>OU015749.1:46029365-46060652 GCA_907169655.1 Acomys percivali
AGGAGGAGGAGGAGGAGGAGGAGGAGGAGGAGGAGGAGGAGGAGGAGAGAAGATGGTGTGCATGAGGAGCTTGTCATGAGGAAGTTGTCATCACAGACAGATGAGAAACAGCCAAGGCAAAACTAAGATGACAAGTAACATGTGACATGTGGCTGGGAAGTAGCCAGCCTAGTATAGACAGATTCAAATAGATCAATATCTACCCAGATGTAGTACTTTAAAGCTTATTAATAAATTTTAAAAACCCTTTGAACTTTTAAAGTGACTTTTGAGTTTTATAGATATTTTGGATATTTCAGAGAGTCTGGCTATTTTTGAAAGCCTTAAACTGTGAAAAAGCCTTTGAATGTTTTAAAGATACTGAAGGCTTAAAGCATTTGAGAATAATTGTTGATTTATTTATTTATTCATTCACTTTAAATCTCAATGACAGTAGTATCCCTCCTTACGTCCTGGCTCCACCCACAGGCTCTCTTTCTCCTTTCTCCCTTCTTCTTCTCTTCAGAAAGAGGACCCATCCCACACACAAACCAACCTCCCTAGCACTTCAAGTTGTATCAGGACAAAGCACATCCTCTTCTTCTGAGGCCAGACAAGGGTGCCCAGAAAGGAAAATGTGATCCAACAGCAGGGAAAAATATCAGCCCCCATTCCACTTACTAGGGGACCCACATGAATACCAAGCTGCCCATCAGTTACATAGGAGTCAGGGCTTAGGTCCAGTCCATGCATGCTCTATGGTTGACTCTTCAGTCTCTGAAAGCCCCTATGGGCCTAGGTTAGTTGACTCTGGTGGTCTTATTGCGGAGCTCTTGTCCACTATGGGTCTTTCTAACTTTGCTCCAACTTTCCACAATACTCCCTGAGCTCTGCCTAATGTTTTGCTGTGAGTCTCTTCATCTATTTCAATCTGCTGTTGGGTAGAGCATCTCAGAAGTTGTTATTCTAAGCATAGCAGAATAAATACCATAGACTACAAGCACAGCAAAGTATCATTGTTAGTATTGTCAGGAGTTGGCTCTATTCCATAGGGTGAATCTCAAGTTGGGCCAGTCTTGTTTGGCCCTTCCCTCATACTCTGCTCCATATTTATCCCTGCATACTTTGTAGGCAGGGTAAATTTTGGGTTAAAGTTATTGTGGTTGGGTTGGTGTCTTCTTCCTTGCACTGGAAGTTCTGCATGACTATAGGAGGTGGCCACTGCAGTCTCCACATCTCCCACTGATAGGAGTATCAGCTACGGTTACCCTCATATCCTCCCAAGAGCTGTCCCATTTGTGGGTCTCCAGCTTGTCCTAGAGATGTACTCCCATGGTTCCCTTCTCTCTTTCATCCCTCTCATCTCCCACCCCACTCTTCCCCCACTTGTTCCTCACCCTTATTTCAACTTCCCACTCCTTCTCTCACTCATTCTCACTCCTCAACCCCTTCTGATGTCTATTTTCTTTTCCCTTGCTCAGTAATCATCAGAGAAGCTTCCTCCTTCAGATATTGGGAATAAAGGCAAAGACACAGAGCCAGACAATATGCAGAGAGTAAGAGGTCTTGATTATTCAGTACTAAATTGAATGTCTCTATAAAATCTGTCAACACTGGTGCTCATGGAACCCTGCAGAAGATTAGGTAGAAAAGAGTATCCTTTTCACATATATTGTGCTTTCTATTTAGAGTTTTATGGAATTCCAGAGTGTGCAACCAAGTGGGTCTCTGTGTCTATATCAACATAAAATTAACATTATAAAGTTATAAAGCCAAGAATCATATGTTTTAAGTTAAATAATAATCATAATAGAGCAAATAAGGAATTAAAACCTGTGTTAACATTATATCAGATTCACACAAGTACCTCCTCTACTATATATTTAGAGAAAACTGTTTTTAAAAACAACAGGAAAACAATCAATATTGTTGATTTCCCTCCTTAGTTATTTTAATGCACCTTTATTAACTTGAAAGTATCTGGGTTCAATCTTTCAAATATATTTTTGTGTAACCAAAAAGTTGAAATTAAACTTAAGATTACTCTGGATATCTATAATACAACAATGGAATACCACAGACTCCAATAATCCCATTGAGAATAAGAAGGGAATTCAGTGGTCATGTTGTTGTGAGCAAGATGTAAAGAGACAGAGATACAGAGATATATGGAGAGATTTTTCAGATATTCACAAGAGTGCTGACACACCAGAATGTCAGGGCACATTACCTGAGTCAATGAGAAGAATGAATTAAAAGACCATCCTGTGGCTATGTCATCATAGTTAAACAAAATACCAAAGATTAACATTTCATTTGTAAAACAGATGAAGGGAAGAGGTTGGATACTTCCACTTAACAGCATTGTCAATCTTCTAACATAATACAAGTTGTTAATAAGTAAACAAAACCATATATTTAGTGTCTTTCTCTCAAATATAGAAAATTGTTCCTAAAACAAGAGTATTTTTTCCTGAGTCAATTGTTTACTGTACATCAAGAATAAATGTATTTCCCACAGATTCATGAGATCCATGTCATATTCTGATAATTCATTATTGGCATGTTTCTACGATGCCTTTATCCCATACTCCAAATTGACCTTGTGAAAGTGTTGATAGTAATTCCTTTCTCTAATAATAAGAAAGACAAAGGTCTGGCGTTTTCATATGCTTCTTCATTTGAAACAATTTATTACGCTGTACAATATCCTCTTAGTAAAACCAACAAATTAGTATTAATAACAATTCTCATGTTCATTAAGTATGTTTCATTAGTCTATTTTAATTATGCATCCACAAGGAAAAAAACGTGTGTTCCTGTCATTGGGATATAAAGTACCAATTCAAATCTAACTATCTTTTTCCTGTTACATGTCTTCCAGATGAGATATTTACTCTACGACTATAGTATTACAATTTCTCTTTGTAAATATAAATATATCTATTTGGGAAATATTCAAAAATATATCACTACCCCTACATACCATTATCTTCAAACTAATGTGAAGTAGATACTGTGTCTCCTGACTTGTTCCCATCATATCAATGGATGAACAAAGGCAGCAGAAGCAGAGATTGTGAACAAATCTGCTGTGCATCACTATTTATAATAATTATATATAGATAATAGAGCTTTGAAAGAACAAAACAATCAAAACCACAAACCATAGAGGAATAGTGCTCATGAAACAATGCCATTAAACATCAGCACTTCTTCTAAATACTGTTTCTGCTGTATAAACCATGGCTACCATCTCCAAAATCCTTAAATAATGAAAGATTTCCCTCTGTTTCTAATGACCAACAAGATGTTTTGGTCAAACAAACTAACAAAATACAGATTTTCTATGATATCGAAAAACAATGTAGCATTTTTTCATGTTAGGTAATTTTTGAGGATTATAACAGATAAAATAATGATTTATATTGCATAATAAGTTACATTGTGTTATCTCAAAGTATAGGCCATCTTATTTATATATTAGTACTGGATTTGGTAGTAAATATTACTGTAATGCAATTTTCTTTGTTTTATCCTCTGTGAACTCTTAATTTTCCAACTCCCAGAAACCTTAATTAAAAAGAAATTATTAGTAGTTTGCTGTGCATGGGAACTGACATCTTAATATGACACAGGGCAATTGCATTTAAGTAAATATAAGTTGATTGTTAGAACTTCCTTTAGAGTTCACTAGACGTCTCCATTATAAAAATGTCTCATTCCTATAAAAATGGGATTTCTCTTATCACTGTAGAATGTGATACTCTTGCTTGCCTACCTGAATGTGAACTCAAGCTTTCTCTCAACATTCAATGCACTATGTCAATGTGGACATATTAGCAAAAACACTAAGAACAAATTGTATACCATATTTCACTTTTTATTTGTATATAATTCACATTTGGTGTCACCTTCCTTCATTTATCTTAGGTGAAATATTACTATACTGCCATTTCTATTTTCCATGTCCCTAATCTATGATCCAGAATTATATAATCAGCATTCATTTTTTTACAGTACACTTACAGTGTAAGGAGAATAAATATGTCTGTGGGTAGTCTTGCAGATATATTGGAAAGAGTCAAATATTGAATCCCAAAGCAAAGGCATGTGCATTGTGTCATAGCACTCATCATGCAATCACCTGTAACTTCTGGCGTTGTTCTTACTGCTATTTCTTTTCATAGATGTGCTTACTGTTATTTTCTTATTTCAGCTAATAATATTCTGATGAAGGTTTTTGGTTCCTAAACTTAAGCTCTATTTCCATTATTACAAAGAGATAAGCAAGTTCCAATTTTCAATTTCTAATGCAGTACTAACTTAATAGATAATCAGAGAAAATAGCACTGGAATTGGACAAAAATAAAAATTCTCCTTAGAACTTATAGGAACAAGTGCTAAACCAAAAAAAAAAAAAAAAAAAAAAAAAAAAAAAAAAAAAAAAAAAAAAAACAAAAAAAAAAAAAAAAAAAAAAAAAAAAAAAAAAAAAAAAAAAAAAAACCAACCAAACAAAAAAAACCAACAACAACAAAAACGCAGGCATCAATCAGGAGGAGCTCTGGAGACATTGAGGTCATGGCCCAGTGAGGTATCTGTCTAGAAAACATGAGAGTCTGGGTTTCGATTCCCAGCACAATGTAAGATTGTGGCAGGCTCTTATAATTTCGGAACAATAGAAACCTAAGAATCACTGAATCTCATTGGTCAGCCAAGATGACACACTATGTCAAAAATCAAACCAAATGAAAAAATGGAGAGGAACACTTGAAATAATCCTGCATCCTCCAAATACACATGCGTGTGCACGCACACACACACACACACACACATACCACTCATGTCCATGTTCACTTACATTTACATGTACAATACCCATACTGAAAGGAACAACCACTATACCACACACTATAAAGACAGCTTTGGGCCTGAAGGACTGATTGTTCTCTACTCTTGCCACTTGGTGTTATATTTTTGTTCCTGTCTTGAACAGGTCTTTGTACCGACTGGCTCCAGTCACAGTGGGGAAGAAAAAAGTGCACCACCTCTGCAGAACATGCCAATCTAAAGACCAAGCTATAGAGCAAAGATAAGCAAAATTGGGCAAGTGTGTTCGACAGTGAATAGGATAATAGAACAAATGAGCGGGCAACTGCTTACCAAATATCTTGTCTATAGGACCGGGTGGTGCAACACCAAACAGAAAACAGTATAATTATAGTGTAAAGTCCTCACTACAAGGGTAAATAATGAATGACTCTTGAAAGTTGAATAGAGTAGCTTTCATGTTGAATATTGCAGACAAAGTTATGTCAAAAGTTTGCCCATTTGCTGTAGCAGAAATAAAAACCACTAGATCTGTCGAGTGCAACAGTGATTTATGGAGTAGTGGCAGTGCTGCTAGCTGGTGGCCACAAAGAAGGGCTGGATATTATGAAGAGCCAAATGTTTTACTATGTTTAATTGGACATGACCTTTTGTGGAGTCTGTGTTTTCTGTCTGTTGAGACAGCAGGCTGAAAAAAGATATTCAGTGGTTTGAAATCTAATTTTTAAATATATTTTATTAATTTATTAATATTACATCTCAATTGTTATCCCATCCCTTGTATCCTTCCATTGCTCCCTCCCTCCCATTTTCCCCTTTCTCCCCTCCCCTATGACTGTGACTGAGGGGGATTACCTCCCCCTGTATATGCTCATAGGGTATCAAGTCTCTTCTTAGTACCCTGCTATCCTTCCTCTGAGTGCCACAAGGCCTTCCCATCCAGGGGATGTGGTCAAATATGGGGCACCAGAGTTCCTGTGAAAGTCAGTCCCTACTCTCCACTCAACTGTGAAGAATGTCATGTCCATTGGCTAGATCTGGGTAGGGGTTCGAAGTTTACTGCACATATTGTCCTTGGCTGGTGCTATAGTTTGAGCAGGACCCCTGGGCCCAGATCTGCTCCTCATAATGTTCTTATTGTAGGTTTCTAGGACCCTCTGGATCCTTCTATTTGCCCATTCTCCCATTGTTCTCTCATCTAGAGTCCAAATAGGATGTCCTCCCCTCTGTCCCAGTTTCCTGGTAAGTGAAGACTTTCATGGGACATGCCCCTTGGGCTAGTATCCAGATATGAGTGAGTATATACCATTTGAGTCTTTCTGCTTCTGTGTGAACTCATTCGTTATGATCATTTCTAGTTCAATCCATTTGTCCACAAATTTCGAGAATTCCTTGTTTTTAATACATGAGTAGTATTCCATAGTGTATATGTACCACAGTTTCTTTATCCATTCTTCTACTGAGGGACTTTATATAAGCAGTTTTAACAGCTATCATATAGCACTTAGGGAGGAGAGATCCCTCATTCATCACAGGACCCAAGGCTGTATTTTGTGTTCATTTTCTTTCAAGACAGTCATTTGAACCATTAACCTAATGTGATAAACACATGTTCACTCATATTTTCTCCAGAAAGAAAGGAAATGATCAAATTGTTTGAGAAATTTAAATGTTCATGTCTTGTATTTTATTGCCTTTTTTGCACATTTGTCTTAGAAACAGTCAAGTATAGTGAACATTTTTTTCCAGTGGCGTAATTTAATTACCAACTAAACAGAGATGTAACTCAATATGAGGAAATATAAATTAAATTAGGTATGAATAAACAATGAGCCAAAAGATATTTGTAAACACTGAATGATTTTTGGGACAGAGAGATTTTTCTTGGCTTTTGCTCAGCCAGTGTAGTTTCTTTCAAACTCTATAGAGGAAGTTTGCAGAGCTCTGAGACTTACAATTGGTGTTTTTGTTTTCTAATTTTTCCCCAGTATTGGGTTTTTCATAAAAGGGGGGAAATGTTGAGTTCCCACCACATTTGTTTTGCATAAATTTTAATATAATTTTTATTAATTATATGGGAATTTCACATCATGGACCCCATTCCCACTTATTTCCTAGTCCTTCTATATCTACAACCGACCCTTGTAACCTTCCCCTCAAAAGGAAACTAAAAAACAATCTCGAGATAGCAGGGCTCTGACTATCTGGTCTGTGACCCAGCTGAGCTAACAAGCAGCCTTAGGAGCAATAGATAGATATGATTGTATAGAAAGATAAAGAAAAATAGTTAGACAAGGTCTTCAATAACCTCATAGACATAGAGAATATGGCATTTAAAAATGTTTTTATTACTTTAAAGATTCACCAATGAGACAGGTTAAATCCTGGCAATACCAAGCCTAGCTCAAAGAGGACAATGAGCATCAAAGAACCTGCTCATGGAGATTGCTTCAAATGTTGCAAACTAGCCACTAGGAAAATGTCCTCATTTCTACCACAGACAGAATTCTGCCTAAAAAAGAGCAAGTTTTCATGCAAGCAGAGTTGACAACCAAACTCTGCAAGACAGGGTAAGCAAGTCCTCAATAGTTCCTGCCTCACAAATATGTCTATCAGCCATATTGGGCCAGAAGACTGAAGATGATGCTCCAAAGTTATAGAGAGTTTTGTGAAACAGTTCAGGCGCAAAACTGTTTTTGTCATTTTCTCATTTGGGAACCTGCTAACCAGCACTCTCTGTATATGCCAGTAATCAATTTTATTCTGATGGGGTTGAAGACCAGGTAGTTTAGTTTTATACTTAAGTTTAGTTGTTTAGGGGTTAAGATGTTGTTCGTCCTAGATAGATGTTTTAAGTAGAACATGATAAGATATGATAGATATTGATTTACATTCAGAATTTTACATGCACCAAGATAGGAAAGACATTTTCTTCAAGGCTGTCAAATACAAATAGCCAAACCAATAAGAAAGTAATATTTATATAATTCCTGTTTGTGTCATAGTTATTCTGATATATATATATATATATATATATATATATATATATATGTGTGTGTGTGTGTGTGTGTGTAAAATATTAAAAAATGTTTACTTTTTAAATATAAGTTAAAAAAATAAAATAAAATAAAAAGAAATAAAAATCTCACTAACCCCTCTGGAGCACCAATGAGCTGCTCCTTTATGAACAGTAACCAACCATTTATCACACTCTTCAGAGCTGCTGAGTCTCTAGTTCCACTGCATGTGTACAATTGTGTTTCTCTGCATTAACTACCTCTCCATCACATGTACCCCATCTATGAGCTTCTGGAGAATTTTAAGGGGCCAATCCTGAAAAACCAAAGTCAGAGGATCTCTATTACTCAGGGAAATAGCAGGATATACAAAAGAAGGCCTGGTCAGGGTCTAGTATTGATTGTGTTGCGTAGCAGAATTTAGAGGCATTGATCCAGACCAGTGACTCACTGCAATGAATATTTGCAAGTAAAGTTGTTTGGGCAAAGGGTATCTATTGTGTGACACAGTAAAGCTTCTAATGGCACATTTATTTATTTTTTAAAGAATGAGATGGCTCATGGTGCTCAGTATTGATCCTCACCTTGACAGGATCTAGAATCTCATAGATGATACACCTGTGTGAACATCTAAATTTGGTTAGCTTGGGGCAGACCTATGAGGGCATCCCTGGATTAGATTAACCAAAGTGGGAAGAACTGGTTTAAATATGAGCATCACCTTCCTGTGGGCCACTATCCTAGAAGGACTGAAAACAAGAACTTGCATCCTTTAGCACAAGCATCCTTTGTTCTCAATCCATTGACTGCACTCCTAATAAGTCAGCTATGTCTTCAAACTTCTGGTTTCATGATTTCCCTGTTTGGTTGTACTAGATTGCCTTTGGAACTTTGATTCACAGAAAGATATTTCTCCCATAAGTGCCTTAGTAAGGGTATATATTCATAGTAAAAAAGGCAGTAAGTAATGTACAAGGCTTCTCTGAATCCCCCATTTTAGCCATAAACTTGCTTTGTATTTTAAACATGCCTTGAACTTGCTAACCCCTGCACTCCCTGCACTCAAATCTGTTTAACTTGGATTATAGGCCTAATTTCAGATATGATTTCTACTTTTATTTTAATCTTGACATCTCATAATTTTAGCGATTATTTTGTTATGGTCTTGATTATGTTGCATGTGTATGAGGGTGTATAAGAAACAGACACACACACACACACACACACAGAGAGAGAGAGAGAGAGAGAGAGAGAGAGAGAGAGAGAGAGAGAGAGACAGACAGACAGACAGACAGACAGACAGACAGACAGAGACAGAGGCAGAGACAGAGACAGAGACAGGCAGAGGCACATAGACAAACACAGAAATGAGACAGACAGGAAGACAGAGACAGGCAGAGGCACAGACACAAACACAGAAATGAGACAGACAGAGACAGAGTCAGGCAGAGGCACAGACACAAACACAGAAATGAGACAGAGAGGGAGAGAGAGACAGGCAGAGGCACAGAGACAAACACAGAAATGAGACAGACAGGGAGACAGAGATATTAAGTCCTTTGATCTCTAGAATAAAGTTTTAAAATCCATATTTCTAGACTGCAGAAAAGAAAATGAAATTAAAAACATATATGTCTTTTTTATTTTTTCTAGGATAAACAGAATACTTATATACTTTTATATGCAAACAAATAATCACACAGTCTTTTAAGTATATGCTGAGTTATATTTTATGTCCTTTTAGATTCATTTGAACAGGGCCAGGGGGAGGGGAATAGTGCTTAACTAAGCATTTGTGGGATACTTTATACACTGTGTTTGTCTTAATATTACTGTAACTGGCACTTAAAAGCTACTTTATGTAAAACGCATTGACTGACTCCTCACTTGAGCCCACCTTCAGTTCCTAGAAGAGACAAATCTCAAAAGACAGATACTTCATTCCCAAGTGAAGACAGTATTTATGAGAGCAAGACAGGAAAAGCAGTGGCTAGCTTAGCAACAAAGGCTGATTTGTTTTGGACTATGTATATATGTGTATATTCCTATTTTTCATAAATGCTTGGAATCCTAGAATGCTGCCCTGTATATGCTGTTCACACACAGCTCTTTATTAACCTTGGCACAAACCTTAGGAATACCTTGTTAAAAAACAAACCCAGTTACAGTAGAAGCCAGAGTAGTCTCTTCAGTCATGATAGCAGGGTATAGACTAATACCTTATAAGACTAAAGCTAGAACAATGGTAGGTTGGTGACGGGTGGTACCACATCTTGACCAGTAGCAGCCCTCTTGTCTTCTACTTAAAGCGTATGTCAGTATCCCCAAAGATATTCCCTGATCCTTTTCTCTGTTCATCTTCTCAATTCAGGAACATTAGATAAACCTCTTTCTGATGTTCTGATTTACTTGCTTCAGCTAGTTGTACTGTGGATGACTTGTGGGTATTGTTTCACTCTGGGTTTTTCCCATGAAACTTCAGCTAACATAATTATACACCTACTCTTTGTATAACATGTTTAAAAAATTCCTTGCATGTGTAAATAATTCCCACCTCTGAATTTCTGTAATGAAATTATTTTGAAAGCTGTTAAGTATACTTTACATTGAAACAAAATACACATAGACGCTTGGCACAGTGGTTCACACCTTTAATCCCAGCACTCAGGAAGGCTGTCCAGGACAGTTGAGGCTACACAGAGAAACTCTGTCCCAGAAAAAGAAAACAAACAGCAGAAAACCACCAAAAGCATACATAAGTATTTGTCAGATGTAGATATCTTGTCTTTGAATTCCACTTGGGAATTACAGAAAGCCATGTCTGTAATAAATAACTCTAAAAATTCAGCAAGCTACAATGTAAATTTGCCATTGTTGATTTTCTCATTAACTAACTTACTAGTTACATGCATAGGCAAGCATGTTCATATCTTTCTTAATATCAGAACTTATTAAATCATAATAAATTCCAGACCTACCTTGGTTTCTTTGGTTTTAAGTTGTCAAGTAGCCCCAATTTTCCTTGAGAGTATTTCTTGACAAATGTAAAGTCCTTAATATAATCTTAATTATTAATTTTAAATCTCAAATTTCACATTGCATATCACATAGCAAATAAATATATGTGAAAAACTGTAAATGTTTATGGAGGCTACAGCAGAGTTTAATTAGTCAAACTGTAGACAGAACTAGAGATCAGACATAGATGCTAAAGAGGCCTTGTTTTTGTTAGGGTTTCTAGTGATGCTACAAAACACCATGGTCAAAAAGCAATTTTGGGAAGAAAGGGTTTATTTGACTTACATTTATTTCCATATTGCTGTTCGTCATTGAATGATGTCAGAACAGGAGCTCAAACAGGGAGAAAACTAATGCAGAGTCCATAGAGTGGTGCTACTTCTTGGCTTGCTTCCATGGCTTGCCCAGTCTGCCTTCCCATAGAACTCAGTGCCACCAGACCAGTGATGGCACCACCCACAGTGGGCTGGGCCATCCCCCATTAATTACTAGTTAAGAAAATGAGCTACAGCTGGATCTTATGAAGGCACGTCCTCATCTGAGGTTCCCTCCTTTCAGATAACTGTAGCTTGGGTCATGTTGACATAAAACTATCTATTACAGGTATTAAGTGTAAGATAATGAAATAGGTTGGAATCCAGTTGTAAAGGCCTTGCAGGTAATAGAAGATGTATGATCAGTACCTGATTAAGGTCTCAGTGTTGAGTATAGTTGTAGAGGTAAGGGACACAACTATGGAGACCGTAGAGGCAAGCTGTAATAATACAGTATGGTGGAGGCAAAGTGCACAAAGAAGGGACAGAGAGATAAAGTGGATATTTGACCAGGCTGTGTCAACAAAGGGCATCAAGTTAAGGTGAAGACCCCCAAAGAGCTGAATGTTCTACCTGCCATCTCCTTCATGCACACATTGGACTCTTATATAATATGTAAGTGTGAGAAATCACCATCACAGTGTTCTCTTAATCAGAGTCCAGATGACAGTATTTCACTATACCCCAGACTGTTTTCTATGCGTATAATGTGTTTTGACCAAGTCCCCTGCCTCTTCCCTTTGCCCTTTCTCCCCCATGTCTCCCACTACTCTCTACTCAAACTTACATGTGTTCATTTGTTTCAAAGAACAACTGAGCATACTTAATGCATCAAGCATGTGAAAGGGAGTGGGGCCCTCCACTAGAAAGCATGGCTAGCCCTTCAGTACAGACATTCTAAAGAAGACTGGCTCTTTTCTCCCCAGCTTTCCTAAATCATTAGTAATTACTCAGCTGAAGGTGGAAGTCTGCATCAGGGCTGCTCTGTTACCTCTTGCCCTCTATTTCAGGATGAGCTTTTCCTCCATCCACATTGGGGTTTGGGCTGTCTGGATCATGTGTAAGTCTGTGCACATGGTGGAATCACCCTTGAATCCATGTGTAAAATGCCTCTGACATGTCTTGCAGTTACTGTTTTGCTGAAGATTTCCACCACCTATGGATATTACAATCTTTTTGTCTCATCTTTCATGATGATCCCTGAAAAGTAGGATGAGGAACTATGATAGAGATGTCCCATTTAGAAGTCAGCATATCATACTCTCTTACTCTCTATATGTGTCATTTTTTAGTCTTTTTATTAATCATTATGTGATATAAAAATAATCTTCTGTGTATGTGATTGAGAGATACACTAATCTATGGGTAAAAGATAAAAACTTAGTGAAGTTTACTAGTATTTTCATTTAGCAGAATAGTATTAGGGTCTTTTTAGGGTCTATACCTAGCCAGCTACATATTTTGGTATAGTTAATGACACTAGGCATAGGTTCCAAGTTCTAGAATAAGGATTAAATCTAAGCAGAAAGTGGTTGGTTTAACTGTAATCATTAAGCTACTGTTACATAAATACTATGGCATAAAACTACTAGGGCAGTCGTTGTTATAGCTCCAAGGATTCACAGATGAGTAAGACAGATGTAGTTATTTTTCACAGTTGATAGCATGTATGGAACCATCCAACACCACCAAATGAACAGATAATAAAAGTGTGGCATGTATACACAAAGGAATATTACTTAGATATGAATAACAGTGAAAATTTGACACTTTTAGGTAAATGGCTGGAACTAATTATTCTGAATGTGTTAACTCAGACCCTGAAAGAAAGATATCACATGCTTTCCTTCATATGTTGGTATTAGCTTTGACTCTTTACATGTGGCTTTAACTTTGTGTGGTAATAGATGATCTGAGCCTAGGGAGGTCATGGGGATGTTTCAGAATAATGATGACAGAACACACAAGTTTTATTTAGGTGTGCCTCCTGGACAGTGTTGGGCAAGTGGTGTCTATGTGTTCATGTGTGTAAGGTGAAAAGTAATTTTGCTGTTTATTTTAACTCAAAATGAACCAAATGTTACTTTAAAATGGAGTTACACATGTCAAGGCACAGACAGAAAGTCAGACACTTAAAATATATATAGTGTAACCTGAAGCATAGCCTGTTAGCAACATGAGGTGACTGAGTCTCAATATGTGTGAAAAAGCAGTTTGAGTTAGTTCCATGGAAAGAGAAAAAAATGACATTAAAAGGTTGATTGAAAACAGCTGATGATTGGAGACAAGTTCCTGAAAATGAAACAAATTAAACATATGCTTACTTGGACAATGCTTTTATTTTATATCTTAAATTTGAAGCTGTTTCATGTTTTTGAGAATGAAATACTATTAATACTTGGTTTCATGAATAAGCTCTTGTAACCAAGTTATCCTTTAAAGATTCAGTTTACCAAAGTTGTATCTGTACCATTCGTGTGGTAAATAACATCTTAATTTTAGCAAATCAATATAAAAATGGAAACTTGTGGTTTTGGTATCAATAAGAACCTAGCAGTCTATATGCCATTGTTTAGGTTGCTTCTACTAGCATATAGCTTTTCAATAAACTCAAACAGATAGTAACTGTTTATTTTAATCTCTGTTTATGCATGCATTAGTGTGGTAGATATGTGTGTATGTGTCTGTGTGTTCTATGCTTATATACGGATTCCACAGGTAGATGTCAGGTATGCTCCTAAATCACTCTCTACCTAAAATATTGAAACTTGGACTCTTGCTAGTCAGGTTATTCTAGTCATTCAACTCACCCACCATACGGACCACCTTTCTCTGCCTCGGTTTTAAGAGTGTACTTATTCTGCCTGGCATTTACATTGCAGCTGTGTGTTAAACTCCACTGTTCATATTGCTCAGGAAGAATTTTATGCACTGAGCTATATTCACAGCCTCCATGTAGATATCTTAAATGATTTTGTAAGTTTAATATCTGAAATACTATTTCATTATATCAAAATGACAAAAATTTGACCAAATACTTGTTACTAAGAGTAGAAATTATAAATGAAGACAATGGAGTTTTAAGTTTAAAATTTGACTAATATCTGGTATCAGCTGCAATGCCTTGGAAAATATAAACATTCATAGGAATGTGGCTACCTAGTCTTTTATGTATATACATATATTTGAGACAGGGTATTTCTTATAGTCCTGCCTGTCCTGGATTTACTTTGTAGACCTGGCTGGCCTCGAACTTACAGAGATCTGCCTGCCTCTGCCTCCCAAGTACTGGGATTACAGGCATGTCACATCGTGCCTGGCTCTACACAGTCTTTATAAAATAAGAGAAATGTACATATGTCTACAAATTAATTTTTTGAGACAAGCTGCTTACTGGAAAACCATTACGATTAATGCTTTCTTTCACCTCTGTTTTCATTGGCATGTAACTAGCAGGAACAAATTGCTAAAAAGCTATACAAGTAGAATTCTCATGTCATGAGCATTATACAATAACTCTGATCCCTCAGAAAAGCAGTGAAAGTAGGGAGAGTATGCAAACATTTACTTCTGAAATAAAGAAACAGATTATTTGGGTGGCTGGAGGGTATATATCAATGCCTATCTCATGATACCAGCCTCCTGCAGTATCTAGAGTTCCAAAACCCATTAGCCAGGGAACTTTGATAACATAACTGAAGCTTGGATTTAATTTGTTTTGCTGTGTCAAGAAGCTGGTTTGTATACCAGGCCCACAGGAGGGTGCTGCAGATGGTAATACAAAGAATGCTACTGGCAGCAATGCAGGCTATTCATTTACAGATTACTTGTAGACCTTAACCAACTTATTTTTCTCCTTGAATAGCATAAAATACATGCAACCCATTTTCTGTTAATAATCGTTCACAGTTGCCTTTGAAAAATATAGCACAATGCTTCCCCTTATTCTTAGACTCATTAACCTATAGGAGCATCCTCTCTATGGAATCCTCTATGTGTAATGAACCCTGGAGGCTGTGCTGCTTGCCATGATAGATGGCAGCAAGATATCTGCGCTTTTGGACGATGCAGAGCCTCTGTCCTTAATGACTTGCTAAGTCTCTAAGAATTACTTTACCACAAGCTTTCCGTGTAATCAGCAATGTGTGAAATTTAGTTGCCTGACTCTGCTCTCTGCAGGAGAATTCTTTAATTTGATGTTTGTCTTCACATTTAAACCCAGCCAACATAGACGCGTATGGCTTGATCATTACAGGAAAACCCGAGGAGAATTACAGCGCCATCAGTGGCTTTCATATACTTCTGAAATCAACTCCATAACCGGCCAGTTCTAATTGCAAGTGCCAAGTTAACAGCAATATGAACTCATGTAAAACACTCCTTTTCTCCTTAATAATAACTTAAACCTGTCAGCTCATGTTTGTTTTTATGTGCCATGAGGTCCGGCACTACATTCTCAACGTTCTAGTTACTAGTTATGTTATACAGCTAACTGCTTAACTTGTTAATATTAAATATACTCCATGTTTCAAGTTAATGTTAGGAATATCAAACACAATTTAAATTAGGAGCACCCACCATCATCGTCCTCAACTGACATGTTTCTATCCACCTAGGGGAACACAACCTTAATTCATGAGGTGTTTGCTTATTAGCCATGCAACATCACTTAAGTAATTATCCTTTCCATAGATTAAAAACTGAGTCTGTCAATCTAAAAGCATGTTGTAAAGTATTTCTTTTGATGCTGGGAGGTTCTTCCTTGCATGCTTTTGTTTCCATTGTAGATCTATCTTTTCTAGGATATTGAGACACATGTTGGGCTCAAAATAGCCAAACAACATTTTTAAGTAATACCAATGAAATCTTTGTGTACCCTTCTGGAAGCAAACATTGGTGAGTAAATTGCTGAGGTCTGATGACTCATACTAATGCTCTGTCCAAGCCTTGGTTCCTGTGCTCATAAGTACTCCATGTGAGTGAAGTAGGAGATTCTGCTATTGGTGCACATAGAACATATACATAAGCCTAGAGGACATTGCTTTATTTTCAAATGATAGTACATTTGTTTTGAGACATGCATGGAGAGTGCATGGAGAGTGAATTTATGATGCATGAGAAGGATTGCTAAAAGCAAGCCCAATAGTAAAGTAACCTTCAGAGGAAGACAATTACTTTTCAGCAAATCATGTGTTTCAGTACTAGACTCAAGAACCAGCACAAAGCTGGCTGAAGTCGGTCTCATGCTGTTAATAGTGTATGGAATCTTTAGCATCATATGATGAAAGAGAGAGGACAACAGTCAATGTGTCTTGGACATCTTGAAGATCTTTTTATTGTTTTAATCTTATTGCTGGCGATAGTATACCTGACTTCAGAATAAACACCACAATTTTCAAGTAAATCCACCATGCAATTCTTCTCTTTTTGCACTAAAAAGAACTAGACACAATACTTCACTTTTACTTTTAGGAGAAAAAGCTGATTGTACGTGGACCACTAGATAGTTCACCCAGAATGAAGGATCCTGAATTTCTCTGATACTTATTTCTTAGTAGCTGAAACATAAATATATTAAAATATCCATGCATTAGCTATTTTTTTCTTTTCAGTAGTTCTCTTACACAGGGATTAATTCTGTAATAGATCATATCATGTGGAATAAGATGGAGTATGACATGTAACACTAGAAAAATTCTGAGTGCTAAAAGTATCTTTAATACATAAATTCTTCCAATAATGCTTGCTGATAGATTTGAAAGAAAAGAGAAACCAGATGGCTATTAGATCTAGCTGTATCCCAGATACTGAGTGATGTATTAATTTTCTCCAGCTCTTAGAGAAACTTTTATTTTCACTAGGAACTTGTATTAGATCTTAATGTCTTCAAAAGTTTGAAGCAGGAGAAAGAATAGTCCTATTAGTTCCCCAAAAATACCTTATGTAAAAGACAACTGTTTTCTGAGCTTAGTGACTCATTAATGTGACATGGAGCTGCATCAGCTGAGGGAGAGTACATAAGCTGAGAAACCTGTATCTGAAGTACAAGTTCAAAATCATTAATTACTAATCTCAGTTTTTCTTTTGTATAAGTTTTATTTCAAATTTCATAATTTATTATGAGCCATTTCCCCATATTCTCTCTAACAATAGTTAATAATCAGTATGATTTCCAACACAACTCTTCACAGACCTTGACAAGATAGTTCTTAACTTCATATGGAAAATCTAAAAACTCAGGATAGCTAAAAAAATCTTGGACAAACTGTGGCACATTTACAAAATGGAATAATCCTCACCTATTAAAAACATGGAAATCTTGTAGGTTTCTAGGACGCTCTGGATCCTTCTACTTTGCTATTCTCCCATGCTTCTCTCATCTAGAGTCCCAATAGGATGTCCTCCCCTCTGTCCCAGTTTCCTGGTAAGGGAAGGCTTTCGTGGGACATGCCCCTTGGGCTAGTATGCAGATATAAGTGAGTATATACCATTTGAGTCTTCCTGCTTCTGGGTTAACTCACTCATTATGATCATTTCTAGCTCAATCCATTTGTCCACAAATTTCAGGAATTCCTTGTTTTTAATTGCTGAGTAGTATTCCATTATGATAGGCAGATTTGGGCTCAGGGGTCCCACTCAAACTAAGGCACCAGCCAAGGACAATACAGGCAGTAAACTTTAAATCCATACCCAGATCTAGCCAATGGGCAGAACATTCTCCACAGTTGAATGGAGAGCGGGGTATGACTTTCACATGTACTCTGGTGCCTCATATTTGACCATGTCCCCTGGAGGGGGAGACCTCGCGGCACTGAGAGGAAGGATAGCAGGTTACCAAGAAGAGACTTGATACCCTATAAGCATATACAGGGGGAGGAAATCCCCCTCAGGAACAGTCATAGGGGAGGGGAATAAAGGGGGAAATGGGAGGGAGGGAAGAATGGGAGGATACAAGGGATGGGATAACCATTGAGATGTAACAAGAATAAATTAATAAAAATAAAAAAAACATGGAATACTTGAAATTTGAAGGCAAATGGATGCAACTAGAAACAGTCATCCTGAGTGAGGAAACCTAGACCCAGAAAGACACACATGGTTTATATGAACTTATAAGTGGATATTAGCCACATAATACAGGATAACCACATTACAATACTCAGACTTAATCAAGCTAAATAACAAGAAAGATGCTGGTAAGAATGTTTAGTTCTCATTCAGAAGGGTAAATAGAATAGACATCAGAAGTACTTGAAGAGAGGGGTGAGGGTGGAATGATGCAGAGACTGATGGACCAACCAAGAACCATGCATAGTGAAGACCTAAACCCTTTGCTAAGTTGCAGTAGATAGGCAGCACAGTCTCCTTGTGGGTCACATAATATGGGGAGTAGAGACTACTTCTGATATGGTCTCTGGTGCCCACACATTGACTACTTCTTCCTGGCTGGGCACCCTTGCCAGGCCATAAAGGAAGAGGATACAGAGAGTCCAGATGACACATGCTATGCTAAGATCTGACGTTAGGGGAGGAAAGCTCCCCCTTTCTGAGGACTAGGTGAGGAAGGAGGGGGCTGAAGAGGGAATGTGGGACTCAAGTCAATGAGGGAGGGGGCTACAATTGGGGCTTAAATTGAACAAATAAATGAAATAATTAAAAATTAAAAAAGGAATTAATTTCTGAAGATCTCACCATTTTAAATTTTAAGTTATACTTCTATAAAGATTTTTGAAATAAAACCACATTGTTTTGGAATAATAACAGAGATATTGATTAATGGAGTTGAATTAAAGACTCATACACAAATCCATATAGCTGTGGACATTTTTTTATAAAGATGTTCATTCTCCACAGTTGTGGGGAGAGCGGGAATGCCTCTGACATGAGCCCCAGTTTGGTCACATCCCCTTCATGGGGAGGCCCAGCTGGCACACAATCGAAAGGGAATCAGGCTATCTGAATGAGATATGATAGGCTTTTGTCATATGGTTAAGGAGGCGGTCCTCTTCTGTCACAGAGGGGAGGATAGGGCATAAGAAGGTAGGAGAGTGGAAAGGGAAGATACACACAAGAGAATAACAATCAGTATATAATCTTAATAAATTACAAAAAAGAGTATTTCCAGTTTTGGAGCAAGAACAATAACAAATATTTGTCAGCTAAGGTCAAGGCATTCTTTGCTGATTTTGAGTTACTGAGGAAATGCAATAATTATAAACTCTTATTTAAATTATTAATTTTTTATTCATTTACTTTACATCCCAACTCTAGCCCTCTCCTTCCTTTTCTCTGGTTTTTCCCCTCCTTCCTCCTCCTCCACCCTACCCTTCCACTGTTTCTCAGAGAAGGGGAGCCCCAGCCCCTACCAGCCCCCACTATTCATCAAGTCTCATCAGGACTGAACACATCCTCTTCCACTGAGGCTCGGCAAGGCAGCTCTACCATGGAGGAGTGACCAAAAAAGAAGGCAACAGAGTCCATTTCAGAGACAGGTCCTGCTTCCCTTAGGGGACCCACATGAAGCCTGAGATGTCCTTTGTACATCTTTGTAGGGGGTCTATGTCCAGTCTATGCATAGTCCTTGGTTGGTGGTTCAGTCTCAGCAAATCCCTTTGGCCATGTTTAGTTGGATCTGTTTGTCTTCTTGTGGAGGTCCTGTCTCCTCCAAGTCCTTCTAGGATTTCCCTCACTCTTTCCCTGGACTCCGTACGATTTGCCCAAGGTATACTGGTGAGTCTCAGTATCTATTTTGATCTTTTGCTTATGATTAGTTGGCATTCCTCCTCCCTCCAGTAGGAGTCATGTTTCCTTAGAGGGTGTCTCTTTGGTCTCTTTGGCCCTTGCTTCTAGAAGTCTCAGCTAGAGTCACCCATATCCTCCCAGAAGCCTACCCTGTCCTAGGTCTCCAGCTGGTCACAGAGGTTCCTCCAGCCACGGTTCCTCCTCTCTCTTTAAGTCCTCTGATTTCCCGCTCACACTGTCCCCAGGTGTGATCTCCACCCTCATTTCACTGTGCACTCCTACCTTGCTCCCTCTCTTCAATCACTTTTGCTGTCTACTTTATTTCTCCTTTTGAGTAAAATTTAAGTATCCTCCCTTGAGTCCTCCTTGTTTCTTATCTTCTTTGGGACTGTGGATTGTTGTATGTTTATTCTGTACTATATGCCTAAAATATTGTAATGAGTGAGTATGTATGCCTTTCTGGGTCTGGGTTACTTCACTCAGGATAATCTTGTCTCATTCCACCCATTTGTCTGTAATTTTATAATTTTCCTGTTTTCTGTTAAAACAGACAGCTATAACCAACTCAGAGAGAGAGAGAGACATTCTTTTTCTATTTTTGCTTGTTATCAGCCTGCTGATGTCTTGACATACTAGTATGTACAGAGTTGACATCTCCTATTTCAGGCATCCCAGTGGGACAAGAAAATGAAGCTAGTTATTATGTCAGGGAAGTCTGAGACAAAATTTCAATATTTCAAAATGTTTTCTTTGTAGTAAATATATTTCTTTTATGTATTTCTTTCTTCCTTTGTCCCTTTGTTCATTGAATAATTTCCTTCTTTCCTTTTTCTCTTCTTCCCTGTGTTCTTTTCTTTCTTCCGTCTTTTTTCTTTCCTTCTCTGATCCTCTTTCTTCCTACTTTACTTGCTCCCTCCTTCCCTTCCCTCCTCTCTCCACCCATATATTCCCTCTCTACCTTTCCTCTCTTTTTATCTCCCCTCCTTTCTTCTCTCATTTTCCTCCTCTTCCTTCTTTTTTCATTCACTCTCATTCTGTCTCTTCCCCTTCCTCTATCCCTATGTCCTTCCCTCTATTCTTCATTCACTCTTCCTTCTTATCCCAGGTATTCAGAAAGGCAAATACATCATACTTTCTTAAGTGGCCTGGGTAGGAATGCCTCCATATACCTTCTATGGTATATTTTTATTCTGGGAAGCTAGGAAGCTGGAAAACTTCTTTCTAATATCCTTTCAGGGGCCAGCAAGATGCCTCAGCAGTTAAGAGGATAGACTCTAGTTCCAGAAAATAGCCTCTTCTGGTTTTTAATTAGCACACATACTCACATGGTGCACAGACATACATATAGGCAAAACGTCTATAAACATAAAAATATATCTTCTCAACACCAACACCAATTCCTTCTGAGTGTAAAATTACAACATTGACCTGGGGACTTTACTGAAAATTCTGAAGCTACTGACTACTATAACCAACTAAAAGCACTGTGTGACAATTTCCTATTTCAAATACTTAGCCAGGGGTTATTTTTGACTTTGTGGCTATAATATTGTTCAGTTCAGTTGTCATGTAAAATGGAAAAGTAGGAAATGTACACTTAATGACATCATGAAGATGTTCAACAAAATTCTCATTAATAATTCATGATTATTTATATTCAAAAATTTTGTTTGAATTCAATAAAAAGACATTCTCAGATGAAAATCATTTTATTTATTAGTGTCTACTATGATGGTTACTGTTAATTGTCAGTGAATGGAACTTGGAATCATTTGGGTGATCAGCTTGCCTATGGAAGATTATCGTGATTTTCTTAATTGAGATGGAAAGCTCAACCCAATGTGGGTGACACTGTTCCATAGGTGTGCTTAATGGAACCTGCAAATGCGGAAGAAAGAACTGAGTAGTAGAATACATTCATGCATTCTCTGCTTCCCCTGGATGAGATGTGCCCTGCTGTTCAAGCTAGTGCCACCTTGATTTCCCTGCCATAGTATATTATACCTTTGAACTGTGAGTGAGAATAAACCCTTTCCTGTTTAAGTTGTTTTTAAGTTGGAGAACTTTATTGTAACAGGAAAAGAAACTGACACTTCACCCTGAAGAGAATTACCCTTAGGATTAAAATATCTATCTATCTATCTATCTATCTATCTATCTATCTATCTATCTATCTATCCATCCAGTTAAATGCATATCTATAAATTTCTAAAAATCATTGGTATTTAAAAGTACCTTATTAGAAATTTTGTTTATGTTTATAAATTATTGATCTTAGAAAATAGCATTTTTATTACACAGAGGATAGAGTTGGCAATGGTGAGATGGCCCAGAGAGTAACATTTAATATGGGTACTGCATTCAGGTTTTCAGCTCCATGTGGGCAATTTTAACACACTGCTAATTGTAACTCTAGCTCCATGGGATCAGATGCTCACTTCTTGCCTCTACAGACAACTGCACATACATGGCATAAACTCACCAACATATACATAATTTAAAAGGAAAAAATATTAAATTCTTCTATTAATAGTCCTAATGAACTTACTAACACACACACACACACACACACACACACACACACACACACAATTTCTTTCTACAGAAAGTGTTCTGTATGAATTCTTTCATGTTAATACTTAATATGAAGAAGTAAGTAGTCATAGGGTTTATTCCTTATATTATTACGTGTCTCATAATTTCAGTGGCCACATCTGTCTTTTATAATGTAGTGCATTTTTAAAAGTCAGAGTGTCTCTGGGTATGGCTACCCTAGCCTTGTTTTGTAGACCAGGCTGTCCTCAAACTCACAGAGATCCACCTGCCTCTGCCCTCCCAGTACTGGGATTGAAGGTGTGTACCACCACTCCCGGTTAGCATTTTATTTTATTTTATTAATTTTTATTATTATTTTGAAACAGGGCTTCCATATGTAGCCTTAGCTGTTCTGGACTCACACTATAGGACAGGATGTCCTTGAACTCACATCAATTCACCTGCCTCTGCCTCCCTAGTGCTGGGAATAAAGGCATGCATCATCACTCCCAGCTAGCATTTCATTTTAACCAAAGAAAAATGTCATCTGATAAACAATACTTTCACAAATGCTCCAAGGATTGTTTATTTTAATTTGGTAATCATCCCATCTATCTTTAATCAGATATCAATTTTCAAGTGGAAACCATTTTTAATTCTTTCATATGAAAGAATATTCATTTTCAAAAACTGAGCTATTACTTTTGTAACATGGCTATTATAAATGGTATGAATTAAAACAAAGTCTACTATCTTTGATAATACAAATTGTCTTCATAGGTTTTTTTTTTTTTTGATAGCCTATTGCATCAATAGTGACTTCCTCAGTTCATGGGGACGGGTGATGAACCTCAAATGGGAGCCTGTCACCTGTTCTCTATCAGCAGTCATAAATTTCTTCAAGAAAATGTTCCATTTCAACTTGATATGGTGCAATAACAACAAAGCTTTAAAAATGATGAAATTTTTCAGTGTAAATTTCAGTGAATAATTTTTTTCATATTTTCATGAAAAATTTATAAAATGCATATATCATTCTTTTAAAAGCCAAAAAATCCTCATATGTCAAGGTGTTAAGAATCAAACTTATATCATCATTTTCAATTTTATGTTTTTTCTTAAAATTACATATACATATAATGTTTGTTCATTCTCTTATTCCATTTTCCAGCTCATAAAATTGTGTCTCTTTTCCAAGCTTCTTCCTTCTTGTTTTCAGATCTTGTTTTAGTGGCCCAGTGCTTTTGGTAAGGATTATTTACATGAGTATGAATAAAAGCTGTTTGCTTGTGTGACAGAAAGTGTAATGTACATGTGGCTACATCAATAATTTTAAGGACAATTGCAGATGACATATCAGTGAAATTAAGTATTAATGCAAAGATAAAATATCTTTTGTAAATATCAAAATCAGTGTGAATTCCATATGCAAAGCCATTACTAAAACATTGGAAAATCTTATATTAGAAGATCCACTAAGCAGTTAAAATACAATAATAGAGAATTTTGGATGCATCCTCAGAGCATGTTTCAATTTTCCCACTACTAATTACTAATAGTGACCTTACAATATGTTTAAAAGGTAGTTTTAGTTATCTTCTTGTTGCTGTGGTAAAATATATCACTAGAAGGAATTTGTAAATGGAAAGTTTCATTTTGGCTTACAGTTTCAGAGAGAGAGAGAGAGAGAGAGAGAGAGAGAGAGAGAGAGAGAGAGAATAATGGTTCAATATATAGCATAATAGCAGGTGGTTGGGTGATCACATTCCATCAGCACACAGGAAGCAAAGAGATTACTTAAGAAGTAAGGCAACAATATAAACTCTCAAAGATATCAAGGCTCCACCTCCCAGATGTTTCATAACTTTCTCAAGCAGCATTGCCAAGTGGGGTTTGTGTTGAAATTCAGGAGCCTATGGGTGATATTTGTCATTCAAACAACCACAAAGGCCAAGTTTCAATTAGTTTCAAAACAAATGTAAACTATAATTCAGAATACTAATGTTTTACTCAAACTCTGGTTGAAAGTAAAAGAATTCATCAGAAGACATAGAACATATTGTTGATAATTTCTTCAAGCAACGGGGTGTAAAAAATAGATCAAAATATTTTCAGGGAATTGATTTGTCTTCTAGCTGCTATTTGAGATTACAATGTACATTTGTGTCAATATGTATATTATTTTCTAAGATCTCATATTCTCTAGAATTTTTTAGTAAAGGAGAAGAAACTCAGACTTAGCTGTAAATAGACAGCAAGTTTACAGAGTTCTTCAGAGCATATTTCCAACACAGTAGAGCCTGTCTACAGCTCAAGCCAAGGGAAAAGGAAAATATGAGCATTTCAATCATTAATAAGAGGAATTCAGAAATCAGAGTTTTTATTTAAATAGAACTGTTTGCAAACTTTAAATGCAACTACGTTTGCAAACTAAGAAGATACTTAATTAAATTGTACTGACTTTATCAACAAATGCTGCACTATCATATGCAATGAACCACAGGGAGTAATTAGTCTAAAATGGATACAAAAAGGACAAAAGTGATGCGCTGGATTGACCAGAGGTGGCATTTCTACTATGTACCCTTTGAAAAGGTTAAACTTCATTCTTCTGTATTTTTAGAACTAATCTGACAAAGTTCTTAATGGAAGGTGATAGAACTGGATCAGATCAGCCTACTGAATTTGAAAATGCTCTCCCATGGAGCCACTTAAAGTTTATAATCGTTCTTATTTTAGTGAGAATTTGAGAAATAATTGCTAGCATATGAGAATTTCTTTATTGTATTTTGCTGAGTTAAGTAGATTAAATCAAGGTTACTTAAATTTTTTCCCATCTAAAGTAACGGAGCCTATTTGGAATCTGCAGAACAATGCTGGTGGCAGAAATAATGCTCAGTGCCACTAAATGTGACAAATAAAGGTTAAAATATTTCTGTATTTCACACTCATTTTAAAGAAGGACGGAATGACTATGACCGCTGTATTGTCCTGGTTCTTTAAAGAAACAGGACTGACAGAATAAGCATATATATGGGCTTAATTAAGGACTACTAAAGAGTTATCTGGAAAGCCAGACAATGGCTGTCTCTTGAAGGAAAGGTCAAAGATTCACTAGTTATGCAAGACTGGATATCTGAGCAGTCCCAACCAACTTCTGGAATCCCAGAGATGTCCTAGAGAGCTGCCATTTTGTACTGTATGCTGGAATCCAAAAATTAGGTGCTAACAATGATGAAGGAATTTCTCAGCAGCACAATAGGTGAACTTGCCAGTGAGAGCACAAAGGCACAAAGCAAAGGGCTTCCGCTTCCTTGTGGTTCTACACGGGCTATTACGAGAATGAGTGGTCCAGATTCAGAGTGGGTCTTCCCAGAACAAATGATCAAATGAAGACTATACTATTCTATATAGTAAATAGTTTTACTCAGAGTGACAGGTGCATCAGTCAGAAGGTATGAAAAGAGTATATATTAAAATAGAAACCTTTCAAAGCAGCACAGAGCAATACATACTGGACTTCAGGATGATATCATCCTTTATAATGACCATGATGCTGAAATGTGATGATGTAGCAATGGAAATACCCAAATGATATCTAATTTTTAAATTTTAACCTTCATGTTTTTGACACATTGAATGATATGGTATTACTTATCAGCTTGCAGCTTTATATTTAACAAAGATTGCATACATCCAAATGTATACTCAATGAGATTTCATAAATCTTTTATCTTTTATGTCATCCAGGACTAATAAAATGAAACAAAATAAGAGTTAAAATACTCAAGTTTCAGTTTTTCTTTTCAGTTCTGTTTTATTTCACAGCCATCATTTCATTTAATTTCATTATCCTTGAACAATGATCATTCATTCCGGATTTGAATACATCCTTGGTTGGGGAGAAATAAATGCATTAGCCAGTTATCTGTGGAGATGCCTTCGAATCACAATACATTACTGAAAATAGAATTGTTTTTAACATAACAAGACTATTTTTGGATATATTAAATCAATATTTAATTTTTATTTGTGATTTTATAATCTTTTCTTGTACATATTTTTAAATTCTGTTTCAGAGTTACAGGTCTTCTTGCTCATTGGTCCATCACACAATTAGCTTTAAACTTTATCTCAGAGATTTTTTTATAAGAAAATTATTATTTATAATTTCTAAAGAAATGTTGTATTTGGTAATTTGCATATCTGCAAGCTGTTTAAGAGTTAATGTTTTGTTGAAGGAGAGAAACACCAACCTGCCCACGAAATCTTTGACCCTAAATTTACCCTGCCTACAAGATGTGCAGGGATAAAAATAGATCAGAGAATGAGGGAATGTCCAAAGAATGCCTGGTCCACCTTGAGGCCTAGACCATGGGAGAAAGCCAACCCCTAACACTATTGATGATACTATGCTATGCTACCAGAGAGGAGCCTACCAGAGTTGTCCTCCAAGATGCTACACCAGGCAGAGGTTAGAAACAGATGCTGACACTCAGCCAAACATTGGGCAGAGCTTGGGGAATCTTGTGGAAGAGTGGGGGAAGGATAGAAGAACCCAGAGAGGACAGGAGCTCCATAAGAATATCAACAGGGCTGACTAACCAGGGCCTAGGAGGCCTTGAAGAAACTGAAGCACCAACCAAGGACCATGCATGGACTGGACCTAGGCCTCCTACACAGATACAGACAATGGTCAGCTTAGTCTTTATCTGGGTCCCTAGTAAGGAGAGCAGGGGCTCTCCCTGACCTGGACTCTATTGTCTGTTTTACTATCACTTCCACTAAGAAAAATCACTGCCTCTCATGGCCACAGGGAAAGTGGATGTCCTCAGTTCCTGATGTGACTTGATGTACTGGAGTGGGTTGTTGGAGAGGGGCCATTTTCTGAAGGGAAGGGGAGTGGAGATAGGAGGAAGAGGGAAGGAGGGTAGAACAGGGAGGGAGAATGGGTTTATGATTAGGATGAAAAGTGAGTAAATTAATTGATTCATTAGTAAAATAATAGTTTTAGTTCAACTTAATACTTTAAATATCGAACCCTCCATGTGGGAGCGCAAAGCTTTAATTTTAGCACCTGGAAGGTAATGGCAAAATATTCAGGATTTCAATGTCATAACAACATAATGAGTTCAAGTTTATCCTTGGATATCTGAAATTTTTCTCTCATCCCCCATGACACCATATACACAAACACATGCAAACATACAAATACATATAATCTACATATGTGTATTTTTAAAAAAGAGATTAATAAGTAGAAAATGTGAAATATTAATAAGTCAAACAAATAAAATAAAGGCAGTAAAATCAATATATGTTACAGGACATTCCTTCTTACAAATAGTCTTTATAGTACCTACAAATTATTTCTAAATTTCCATGTCTTATGAATTGTTATTTTTCTACAAAGGACTATAGCTGTATTTTGAAATGTTATAAAAAGTGATTATTTTTCAATATAAAGTTGAGAATTGTTCTTTAAAAGTCTGTAATGAATTGGATTGGCATTTTGATGGGATTTGTACTGAATCTGTAGATTGTTTTTGGTCAGATGGCCATTTTTTCATTGTTAATCCTACTTATCCATGAGCAAAGGAGTTTAGCTATTAAAAAGAAGGAAATCTTGAAATTTGCAGGCAAATGGATGGAACTAGATATGATCATCCTGAGTAAGGTTAACACAGACCCAGTTAGACATCCATGGTATATACTCACTTATAAGCATTCCTAGCCACATAATACAGGATAAACCCATTACGATACACAGGCCTGTAGAAACTAAGTACCAAGGAGGATCCTAGAGAGAATGCTTAATTCTCATTCAGAAGGGCAAATAGAATAGACAGTGGAAGTGGATGAAGAGAAGCAAAAGAATGGGAGCCTACCATAGAGGTCCTTTGAAAGACTCTGCTCTGCGGGGGATTGAAACAGATGCAGATGAGACCCACAGCCAAATTTTGGAGTGGAGCACAGGGAGTCTTATGGAAGAGCTGGGGTATAGAAGGACCTGGAGGGGACAGGAGTTCCACAAGGAGACTAATGGAGCCAACAAAGCTGACCAGATGAGAGGGGTGCTGTGGAGACTGATATGCCCACCAAGGACCATGCATGGTGAGGACCTAGACCCATTGCTCAGATGTAGTAGTTTCCTTTTGAGTCCCATAATATAGAGAGCAAGGGTTACCTCTGTCATGGACTTTGGTGCCCACTTGATAATCATTTCCCCCTGTCTAGGCAACCTTGTCAGGCCATAGAGAAAGAGGATACAGGCACTCCAGATGAGACTTGATAGGCTGAGGTCAGATGATAGGGGAAGAATGCTCCCCTGTCTGAGGACTTGAAGAGGCGGGATAAGGGAAGGTGGGCGTAACACGGAGGCAGAGAGAGAGGGGGCTACAATAGGGATGCAAAGTGAACAAATTAAAAAGAAAAAATTCTTAAGAAGTGATTAAAACACACATAAACAAGTGTAGACTTATTTTTGAAAACATTTTGATAAATGAGTATGTGCCTGTGTATCTTGTGAAGGAGAGAAGCCTGTTCTTTAGGATCACAAGTGTAGGATCAGAATGGTCTAGTGAAAGAACGGGTGATGCTAATTCACTAGAAGAGCAACCACCTCATGCAGGAGCTTAATTGCTACCAGATGAAAAAGATCCCGTGAACAGACTCTGGGAGGAGATATATAAATGAGCCCAGAACTGGTGGCTGCGCAGATTGAAGACTTGGGATAGATTTGGCTGTTCATCGCTGCCCTTCAAGACGCTCCTAGAGAAAACCGCTTGAGGGGAGGCTTCAGAGCTCCTGCTCCTGCTGAGGCTCTGGGGTCTGGTTACCCCCTGTTCCATTGAGAAGAAATTCTGCAGCTGCTGACCAGAGAATCGTTCCTCGGGACTGATATCCTTAAGGTTTTTTTGTTGTGTCAATTAATCCTCATTTCCTACTGTTTTGGTTAATTGGGTTATAACTGATGTAGGCTCGGTCAATAAGTTGTTAATAAAATATTTTAGTTAAGAAAATTGAGTCTAAATATTGTTTGCCTTTCATTTGCCGAGGCCATTACTTGAAAAATTAATTACTAGAGAAAGGTTACAGAAGCGTGAGGCATGAATATCTTGCTTCATCATTTTATGTTGTAAGGAGGCAGAATATGATGGTAGTATGCATGACAGAGCAAGACTGCTCACCCGTGTCAGCCAAGGAGAAGAAGGAAAGGACAGGTGGGGTTTTAAATACCCATCCAAAGCATACTCAAACTAGACTACAAATGCAAAAGATCCATCAGCCCTGAGGAACATATTCCTTTTTTTCCCCTTTCAGTGGATTAAACAATTTCTCAGGTCAAACAACAACAGTAACTACAACAAAAATTTAAAAACAAAACAAAACAAAACAAAAAATTATTAGTATAAGCACCTCTGGATAAGTCTTTACAGATGTACTCTGAAGTCAACATTAAGAATCTTTTTTAGATGGTTGTGAGCCGCCATGTGTTTGCTGGGGATTGAACTCAGGACCTCTGGAAGAGCAGGCAGTGCTCTTAACCTCTGAGACATCTTCCAGCCCTACATTAAGAATCTTCTAGGCATCCCAGAAGATAATCAACCTGACAGTGAAATTAGTCACCGAGGTTAACAGGCTTGTAACACCAGAGAAACAAAGCAGGTAAACATTTGCATTATCTTTTCCTAAAGGGATGTTCAAGTATACTATGCCACAGAGATATCTAGGAATTCCAGAATGAATAAATACAAATAGGAGCTTATTCTTCAAATTTTATGTGTTTGCTTACATGATAGTTATGCAATTTATAGTAAGGAAGGTTGATAAATATATAGGGGAAATTGTATCTGAATAGTTGTTGAACATTTCAACTGACCATTACTATGATGAGAAATTTAATAATGTCAGGATAACCATCAGAAAAGAGTAACTGAGTTAGAAAATCACGTTGTTTTAAGGGAAACAAGACAAAAAACAAAATAACGATTTTTATCCTTAAACACTGGCAAACTGCTACTTAAAGTTTAGTTTTGTTCTTTTGTTATAGAAACACATCTATGAAAATCTACTGAAAGTTATAATTCCTCCTAAGAGCATTACGTACTATCACACTCATTTAATAATAGTAAGATTTTTCCCTGAGTATCTTATAAGTGTTATCAAAAGAAGTCTTCATTTTGCATGAGCACTGAAGGAGAAACAGGGTCCTCTTGGGATTCTTTAGGCACTGCTGTCTTATCAAGAGCTTCGAAGGTGGGGGAATTTTTCAGAGCTGGTATAGAGTAAACAGATGTTCAATGTGACTGAATTTAAAGCATATACTGTTCAGTATGATATTCTATTTTTTAAAAAAGTGAAGACAGAAAACAGTTCGCTAATCCTTATCTGAGAAGACCTTAATTAGACATGTACTGTTGATTAGTGCTCATTATTTAAAAAATAAAGCAACTTCAGTGCTGATAGAAAAACCTTAGCTGTCTGTGTCCCCAATTTCACAGTTATATCTTTGCGAAACTATACTCCTCTTGTATATTGAACCCACTGAGAGGTCACTCAAGTCAGAATGCTGTGGAAGGCCAGGGGTGTGTGCTGTGGACTGACGTGGCAGTGGATCATACAGAATAACTAAGGTGGCCACAGTGAGTTTTGAGTTACTTTCTCCAGAATAAAAATATCTAGATAGCTACAAAAAAAAAAGGCAGGTGGCAGATATATCACTGCAGGTAGCTTTTGCCCCTTGAAACCACATCACATGTATAAAAAGAAATAAAAACCACTTTCTCTGCAGGCCGTGAGATTTACAAGAATTCCATGAACCCTGCATGAAGCTTGTTTTTTGCTTTGA
>OU015749.1:46064027-46074678 GCA_907169655.1 Acomys percivali
CTATCTATCTATCTATCTATCTATCTATCTATCTATCTATCTATCTAATCTATCTCTCTCTCTAGCTAATATATGATATAATGAGATATATATATACATATATATATCTATATATGTATATATATGTACGATACATGGCTGCCATCTTGCAAAGATCTGCAAGCTGTATATTAAATTATATAATATTAAACAACCACAGAGTTGAAAATTTTGTGGAGATCGAGACTTGGGCTAAGAGATGGAATTCTCTGAGGAACATTTATTTCCAGATGCTGCAGAGCAAGGCAGAACACCCTCCTACTGATGCATGCATGCCAGTCATCATGTTTTGCTTTTTCAAATAATTGTTAAACACACAAGTGAGTTGTTTATCTCACTTTTTGATGGGCTTTATTTAATCAATAAGCAAAGTTGTTCTAAGAAGTAAGTGGTATAGTTGCAAGTTGTACTTTTATAATTAAAAATAAGATGTTCCCAAGAAAAACTGTTAATTGGGTTAAAAATCAATTCCGTGGGCTTTCATAAGTACTGCTTCTGAATATCAGCATTAAATCTTATTTTACACACTTTCATATTAAACGTTCCTCAGCTACATTTTCTGGGAAGGAGGAGGGAGGGGCCTTTAATCTTTAGCAGCATTCCTTTCCTCTTTATAATGTTCCTTTACTGGTATATTTCTGCATCAACCGCTTGTTGTGATGTGACTACATTATATATACATTTTATAGACTATCATGCCATTACAAAAAACTTTCTGCTTCATGGGCTCCATTAGTCAAGGCTCTTTTGAAAGCTGCTATTATCTAAAAGTCTGAAGTTTAGTTTTTGCTTTAATATCTTTGAAGTTCCTTTAATTTTATGTACTTTTCCTGTTTGTGCTCACAATAAGCTCTCACCAGTTCCAGGAATGCCTGTTCAACTTTTTATCTTTTTAATAAAAATTTTTAAATTTTTTATATATGTATTTATATTATTTCACATATATACAATAAAGTACCTATAGCAAAGAAAACCATAAAACAATCAGGAATTATATAAATGTTACATTCTTAGTGTTCTGGCTATTTGTATTTGACAGCATTGAAATAAATATCTTTCCTATCTTGGTGTGTCTAAAATTCTGACTGTAAATCAATCTCCATCACATCTTATCATTATCAACTTAAAACATCTAGCCAGACCTAAAAGCATCTTAACTCCTAAACAATTAAGCTTCATTGAAAATCTTATCCATGGGGGCATTTACTACTAGAGTAGTTTTGCATTTCTCTGTAAGATTTCTTTCCTGAATTCTGTTAATTTATTTTATTCTCTATTTTTTGGGTGTTCCTTTTATATATTGCTTTTTCATGTCAGTACTATTGAAAAGCAGCATGTCTTCCTCAAAGTCTTGATATAATGAGAAATTTTTGCTCTCAATAATTTTATTTGTAGTATAATTTAATGAGCCCATTTATACCTTACAACTTTTTGCACTTTTTCCTTGTTTAATATCAATACATATCCCAATTTACACAGGCATTGTGTTTACCAAGGAAGTACTCTAATATGTTAAAGTACTCATAAAACAAATATGAAAAAGTCTGAATGTGTGAGTAATACTGCTTTTGACAGGAACTCTGGTGCCCATGACTTGATCAGGTCCCCTTGGCAGAGAGGCCCTGTGGGCACACAGAGGAAGGGGATACTGGCTATCCAGATGGGACCTGATAGACCGTGGACAGATCTAGGCAATGGACAGGACATTCTTCGCAGTTGAGTGGAGAGTGGGGTATGACTTTCACACGAACTCTGGTGCCCCATATTTGACCATGTCCCCTGGATGGGGAGACCTGGTGGCACTCAGAGGAAGGATAGCAGGTCACCAAGAAGAGACTTGATACCCTATGATCATATACAGGAGTAGGAGGTCCCCCTCAGTCACAGTCATAGGGGAAGGGAGTAAGGGGAAAATGGGAGGGAGGGAAGAATGGGAGGATACAAGGGATGGGATAACAATTGAGATGTAATATGAATAAATTAATAAAATATATTAAAAACAAAAAGGAACAAGAGGATTACAATCAAGATGTAAATAAATTATAATAAAGTTTATTTAAAAAAAAGAAGAGGCACCTTATTCATATTGATACTGTGGTCAAAATATGTTCTTATTCAATTAATTCAGTTGGTACTTACCACAAACTGCATTTTTAGGGGAGTTCGATTTAGGTATCAAATACAGAGTGACTTGAATTATAGAAACACATTTTCCACAATTGTAAAGTAGAGAAAAAGTTGGGCTGTCTGTAGAATTGGTTCCCACTGAAAACTGAGGAGCAACCTTCTCCAGCTTCCCTCATTGGCCTATCAAAGACCTCTTCTCATATGTCTGTGTCAGCTTACTCTATGCATATCTCTGCATCCCAGTTTACACTTTAATAAGAACAGAAGGCACATTATTCTACCTAGACTTGACATAATTTAAATACAATTGACATTTTAACACCTTATCTCTGTAAGATTATTATCATAGTTCTGAGGTTAAATCTGAAGCTTCTGCTTTTACAGCCAAACAAACTTAGCCTCCAAAATTTGCCGACTGATTCTCTTTGCAATTCTTGAATGTGGACAATAAGTAATAATCCTGAAAATTCTTGTTTCCTGTGTTCTTCTTCCTCTTTGTGGAAAGAGTGAACAAATCCATGAGCAAGTATGAAGTAGGTCAGTTACCTAATACTATGGAGCCAGACATGGGTCATGGGTGGGGAGGAAGTGACATCTTTTGTTGGATATTTTGAAATTTTTTTTCTGGTAATTTTTATTTATTTATTTGTTACTTTCCTTTCTTTCTTTCTTTCTTTTTTTCTTTTTTCTTTCCTTCTTTCTTTCTTTTTCAGGAATTATAAAGTGAAAAAAGAGACCATTTTGAGATAAGCTCTCATCATCTAAAAAAGAGACCAGATAATTTAACAGGATGTGGGCCACATGCCTAAAAAGTGTAAGTGCTGAAATTGAAAATCAGCAGAAAGTTTTGGCAAAAGAAAGACTGGAGTTCTGTTACAAATTTTCACAAATTACTTTTACTTAGGGAGACAAAAAACACTAACAAAAACAAACAGAGGCAAATCACCATGTACTTTTTTGCAGGATCCAGTGGAGAGAGTACTGTGGTCAAACTAGCCTGGCATGCTCGAAATGTTCTACCTGAACCAAACATGGCCTATATGTGCAGGTAGACTTATCACAAAATATTCTTGATTTGAGGCAAGAATGATAAGTGACACAAAGGGATTGATGTCAATTATAAAAATACTATTTAGTTATCATCAAAGAACCATAGGCAGAAAGGGGGATGATTTTCATTAGAAAGTCATATGTCTAATGTTTGGACCTGCTAAAACTGAGATGACTTCATTACCAATATAAATAATTATGCAGTGGGTACTTGACTAGATTACTATTGATTTAAAGGGAAGATATTAAATTCAAGTGTACTTATATTGTATTAGAGAATGTGATGGCTATCTTTAAAACTCAACATGTACCTTTTTATTTTGTTTTTAAATATATTCATGAATATATGAAAATAAGATTATACACGCATCCCAAATATTATACAATATCGCTGTGCATGTGTACATTATATAATGTTGAATTTAGTCATACTTATTTGCATCATCATATAATTGTTTTTGCCTTAGAATAAATAATCTTAAAAATAATTTCTTTTGACAGCTGGGTGGTGGTGGAGCATGCCTTTAATCCAGCACTCTGGGGGAAGAGGCAGGCAGATTGCTATCAGTTCAAGTCCAGCCTGGTCTACAAACTGAGTCCAGGACAGACAAGGCTATACACAGAAACCCTGTATCAAAAAAACAAAAACAAAAAACCCCCAATAATTTCTTTTGACATTTTTAATTATAAACTATATTAATATTTACATTTACTCTCTAACTTCATCATTCAGTTGACATTCCTTATGACACTTAACTTTACCAACTGATGCCTTTTTATCTTACTCCTTCCACACCACATTCTGCCCAGTGTCCATGGTGAATTTATTCTCAAGATCTAGGAAAAAGAACTTTTTAGTCAATCACTTTTAAACAAATTCTCATTGTAATTAAATACTGTTCAAAAGCAAATTGATGGGGTACATGTTCAACTCAAAATTATATATTTATGATGAAGTTGAAGAACTGCTAATCTAAATCTGTTTTATTCAAGTATTGTGTAATACAAAAGTATTTTCATGAGCTAGGCCTGGTGGAACATGCATTTTTTAATTAATTAATTCTTGTTACATCTCAATGGTTATCCCATCCCTTGTATCCTCCCATTCTTCCCTCCCTCCCATTTTTCCCTTATTACCCTCCCCTATGATTGTTCCTGAGGGGGATTTCCTCCCCCTGTATATGCTCATAGGGTATCAAGTCTCTTCTTGGTAACCTGCTATCCTTCCTCTGAGTGCCACCAGGCCTCCCCCTCCAGCGGACATGGTCAAATATGAGGCATCAGAAATCCCAGCACTAATGGAGGCAGAGAGAAGAGGATCTCTGTGAGTTTGCAGCCAGCCTGGTCTACAAGGCAAATCTAGGACAGGCAAGGCTATTACACAGAGAAACCCTTTCTTAAAAAATATTCTTAAGAATTTCATTAGAATTCACTTATTATGCATGAACAATATTCCTTGAAATATATCATTCCACTTTAAATTTCTCCAATATCTGGTACAAGTAATCTTTAAAAAAACTATTTAAAAACTGTTATTTGTCCCGATCCCCCGATGAGTGAAGACTATCAGAGGACATCCTTGTTAGCTAATATCCAGTTAGAAGTGATATATAGCACGTGTGTCTTTCTGGGTCTGGGTTAACTCACTCAGGATGATCATTTCTAGTTCCATCCATTTGCCTGCAAATTTCAATATTTTTTTTGTTTTTAACTGCTGTGTAGTATTCCATAGTTTAAATATACCACACATTATTTATCCATTTTTCAACTGAGAGACATCTAGGTTGTTTCCATATTCTGCCTATTAAAAATAAGGCTGCTATGAAAATACTTGAGCATATGTCCTTTTTGTGTGGTAGAGCATCTTTCTGGTATATGCCCAGGAGTGGTATGGTTGGGTCTTGAGGTAGAACTATTGCCAATATTCTGAGAAAGTCCTAGATGGATTTCCAAAGTGTTTGTTCAAATTTACACTTCCACCAGCAATGGAGGAGTGTTCCCATTTCTCCACATCCTTGCCAGTATGTGTTGTCACTTGAGTTTTTGATCTTAGCCATTCTGAGGGGTGTAAGATGGAATCTCAGAGTCATTTTGATTTGAATTTCTCTAATAACTAAGAACGTTGAACATTCTTTAAGTGTTTCTCAGCCATTTGATATTCCTCTGTTGAGAATTCTCTGTTTAGCTCTGAGCCCCATTTCTTGATTGGGTTATTTGGTTTAGTAATGTTTAACTTCTAGAGGTTTTTTATATATATATATATTTTAGATATTAGCCCTTAGTCAGGGGTGGGTCTGGACCAAGGGGTCCTGCAGAAATTACTGTATCAACCAAGGACAAAGCTTGCAGTAAACCTAGACCCCTTATTCAGATCTTGCTAACGAACAGTGCATTCTCCACAGTTGTGTGGAGAGTAGGGACTGCCTCTGACATAAACTCTGCTGCCCCCTATTTGATCACTTCTTGGTTGCAAGGTCTGGTGGCACACAGAGGAAGGGGAAGCATACTATCTGCATGAGACCTGATAGGCTGTAATCATATGGTGTGGGTGGAGGTCCCCTTTGGTCACTGGTCTCGGGGAGGGGAACAGTGTGAAAGAGGGGGGCAGGGGGAATGAGAAGATAGAAGTGAGGTAATAACAATGGAGATGTAATCTGAATACATTATTTTAAAAAACAAACTGTTATTTGAAGAGAGATGAAATTATATTCTGTATTAATACACACATTTTACTAGCTGATAGATGTCTTTAAAAATTGTATCCCTTTTAAATGGCCAAATATTTTTATAATGTTCACATTAGTATTTCTTGAGTTTTCCTTAATATAAAACATTCATCATGTCATCTTTGAAATACATTTATTGTTCTATATTATACAACATCTTTGCAATTAAAACTCAAACAAATGTCTGAGTATAAAGGAAATAATGTCATATGTTAACTTTAGTATATACTTAATTTTTCCACATGAAAGATTAAGAGACATGGCCAAAATGATGAAAATGTGTAGTTATTAGTAAACACAATTAGTTGTCTACAAATTTTGATTATTATCCTCTTTATTTATCTTTTAAATGAACCCATGGCTTCTAAACTAAGTAGCTTCTTAGAACTATGAGGAAATAGTTTATTCTCTCAGTTTTATCAATACAAATTGGACCTATGTCTTCCCAACATCAGAAGCAAAAGCATTCACTTGATGGAATAATTCCATGCATAAAACTAAAGTCCAAATGGATTAAAGACTTCAACTTAAAACTGGACATGCTAAATATGTAAGAAGAAAAGGTGGGGAAGAGCCTTGAACATATTTGCATTGGAGAAAACTTCCTGAACAGAACATCAACAGCCCAGGCTCTAAGGACAACAATTAATAAGTCGGACCCCATGAAACTGAAAACCTTCTGTAAGGCAAAGGAAACAGTCAACAGAAAAAAACGACAAACTATGGACTGGTAAACGATCTTCCCCTACATCTGACAGAGGGCTAATATCCAAAATTTATAAAGAACTCAAGAAATTAAACACCACCAAGCCAAATATCCCCATTAAAAATGGTGTACAGAGCTAAATAGAAAATTATTGACAGAAGAATATCAAATGGCTGAGAAACACTTAAATGCTCAACATCCCTAGTCATCAGGGAAATGCAAACCAAAATGATTCTGAGATTCCATTAAACATATCCGAATGGCTAAGATAAAAAAAATGCAAGTGACAGCACCTGCTGGTGAGGATGTGGAGAAAGGGGAGCACTCCTCTATTGCTTGTGTGAGTGCAAACATGTACAACCACATTGGAAATCAATCTGGTCGTGCCTCAGGAAATTGGGAAGAAGTCTACCTCAAGACCCAGCCCTACCACTCCTGAGGAGTATACCCTAAAGAGGGTCCACCAAACAACAAGAGAATTTGCCATACTATGTTCATAGCAGCCTTGTTTGTAATAGCCAGAATCTGGAAACAACTAGATGTCCCTCCACTGAAGTATGGATAAAGAAACCATGGTTCATTTACACAATGAAATACTAATCAGGTATAAAAAAAAATGAAAATTTGAAGTTGCCGGTGAATGGTTTGAACTAAGACAATCATCCTGAGTGAGGTAACTCAGACCCAGAAAGAGACACATGGTATGTTCTCACTCATACGTGGATGTTAGCTACTTAATTTAGGTTAACCATATTACAAGATGGAGACTGATATGCCAACCAAGGTCTGTATCAGAAGTGGACCTAGATCTCCTGCTCAGATGTAATAGATAAGCGACACAGTCTCCTTGTGGGTCCCACAATATGGGGAGTAGGGACTACTTCTGACATGGACTTGGGTGTCCTAATGTTCACTTCCACCCTGGCATGATGGCCTTGCCAGGCCACAGAAGAAGAGTTTACAGGCAGTACAAAGGACACTCCATAAGCTGAGATCAGACGTTAGGGGAGGAGGGCTCCCAATTCTAAGGACTAGAGGAGGGAGGGAGAGTAGATGAAGGAGGAGTGGGATTGGGAGGTGATGAGGGAGGGGTCTTCAGTTGGGATGTAAAGAACTCAAACTGCAGAACAAGCAGGTAACTAATATTGCTACTGTCACACTAATGTCTGACTAATATATAAATACATGGGAATAGCTCTGAGACTGACTGAGATGGTTTATGCATAGACAGGGCTTCATATTGGTCATAGATTCTCTGTGACTTATAATTAGATGCCATTCATAGTACGGCATGAAGGAAGATTTATAGAGGTCTCACTTCTGTTCATGCAGTGAGCAGGGAAGCAACCTTAATTTCTCTGTACATGCTCCACACTTCATACAATCATGATGTTAAAACTGTATAATGCATGTGAGAAATTATGTTTTCAGAACAAAAGACCTGGACACCAGTGCTGGATCAGACCTGACAGGATTCATTCCTCTCATCACGTTGGATGCTGACATGCTGTATCTTCCATGTTCCAGTCTCAGCCACCTCAGTGGCTGTTACCCATCAGAACAGGACAACTTCCATGACAGCATTGTAGGAAGCTTATGATCACAATTGGTCCAGCATTTCAGACTGTCTCACTAATGCTCTCCCTGGCTTACTTAATCATTTTCCACATTTTTTTTGCCCCATCAAAGGTGTTATTCACCCTAAATCAGTCAGAAGAAACCTTAAGAGAATGATGACCCATTTTCTCTAAGGTGCTTGCATAGGTTTCTGTTTACTCTCTTGGTCTACAGATACTTATTCTCATTGGGAGTTGGTTATAAGTGTTATTGGCCTTATACAGAGAGGAAACTAGGTTGGACTCAGAGGTATCTCTCTTCCTTTATCTTTCTTTTGTAGGTGAGCAGATAGGAGCTGAAAAGAAAGAAAGAGGAATATAAAAATATAGACGGAGGGTAGAACAAAAGGTAGATTTTGAATCTGCTTCTATCTCAAGGCCTTAATTGTTACTCACAAATAAGGTTATTTTTTAATTCAATCCTATTGATTTTTATATATTGATGCAACCATGGTCATGTCAAATATTAGTCTAATTTTATCACAGAATATATATTCTAGGTCTAATAGATAGATATGATTCTATAGATATACAAGGTAAAACAGTTCTTCAAAAGCCTCAGAGACTTACAGAATTTGGCATTTAAACATGTTTTTATTATTGTAAAGATTCTTTGACAAGACAAGTTAATTCCTGGCAACATGCAGTCTGCCTCAAAGAAGATGATGATCATCAAAGAACATCCTTATGGAGTTGGCTTCAAATATGACAAATAAGCCACTGGAATAAATGTCCTCATTTCTGCCGCAGACATAATTCTGCCTAAAAAATGGGCAAGTTTAGATGCAGGCAGAGTCACCGACTGAACTCTGCCAAGACAGTGTAAGCAAGTCCTCAATAGTTCCTGCTTCACAAATATAGTGTAAGCAAGTCCTCAATAGTTCCTGCTTCACAAATATATGGCAGATATATTGTGTCTGAAGGCTGAAGATGATGCTCCAGTGTTATAGAGAGTGTTGGGTGACTGTTCAGGCAGTACATTGTCTCAGTAATTTTTCATTTTGGAAGCTGCTAGCCTGCAGTTCTGGTTCACTCAGGTATTTAAGTTTTATTCCTTCTCAAGTCCCTTAGGGGTGTTGAAGACCTTATAGTTTAGTTTTATAATCAAGTTTACTTGGTTAGGGGATAACATCTTTTTAGATCAAGATAAAGAATTTAAGTTAATAGAGATGAGATATGATAGATACTGAATTTCACTCAATATCCCAACAAGATAGGAAAGATGTTTACTTCAAGTTTGCCAAGTACAAATAGCCAAGTCATTATGAATGTAACATTTATATAATTCCCGATTATTTACATGGTTCTTCCTGCTATATGTAGTTTATTTTATTCATGTGTAATGTTATAAATGTATATGTTAAAAAGAAACATAAAAAAATTGTCACCTAACTCAAGATACACTAGTGTAAAACTAGAGTCCACACATATAGTCCACGATTTGATCATCCCCTTGTCTCACCGTCCACATGAGTTGAAATGCTTTTATCTAGGAATGTGGAAGAAAAGGCAACAGAGACGACCGAAACTGAAGTTTAGGCCACAAGTACGAGCAACACAACACAGAATAGACATTATTTCCTAAAGTGTGCAGAAAGTCTCGGGTCACTTCATGAGAGAGAGACAAGTCTGCTTATTGAGCATTGTGGCCTGAAGCCTGTATGGCATATGACATCTGGTGAGTCACACACAAAGCAGGTGGTTACATTGGATCAATTCTTTAGAACACATACCATCAGCTCAGTTGGACATAATTGGAAGACTGACAAGCTGAATGCTGAGTCTAATGATAGCATTGCTTTTTCTTTATTTATAAGACTGTTTATCATCCAGTTGTCACCACTGGAGAAGTTATACATTCCTGAGTAGCTGAAGTGCATATGGCAAACCTAGGTGCATCAGTACTTTACATAAATCATCAAACTTTAAAAAAATTAGCAATGTGACATTTCTCTAAAGTATAAATGCTCTTAAATTATTAAAAATACCTATAATAATGAAATCGGCAATATAAACAACTATTACATTGTTCCTATCAACACTTTTATGAGGTCACAAAATGTTTGTGCTTAAAAAATGAATTTCCATTTGGTTACTGGGTCAATATCCACTCACCCCATATATGCACAAGTGCATGCTTACACACACACACACACACACACACACACACACACACACACATACACACACACATACACTCACACAGGCATTCACAACAGAGCAGTTGATGAGTGTTAGAAATGTTTAGGATGCTCAAAAATACTTGTATTAGAGAACAATCCATCATTCAACCCATTCATCCATATAGAAAAGCCTTTGGTCTGTTGTAGTGTTTTGCTTCACACACACACACACACACACACACACACACACACACACACACACAC
>OU015749.1:46079972-46090926 GCA_907169655.1 Acomys percivali
GAGAGAGAGAGAGAGAGAGAGAGAGAGAGAGAGAGAGAGAGAGAGAGCCAGAGCCAAAGAGAGACAGAGAGAGAGACAGAGAGAGAGAGAGGGAGAAACAGAGACACAAAGACAGACAGAGACAGAGAGACAGAGACAGAGAGAGACAGAGAGAAAGAGACAGAGACAGAGAGACAGAGAGAGAGAGAGAGACAGAGAGCATTACCTTCTTATCTGGCTGGGCAGTGAGTTCCCAGAATTCAGGTTTACTTACTTTGGTGCCAATTCCAAATTGTATGATTAACTTCCCACCCAATATAGTCCTTTGTTGTTTATTTTCTCAAGTCTGTACTTCAGATTCAGTTCCTCTCTGCTGGTACCCCCTTTTTCCCCCTGAGACCTATAATAAACCAGTGGATTTGCAAACTTCACATTCAAATTCAAGTGGAAAGGCTCCCTAGGATTTTGAAGAATACTAGAAAATAAGATGTTCATGAAAATATGCAAGATTAAAAAGGTGGTAGGTTTTCTGTCTGTAGGTCTTGGGAAGAATTTGCTTTTTCTATTGATTAAAGAATTATAAGTTAGGAAACAAGTCACAACCACATCAAGAAAATAAACTTTATTAAAGGTATAGATGCCTCTATACATACAGCACACAGAGACAGAATTCCCATAAATGTGGAAGCAATTAACAAAATAAAACCACTTTCTACCTGGAGAACACATGCTGTCATGGATTAGGAAAGATTATCCTCCATAATTTTGGACTGATCAGTTTAGACATAGATGTGTGAGCTGATTTCCTATCAGTCTGAGTCTATGGCTCCTAGGATATGTGCAGGCAGGTCCATCTGACTTACACTCTGGATCAGGGCATGCTACCAAGTCTGCCTTGGATGAAGAAGGGATTACAAGTATGCTATCTTCCATATCTTTTCAGACTACCACCCAAATCCTATGTTCCCTTCCTATTATTACAGATATGCTGTCTAGTAGGTGTGAATCACACTCGTTAAGTTCTACTATTCAGAGGTAACAAATAGTATTATTGTAGGGTATCCATGGAAACTCATTAGCCAACTATTCCATAAGAAATAACCCATTCTAGGCACTTGGCTTATTACATGCTAATTGTGTTCATAAGGGATGTTCACACCTTTTAAAGGCTTGCTATATTTAACATATTTTATGTAAATGAATATATTTGTACTATGGGAAGCTTCTACAGTGCTAGAATTCCATATAGCTTTTTTTTTTAAATTAATACCCTATTTTTTTAAAGACCACACACTTGAGTAATAAATCAGGGTGGAATCAACATGAAAGCATTGTTCCTACTGGTTAGTTTTCATACTGATGTCAGGTGCTGTACTTGGTACAGGAGGAGAAAAGTAATTTACCATGATAGCTACCATAACAACTGGCATGGCAAGATATGTCCCCACTTGGCACCACTATAAAAAAAAAGATGTCTAGACAGTTGATAGTCTTTGGGGGATAAGATAATACTATTATGTTGTTAAATTGATACAGTATTAAATTGACTCCTAGTGAGTCCTTCTCATACTGGTATATTAACACATCTCTGAGTTCTCATCAGAGAGGCTTCTATTTGTTATAATGGTGATTAACACAGAGGCCCAGAACTATTAAAGGCATAAAGAGTAGGGGATTGTAGAATTTTCAGGCTTATAAGGGACAATTATATTCTATCATCTCTCTCCCTAGGGCTCAGAGATTATTGCAGAAGAGAGAATATGCATATTGTGAGAGCCACAGGTCTTGGATGAGTACAAGTAAGTGTGTCTGTGAAAATAACGTGGTGGCCTTACATAGGAGCTTACAGGAGTTTTGTTAGAATGCACAAGATCTGAATAAGCTCAGGACAGACAAAATCCAAGCATGCTGATTGGTAGTTGACAGTTACCAAGAGATGGATAGTCAATTTTCTCTAAGAGAGCAGCCATTGTTAAGCAAACATGTGTCAATAGCAGGCCACACGCTAAAGACTATGCATGCATCACAGTTAGAATGTGATAGGTTTTCAAAAGGAGGACACAAAGGTGGGTGGACAGGGAAGTGAAAGACGGCATCTGGAAGGTTCTGGATATCAGAGATGTGATCCGAAATACTATATAAAATTCTCTGAGATCTTTATAAAATAAAGCTGAATATTCGTCTGAATAAAAATAAATAATTGATGTCACTATTATAATCCAGTTTCTTTAATGATTTGTTAAAATAAGCACAAGTAAACACTAAACAAATTTTATTAATAATAAAAGCATATTTTATATTTCATTTTCTAGTACCTGCAAGTCCAGATTGGATCTTTCCTATACAACTGATATTAGCTATATTCCCATTGGCAGTCATGAATGACTAATATAGAGACACATGAGAATCTGTTTTACTTTACATAGATGGATGATAGGGCCCAGGTGTACACAAATATTTAAAGAAAACCTGGAGTGGAAGGGCACACCTATCATTCCTTTACTGATAATATTTAAACATATTTACTTACCTGTTACAAATATCTAGGTTTCTAATTTCATATTTTAGTGTATCTTAATTTGTAAACTGAATCCAGTAATTGTGAGGCATACAATGTTCCTGCAGTAGGAAGGCATGAAGTGCTTAGTCTAAACTCTGCTTTTTCTGCCACAAAGGGCTGAATAGGTAGAGAGGTGGGGCGAGAGATATCAGAGGTTACAGCTGTTATTTGTGTTTACCACTGTACTTGCTAACTGGTTTTATCCAAAAGCAAATTAAACTCTTTCATGTCTTCATGATTCCAAATAGTTTTATAGCTTGGAGCCAGGCATCTCCAGAAGGCACAAAATTCCTTCCCACACATGGGAGATAGAGACACTGTCTACCCTCTTGCTTTTTCAAAGAAATGGCTTTTCAGTCCTTTAGTAAGTCCTGTCTGGCTGTCAGTCTGGAAAGCCACCTTTTACCAAGGTCTCAAAGGCGCACGGAAAGAATTCATCAAGGCAAGTTTTCTAAAGTCAATACTCTGTGAAGAGGGAGGTCAGAGACTACAAGCTTGGAAAAAGCTCATCGAGAGTTCAGTCAAGATAAGAGAAACATTAAAGCGATGTAGGCCGCCATCAGCAGTAGCTTTTGATACTTAAGGAAGGTGGAGACTTGAGAAGAAGCCTGTCTTCTCCTGAGCAAACTTTTCATATCGAACTAAAATAGAAATTGTATGGTCCTACATTAGTAATGGAACTTCAATGTCAATATGCATATGTGAAAATAAAATAATATAAGAGGCATATAAAAGACAAAAATTAATGAGGACCAGTGAGAAAAAACAGTTTAAAAGGACAACATGTTTACACAAGTTACACATCATAGTTTTTTTTAATTTATTTTATTTTTAAACTCTGGATTCTGTAATAGTCACCAGATTTATATTGTCCATCATTTTGCAGTGAACTAATAGTATGAAACACGACATCTAATTAATAATTGTCAATTAATTAATTAATGTGAAGGAAGTCAAAATAATAAAAATGTGTTTTTAGGTGAATAAAAAGATGTAAGTGTTGTATTTCCTTTCTGCCTTACTTTTCAAGACACCATATGAGTACCTACATTTTGATTACTGTTTCTCTGAGACACAGGAAATCTGACAGCTTTATTACTTACTTTAAAATTATATTTTTTTCTTTGTCCTCAGTCATGACAGATTGTTTCACAGTGTCTCTACCCACTATGAAGAGAAACCTAAAAACATCACAATTAATGTCTTTCCACATGGTGAGGACTGTCTGACTGTGTTAACTCTGAATTTAAATAATCAAAAAGAACAAAAGCTAATAAGCTAATACTATTTTCTACAAATGGCTGAATTTGAGACAGCAATCTGTGAAAACCTCTTAACTACTGTGCTATAGGACACCTGAAATATTCTAATTAGGTGTGTGGTAGAGCTGATCCTGTGTCCACAGGGAGACATTCAGACAAATTGAGATATATTACAAGCACTTTCTTCGAGTCTAGGTCACCACCCTTGACAAACTGAAACATAGAGTACTTAGTTAAAGCTGATTTCAGATGACTCACTGATATTTCAGTTATATTTGTGCCAGGCATCAGCTGTCATGGCCATTCTCTGAAATATTCCTTCTATTGAATCTGAAAGTCAAACTTGACTGAATACTTTAGGTTGACTTTGAGGTGATGGTTTCAGGAGTCAAAACTTGGAATAAATATACAAAAGATGAGGGTTTTGTGAAGTTCATTAAAGACAAAAGCAAAGCTTTGGGAGACCAACTCTCACAGAGTATTATGATCCAGGTATGTAGAAGAAAACTAGGCACTGACTTGGAGAAGAGAGGAAAAACAGTGCTTTAAAATATCTTTTTCTTGCAAAGCATTAGTCTTTTGATAGCAAATGTTTCCAGGAGTGAGGGTTATCTATCATTCTTATGTTTGTGCCGAATTCAATTTTAAAAAGTTCTGGAGGCTATAGGATTATTCAGCAAGTCTTGAAATTGCTACTGTTTTATTCTGATTAATGTTGTATACAATTGATCATTCTTGTAAAAAGACAAATTTCCCCCCAAAGTTTCATATCCCCTCTCAGTAACTTCAATATATCCTGAAGAATCATAATATGCCAGGACAAAAGAATTATTTACATTACAGGATCATACAATTTTCATTAGTTGGGGAAGAAGAACAAAGTATTTGACAACTAGCAAAGTGATTAAATGTAACATTTTATCATAGATTTATCTTTTTAACACATTTAGTTTAATAATTTCATGTTAATGACAAAATATATTAGTGATATCAGCTGATTAATATTAAAGACAATAAAATTATTGTAATGGAATGGAATGAATGTCCATTTCAATGTGTCTATTGGGATTTGAGTATCATTTTTCCCCAAAGATTCCCATATGAGAAGCTTGTTCACTAATGAAACAGTGTTGAGATCTGTCAACAAAACCCACAGATACAATTTATTCTGAGCTAAATAAAGGTGTTCATAGTCTGGGAACATGGATTGAGGTAGCCCTGGGTATCATGTTGCACTAAAGTATACTCACAAATTTCTTATTGTCCCAAAAGACAATAAATTTACCAAACATATTAGTAGGGACATCAGGTAGACAGGAAGACAGTGAAATCTCTAATAAGGTTTTAGATGCTGTCAAATTCTGATGATTTTTTTAGCCTTAGTGGAAGCAATAATATTGTATGAAAGCAGCAGAAAGGTTTTACTGTTTAATGAAAAGCACATTAGGTCGGACAAACAGGTAAATCTTTCCACATGTATAGAAAATGATCCTCTATTTAAGAAAAGTATTGCTTTTTTGGTACTGTATAACCAACCAGGTTTTCTTTTCTTTTTATAATAAATTAGACTTTTAAAAATATGTTGGATTTTCCAATTTAGTGACAAAAATAATAGGCTTAATATTTTCCCTGAGGCGTATCAAATAAACCAATAATTTGAAGGACATGTAGATAGTGTCACTTCTTTATGCTCTGAGATTAATCTTTCCTTTGCTTTCAAACTCAGAAAACAGCAAGATGCTGTCTAGAATTAAAAACTAACATGTCTTTCATGCATTGACATGCAGTGTTTGTGATAGTAAAAAATTACACATGGTATCACACTTCAAAAGTGTTTCAAAACTAAATAATCCATGCACACTAGAGATATTCTTTTCTTTTAATGTGTCATTGCAAATCGTTATTTACATATTATTTAATGATGAGAAATAGAAAACTTATCTTCCCTTCCAATGTCTTGTGTTTCAAAATCATTGTATACGTGTGCATATATAGTTTTAAACATAAACTATTTGAACATACAAATCTACACTATGTATATTCTGCCACATTCTGTAGATCTTTCTGTTTTTGGAGGGTACTTGAAATTTTTCTATGTGTAGAGTTCTCATGACTTACTAAAAGATGGAAAAAAAGGTAAATGTATCATACAAATTACAACCTAATAAAATGTAAAATACCTATGCTTATGGAGTCCAGATCTGGGAAAAGATATCTAAAGAACAAATTGAATCAGGTATTCCATTTTGGTAAAGTTGCTTTTAAGATATCTATGCTATACCTTGTATGGTTTATTCTTTTACTTTACTTGGTATCTACCAAAACTTGTTTTAAAAATCCCATTATAATGTGTCTCCACCAAATTTTTCTGTATTCCTTTTAATCCAGCAACGTCGATGCTCTAGCAAGAGGTCACATCCAAAGGCATTCTGGATGTATGTCATCCAGCTGAAATGCAGACATGCTCTAGATTACAGTATGTTCTGGCTGGAATAAAGATTTACATTTAGTAAACACATGTAATGCCAAGTAATGAAGGTAAGGTTAGTTTGTAGAAGGAAAAAGCTATGTTTGAGAGTGATGTCTAATTGAGGGGCAAAGAGACAAAGCAGGGAAAGATTAGGCAGAGTGGTACAAACCAGAGATAGGATCCAACAAACTCTCATGAGATTAGGACAGGAAAGAGATGCTACTTAGGAGCAGGAGAGAGAGAAAGAGGTGGGGAGGGCAGGTGGGAAGAGAATTAAGGGGGAGGACTTGACCAGTAATTTTTTACCTGGACAGTTTTAACGAGACATGCTGCAGAGACAACAAGCTAGAAACATGTGAAGATAAAACCACTAAGAAAGTGAGAGAGACAAAAGATTAAAACATGTTGTCAGAAGTAGTTTGAGACCAGATACAGGTCAAGACTAAGAGAAACCAGTTTAGTCAATCATCTTGAAGAAGAGTTTAGGTCAGAACATTTGAATTAAACATGCTAGCAAGAGTTCAGAAAGACCTAGGAGGCCTTGGTAAAGGCTCTCATCTCATTCTCTCATGTGAGAAAATAAAAACAACATTTACAGTACTTGATAAAAAGCATTTTAAAATGTTATTTATTTTCCTTCCTGAATAATTTGGGTCTCTCTGGGTTAATTACTTGCAAGCTATTCCTGCACAGAGCAACACTCCAGACATTTTTTAAAGTGTACCAAGGTTTCATAAACACAAAGATAATCTTTTCATGTGGCTCAAAAATAAGACTACTTTCATTTTACCTTTGACCAAGAATTTCACCTTATTTGTGGCCTCTCTTTACGTTACAGTACAATAAAGGAAATGGGATCAGGAGATTAAACTTTTGGCTATATTCTGGTAATAGATTCCAACCTGAATTTCTAGGAGTCTCCTCTTCTCTTTATGTGCAAGTTCTCCAACCTAGGGAGGTGACATTCAGGGACAACCATTCTATCACCAAGATTCAACTCTATCTCTTCTGCACAAGCATGAGGTAAAACATTAGCTGCTGGCAACGTGAAGAAGTACTTTTATATGATTTTTCTCCAAAATAAGTCTGCAGAAGACTGCTTCTTTCATTCTATAATATAGTTTGTAAATATTGATAATTTCTTCATTGCAGTGAGAATTGTTTTTGCCTAATTTGAACAGAGTTGAAAAATCTATGTTCATTTTTTAAACACAGAACAGAAAACATACCAATATATTTTAAAAGCAAGTATGGCTAATGACAATTTTGTTGAGATATACTATAAATTATTAAAATAAATAATGGGTTTTGAAAGCAAATATTTACTGGGTAAGATATTTTTAACCTTTTATGCTGTTAAATGTTTTGCCTAATATGTCTATTTGTACCTTATATGCAGTGCCGCTGGAACAAGAGTTACAGAAGCTTGTGAGCTTCCATGTGCATACTGGGAACTTAATCCAGTTCTCTTCAAGAGTAGCAAGTGTTGTTAACCACTAGCCATCTCCCCAGCCACATAAATGGGGAAATTTTATATTCTAGGAATAATTAATATCTGATATTTTGTATGCTTTAAGAGATAACTTACTGATAATCATCTATATGCAAACAGAAGGCTTCATTGTAAGGAAAGCATACCATCACTGTCTCTGTGGACTCATGCCTGAGGTGCAGGTCCACTCAGCCTAATGATCTTTATTAGAGCATATCACAAGACACAATTCATTTTAAACCATCCTCAGAAATGAATCTCCTTCTTCTGCAGTGCTACAACGCTGTCTCATAGTTCTCGTCCACTATTGCAGAGTTTAGAGCTGTTCCTTTGTCTACTTGCTGGTAAATTTCTTAGAATAATAATCAGAGTTTTGATACAATGCAATAGCATATAACTATTTTATTTATTAAGAGACAATTAAACATAGCTTTCTGCCTTGTTCTGCCATCAGCAAAGAAGAGTCCTATTGTCGTTGATGGGAACTATCACAAGACTCACCACTGGACGACATGAAGATAGCAAGAGACTTCAGACAGCACTCAGTCTAAATGGGATGACTTCATTCAAGCCTTTCCTTTTTTTAAATTAATTTATTCATATTACATCTCAATTGTTAGCCCATCCCTTGTATCCTCCCTTTCTTTCCTCCCTCCCACTTCCCCCTCTACTCCCTTCCCCTATGTCTGTGACTGAGGGGGACCTCCTCCCCCTGTATATGCTCCTAGGGTATTGAGTCTCTTCTTGGTGACTTATTATCTTTCCTCTGAGTGCCACCAGGCATCATTCAAGCCTTTCAAAGAGACTCAGAATCTATGTAGAAGAGGATGTGGAAAGACTGTGAGAGTCATAAGTGATGTATTCTTCCAAGGAAAGTGGCTTGTCTTCCCCTCAGAGCAGAGCTGGTGCACACATATTCACATAAACTATGGAAGCATGACAGGGCCAGCAGAGATTCAAGCCGGACGCAGTCCCAGCACTGAGAGGGAGTGTAGATAGGAGCTCCCACTGCTAACCAACTAGCTATGTACAATTGATACCGACTGGCAAAGAAAAAATTAGCTCTTCCAATGGACTTTCACTGGGCATATTAACTATACTCGAGGGAGGGCCCCATGCCCAGGAATATTGTTTTTAGAGTTTTTGTCTTAGTTTCCTTTGTTTTATGCACTTTTGTCATATTTTTCCTGGTATATTCTTGTTTCTATTTTTGGTGTGTGACACGCTTGTTGGAAATATTTTTCTCATATAATATATCCTGATTCTGTTTTCCCCCTTTCTCCATTCCTTCTAGTTACTTCCCATATCCCTTCTTATTAGATCCACTCCCATTCATGAGAAAACAGAGAGGTTTCTAAAAGATAATAATAAATATAATAAAATACAGTAAAATAAAACAAAAAATAACACATTAAACTTGGACAAAGGAAACAAACAGAAATAAAGAAAAAAGAGCCCAAGAAAAGACATAATAAACAAAGACATTTTTTTTTACACACTCAGGAATCATATAAAAACATTAAACTGGGAGTCATAATATTTATGCAAAGGACCTAGTTCAGAGCAGAGTTCTTCTGCCCTGTGCATGCTGCCTCAGTTTCTGTGAGTTCAAAGAACTTTGATGATGTTGATTTAGAGGACGTTGTTTTCTTTGTGTTCTCCAAACCCTTTGCTTTAAGTATTTTTTGCCTCCTCTTCTATTGGGTTCCTTGATTCATGAGGGAAGATATTTGATGAAGATACCTTATTTATGGCTAGGTGTTCTAATGTCTCTCACTGTCTGCTTGATGTCTGGCTGTGAGTATCTGTTCCCATTTGCTGTAGGAGAAAGCTTCTCTGGTGAGGGTTAAACAAGGCACTGGTCTATGAGTATGCCAAATTAGGAGGTTGGGTTTGTTTGTTTGTTTATTTTTGTTTCTGTTTTTGTTTTTGTTTTAGTTGTAAGTCGCTGGGCTATCTAGTCAACCAAGCAGTGGCAAGCATGGGTTCTATCTCATGGTGTGGGCTTTAAGTCAAACCAGATATGGGTTGGCTTCTCCCATAAGCTTTGTGCTACCATTGCACTAGCATTTCTGGAAAGTGGCACACCATTATTGATCAAAACGTTTATTGTTAGCTTGATGTTTACATTTCATTTCTCTTTTGGTAGTGTCCAAGTACCTTCCTCTATGAAAGAAGCTAGAATGTGAGAGTAAAGGCCTTATGTCGCCACTAACTTGACTTTGTCATGTTCAATGAACAACAAAGGTAAATATTCAGTCATAAAGATTTACTCTCAGTTTTGAGAGGGCAGCCTCTAGCCTTAGGTCTCCAGAGGAAGGCATTTTTTGCCAAAAACTTATTTAGATGTGTTAACATCTCTGGTACTATAAGCTATCTAATGGCAGGAGATGTCCAGTTGGGGAATGAAAAAAATTAAATAAAAAATAACCTATTGAGCACACATAGACACAGACACACACAAAGATCATACGCACATCACTCATAACCCATATATATATATATATATATATATATATATATATATATATATATATATAGAGAGAGAGAGAGAGAGAGAGAGCTAAACAGTCAAATATTATGTAATTCATAATTCATATTACATTTTGAACTTCTGACAGCTGTTTGATACTTTGCTAATGACAGACTGAAGTTTTAAAGTGATATTGATGATATGAATTATATACTATAAACTACAGAAAATAATAGTTTTATATGTGCAACAATGTCATGTTATAGAAGATGTGGGAAAATGATGTGTTTGAAGCATTTAACATTATTTTCATTACTTCAATCAGACAAACCCTCATCACTGATATGGAAGGTCAAGCAGTCCTGCCCTCATCTGAGGAGCTAAAGGCAAGGGTTTGGTTCTAAGAATAGGGGAGCCACTTTCCCGCAGCAGCCACTAAGTACCTATCCATGCTCCAGTACCTGTGTTCATGCTGGGAGGACTAAATGTACTCCAGGATTCCAAAATCTAAAAAAGATGAAATTTGGAGGAAATTGTAGCAGTGGAGTGGGGTGGAAATTGTGGGGAAGAATATGACTGGGAATTTATCAAAAGATACATATATGCATACACACACACATACACACATGCACCCACACATACACACATGCACACACAAACACACACATACGCACACACACACACACACACACACACACACACACACACACACACACAC
>OU015749.1:46098844-46120297 GCA_907169655.1 Acomys percivali
GTGTGTGTGTGTGTGTGTGTGTGTGTGTGTGTGTGTGTGTGTGTGTGCGTGTGTGTGTGTAGTTGCAGGAAATCCAATTAGGATTCAGTATCTTTGTTCCAGTAGGATGAAGGACCCTAAGTACTCCTAAACAAAGATGAAAACATATATGGAAAAAGAACCATTAGTGAACTAACAAGAGGTGACCCAAGTGAATAATCATATTGATCTCAATCCTCTTTTGTCTGGTATGGTAATTTTTCTCACTGACCAAATTAACTAAGCACATTCTTAGAAGAGACTTTATTAGGGAAGTACAGAAGGGAAGGTATTGTCTGATGACCAAGTCAGAACATCTAACACTGTAGTATGCTCAGATTTCTCTTTTATGTTTACTATAAACAAAACAATTCTGAACTGGTTTCTATTTCCACCTTGTCACCAATATGGTCTTGAAAATTACAGTGTAATAATGACTAGTTTTGTCTGATGTCACACTGTCTCTCTAGCTTTATCACATAATAGACGACTGCTCCTGCTACTCAATTATTTTCTATATACAATTTGTTTGGTTTAACATTATATTAAGGTATTTTATCATTGTACATTGGCAGGTTATTATACTAAAGGAAATGAATGAATGACATGGAAGATACGACCAAAGTTATTTTTGTGTTAAGATAAACCAAGTCACTTTTACTAATACATCAGGAGAAAAAAAAAACAATAATAGAAGATTATTAGGTAGTGGATCACAAGCAAAACAGTTATTCAGACTACAGTTTTCCCAAAGCATTGTGTGCAGAGTAAACTTTATATTCAAATCAATCTTAAGGGTATTGATGTCAACATGTGGTAAGAGAGTATTAAATGTAGATCGAGCTAATATGTTAAATTTATCTTTTACAAATATTTATTTATTTATTTATATACAGTGTTTTAATCCCTACATGAAAGAAGAGGACACCAAATCTCATTATAGATGGTTGTGAGCCACCACGTGGTGTCTGGGCATTGAACTCGGGACCTTGGGAAGAGCAGCCACTGTTCTTAATATCTGAGCCATCTCTCCAGCCCCTAAATTTATCTTTTAAATGTTCCTTTCTTTAATACTTTACCTGATCATTTACTTATACATTTAATCAACATTTTCTTCATGTATTTATTTAGTGATTTAGTGTCTTCTGTATGCCAATGTGTTTTTCAGGTGTTGAAATAAATAACCAGAGCATCACATTCACAGAATTTCTTAGTGAAATCAAAGAACTAATTTGATAAAGTTTAGTTCTTTTAAACTATGGAGCAGATATCTTTACACACACATACACACACACACACACACACACACACACAGAGAGAGAGAGAGAGAGAGAGACAGAGACAGAGACAGAGAGACAGAGAGACAGAGAGACAGAGACAGAGACAGAGACAGAGAGAGAATTTGTATTAATTTTCTTCTTTTTTGAGTATTCATCAACTCATACATTTACATAATGCATTCTACTTAGTTTCACCTCCCTCCTCTCCTCTATCTTGCCTACTCTTGTCACCTATCTTCTGTTTCCATGTTACTTGCTTTCCCATTATTTCTGATTTTTTTTTTACAACACACTGAGATGAAGTAGTGATATCGTAGATTTTAAATTATCCATTGGAGCCTGGAGAGTTCACTTTTGCGTGCCTTAGCAGAGCCAATAACTACTTATCTCCCATCCTACACCAATAAACAATAGTTCAGCAGAGTTACACATGTTCCATTGGCTTCTCTATTCTTCCTTGGATTGATGGAGGTTCCCTAGAGGAAGCTGGCACTTGTCTTGCATTTGACGTATTGCAGCACTCCCCCTATGTTCCAGCTCTTGTATAGTTACACCTCTTGTCTCTAATAGTCCATGAGCCATAGGGGGATTCTATAGGTTTCTTTTCTAACTTTAACTGTTGAGAACTGCTTTCGTAGAGCTATGTGCTCACATTATGATAATTAAAAGCACCCTCATATATGCTTTTTGGCATTTTCATTAATGTGTGTTTTGTAACATAGTTTGCATGTGACTACTTAAAACATATCATCTTTTGTTCCTATGGGTAATGCTATTTTAATGTCATCCATGCTGTCCTCAAAAATATGTTTTAAAATTACCTTAAAGATCAAAATTCTTTCTAGGGAGCTATGAAAAACGCAAACTTCTATAAGTTTTGGTTTACTATACAAAGAACTATCATAGAAAGTTAAAATGTTTTCTAAAATTATTTAATAATTTATAAAAAAAAAATACCAAACTTGTCCTTATTTACAGATTAAGTTGATTTTATTTGGTATAGTAACCTAGTTTGTTTTCAATATTTATAAAAATTTAATTTAATTATATAAAACTGAGTGAGGTAAAATAAATAAAATATTTTAAAAGTATAAATATAAATAAAAAATTAATGATTTTTAAAATTAAATCATACCTTGAGGATTCAGCAGTCAATAAGTACTGGGCAACCTCATTGTTAATGTGGAAAGGGCATATTTCTTATGGGCAAGCTCCTTTGACTGTCTGTACCATAATGTGACAAGAGCTCATCGTGCAATTAGAAGAGTCTAAGGATTAGCTAGCACTAGGAATTGAGCCGAAGCAGGAGCTGACTTATCTGAGACGCTCCGTGAGAACTGGTGCTTATAACAACTTTATCCATAAATACATTTCTCCTTCTGGCTAAGAGGATTTGTAAACACTATTGCTCATTTTATTCAAAATAAGCAGCAATATAACTTCATGGTAGTGCGCCACCCTGGGCCACCACCACTGTGTAAACTTTCTTTTTATATTTTAAGACTAAAGTATAAATGCTGGAATAACATCTACTTTCTCTGAATGTATAATTCTGAAAACAGTCTGATTAATTATAGAAATATGATGTCCCTAAAAGGAGTTGTCATGTATTAACTGTTAAGTTATGTAACTTAGAAAAACAAACTTTAAATAAACAGTGTTTAAATTTATTAGAATGGGGCATCGTTCTCTTAAAAGTTTCTTCCAGCTGATTTGCAATGAATAATACCTTTGTAGGGGCCCAAATAAAATTGGGGAAATGGTTAAACAAGCTAGGAATAGCACTTTTGGTCCAGTTTCTAAATTTTGAGAATTTCCAGGCTTAGAGTCCCTTGTGCGACAGTCTCAGCCAGTCTCAGAGCTATTCTCTTATAGTGGAATTACCAATATAAGTTACCTGTTTGTTCTGCAGTTTAAATTCTTCACATTCCAATTGTATCACACTCCCTCATCTCCTCCAAATATCCATCCCTCCCTCATCCGCCTTTCCCTCCCTCCTCTAGTCCTAAAACAATAAAAACATCTTTCAATGCCAAAAAATATTAGAAAGATTTAGCTGTTAGTTTTTAATTAAAAAATAAAACCCAACATGTGCTTGAGTGTTTTGTCCATTTGAATGTCTGTCCAGCACATGTGCTCCTGATGACCATAGAGTTAGAAAAGGGAGTTTTATTTCCTGAAATTAGAGTTACTGATGCTTATGAACCACTCTATGGGTGCTGCTAGGTACCATACTAGGGTCCTTTGGTAGAGTAGACTGTGCTTATCATCATTGAAATCCAGCTTTAGATGCTTTTGCTAGTTACATCTGAGCCTGCAGGTCACTGAGGAAATTTTGCTATGGTAAGGTTATAATTCTTTAAAATTAGATGGAATGCTATCATTGGTATGACAATATTGTATTTTTAGGTGGAGCTTGCTTCACCTGGATGAGTAGAGATATACAGATAAAACTTCCTTGAGAATGCCATTCACTTCTTTAAGCTTTGTCTAGCAGACTATATCTGAGTTTAGTTGGCTTTGTAATAAACATTAGCTAGGCTTAAGCCTCTAAATAGAAGAGGTACTACAAAGGGTATATACATATATGATTCAGTTTTCACCATGTCATTGTTTTTGCACATAAGAAAGAATATTGTGTGATGTATACTCTGTTGAATATTATTTTTATATAGCTGTTTGCTTCTTGACCTGGCTATCCCACATATAATTTGTTTATAAAGTTTTACAGCACAATCTTGAGCAGTTTAAGTCTGTCCTTAACCCTCCATGAAATTCTGACTCCATCTTTGCCAAAACTCCCAATTTACTTACATTTTACTTCTTTATTTGCTCCAGCTGAATCTTTTGCATCTCTCCTACACCTCTGCCTGTGGCTAGATCTTTTACTGAATGCCTTACTTCCTCATCTGACTCTTCCTCCCTCCTCTACCTGGCAGGAAGTTCAGCCCTATTCTCTCCCTTGCTCAGTGATTGGCTGCAAGCCGCTTCATTGGCATACAAGGGGACAATTAGAGAGCAGAGTTTACACAACATTGAAATAGGAAATTCTCAGAAGAAGTCTTGAAACAAGATATGGGGATACAGAAATCAGTATTTAAATTATACAATAACCTTATGCCTACAATACTCTGATACCATACTGGCTGTGCTGGAATATTTACTTTAATATTTCAGTGTTGTGAAACTCATTGTGCATTAGTGTATATATATATATATATATATATATATATATATATATATGCTAAAACACATAGTAAGTAAATATACTTCAAATAATCCTTGAGAGTTTGAGTGTATTGCAGGTCATAAAGTACTTAGAGTACTGGCGTGCAAGTAGAAAATCCCTTACAAACATGAAGTATAATAACAGCATTATCATTTCTTAAATTATCAGGTTTTAGGCAGCATAAGATTTGTGTTTACATTAGAGGTTCTATAGTTCAACTATTTGCTAGAATTTGAACTTTATGATTAAATATCTCTACCATCTATCTAATTATATATTAAAGCTAATACTGATAAAGTCTCATATCAAAGTACATATAAAATGTTTTCCAAGAATATGAATAAACTTGTGAAAACAATATATAGAAACTAATACTCCGTACAAGATTAAAAATCTCAACATTAAACCTAAAGCAATGGCAGCAGGTGGAAGTGATCTGCTGACTGGTGACGTAGAAGATGCCTCCCAGCTCATCTTTCTTAAACAGCTGAGACACTACTAAACTCTGAAGTTCAGATGCTTCTGGACAATCGAACGCAACAGAATGAGAGTGCTGAGGATGATCAGGAACATACAGAAGTCTTCATGAAAACCCTAAACTCTACAGCTCGTTTCAGTCATTTCAAAAACAAAGAGACAATAGCCAGTGTTCGTAGCTTGCTTCTCCAGAAAAAGCTACGTAAGTTTGAGTTGGCCTGTTTAGCCAGTCTTTGCCTAGAGACTACTGAGGAGTCCAAAGCTCTCTTTCCAAACCTGGAAGGGCAGTTTGAAGATGAGGAAGCGCAGCAGATTCTCATTGATATCCAGGCCAAGCGCAGCTTCCAGTACTAATCGCCAGACACCACTCTGCTCTGACATGGCTCAAGAACAGCACCATGCTGCCATAGCTTGGTCGGCCTCAAAGGGAATGCTGCTGTGGCACAACACTCTGGGCCTGCTGTTGTAGGTTTTTCTTTACTAACATAGAATGTTAGTCTGCAATCCTTCTGCCTCAGCCTCCCAAGTGCTGGGATTACAGGTGTGAAGAAAGGCTGGCTTGGTGATAGTCTACGTTACTTTCTCCACCGTCACTATTAGACCAGAATTACCATGTCTTCTTGTTGCAGTCTTGTAAAGACTGCTATGGGAAAGTGTGCTGCAGTCCTGAACCAGTGAGTAGACTGCTGTAAAAAGCATTTGTTGACTGACTCCTACCGTGGTTTTTTTGGACCCCCGGTTATTGCTTCTTGTTCTTGACATTTCAATTATATTTTTCATTGATAAATTTTCAAGAATTCTCAACATTAATGTGTTTTAATTTCATTTTTCTTTTGCTTATATTAAGCATGGCACATTGCATACCATGAGTAGACAAAGATGTCTGTAGACTCAAATTCTCTAATGGTAACTTACTTTAAATAGGAACTAAATGCAAGCCAACTTTGCATGTACATACATTTATGTATAAAATTTTAATACTGAATAAGGCCGTAATAAATTAGCCTAAAACATGTTTGCTTACAAAATTAGAATGAAATCCCACAGAGTTGACTAGTGCTTTATAAATAATTTATGTTCTTAGGCTTACCTTTATTTCCACAAAATACAATTGCATAGCTTGGTATCTACAAGAAACTCTATGCTAGAAATATAATCCAGAAATTTTAACTGCCTAGTTCAATTCTTAATATTGTGGTATGACGAGTCCACAGACTCTCAATGGGAGCGTCATAAGAAAGATAGCTTAGGATACGCTGCGGGCAAACATTTAAAAGACTCTGGTTGAAATAGTATCATTATGTCTTCAACTACTATCTGTTGCAAAACATGGCATCATTAAAAAGAACATATTAACTTTATATCTAATACATATTATGTATAAAATTATGTTCACATAATGGAGAAAATATGATTAATATCTTAGTGAGATATATATGCAATGGGTAAATCCAAAAAGAAATCGACATTTGAGTTATTTTTTAGGAATAATGAAGTTATAAGATTGTTTAATGAGTCCCAGAAAATGTGGAAAGAAATAATTTTCCTTCGAAAAACAAACTACTAGAAATTCCATCAGAGAACTGGGCCCTTGAAAATAACTGGCGATTGGAACACACATGTACATGTGCATGTTTACAAACACACACACACACATACACACACACACATTCACACTATAGAATATTTACCAATGTAGATAATGAAGGATAAGGAAGCAAATAATCTAAATATAGGTTACCATAAGTTATTTAATACAAAGGACACAGAGTTACATAGAGGCAGAGATGGTGCATAAAGAGAGACAGACTGAAGTGGAAACTTATGGTGGCTTAGCTTGTACCCAAGCATCTGGAGGGTGGAGTCACAGGATAAGAATATCAAGGTCATCGTCAGCATTAGATGCAATGTGAGTTTGAAGTGACCTTTACACATTTTTTCTATACCTGTTTGATCATACTAATAGAGATAAAATACACTTAACTGTTTATTTACAGAGGTCATTTAATTATGTGTGGCAGCTCCAATTATTCACTTAACTTGATAGTTTATCTTGCCTTTCAGTCTTTTTGCCTATAGTGGTTTTTCAGACATGCACACACTGAAGTAAGGCCCTCTAATGTACACCCACTTCTTTTCTTAACACTATCCTCTATAAATCATGTTGGTCTTGTATGTCATTTTATGTTTCACTTTATTTTAGAGCTTTGAAAGTTTTTAATAAAAAGTCTTAAACCAAATAAAAAAGATGGGCAGCTTCACTTTCAAGAACTTTTAATAGTATTATATCTAAAGACATTGTGAAATATAGTTTTCCCCAATAATCCATCTAAGTAAGTTGAACAATTCTACTATTGTGTGGAAAATATTTGTGCATTCCAGATGTTATCTCCCTATCAGCGATGTTCTAGTTTTGCCAAAAAACACTTAAAATATACCTCATAATCTTTTTGAAGATTTATACTAGCGCTTTCAGACACACTCAAAGGTTTTGATGAGATAAAGAAAACCTGTCTTTCACGTCAGTATGGGAAGAAACAAATCAGTCCATTTTCTTACAATACAGTTGCTGTTGGTTTTCAATAATAAATTTTCTTTCAAATAAGACACAAATTTAGATAAGAGGAGCTAAATTAAATTACACAAAATGTTAGGGCCAGATCCATATGTATGATTTCATTGTAACCTTCCCCAAAATAACGTTTTATAGGATCTTCAGATAGGCACTAGATTATGTGTATCTGATTGATATTTCTTATGTGCTATTGTAGTTTACTTTACAGAATACACTGTCAGTGTTATATTATAATGTAATAATCAGACAATATTCTGAAATATAAGCTTATAAAAATATTTATATAACCTAACCTTTCATTAATTGCATTATTACACTATGCAATTTCTTATGGTTTTAATTATATATGAAAGTGCAACTATGCGGTTAAATAATATTTCTTTATATTTGAGGAGCATTACTTAGAATAAATCACTCAGCACATTTTGACTTGCATTAAATATGTTATAAATACTATGTTTACATGGTCAAAGAGTTTGTGATTCTTCAGGTTACACTGTACATTTTTAAAGCATGCTTCATTTTTTTTAATAGTTTCTGTTAAATAAAATAATGGTAAAAGGGTAAAAATGAATTGAAAGAGGTGATGTCACATTTGTGAATGACAACAAAACCAGTCATCTTTATATAATTCATTTTGCTGTTCTTCTTTATGTTACTTTGATTGGCTTCACATAGGAAAAACAAGAACAATCTGACAGCCACTTCACATTTGGTGAAGTTACAAGGTCCGCAGATCTGGGATTGCTTTTCTTAAACATAGCCTCATTTCAATTTTCCAGAATGCTTTTATATTTTGTTATCCCCTTGAAGTAACTATAAAATTGAGATACTGGGTATTTTTAATTTGAATAACCGCATTAGCAACTTCTTCCTTCTAATTTTCTATTTCACGTAGTGTTATGATAAAAATCATATGTATCATAATATTGAATTTAAGTTACAGTTGAATTGACATATTTTAAAGCATAATTTGGAGAAGGTGGAAACAGGGCAGAGTGAGAAAATTCAGGTGAATTTTCACATAGCTTCTCAGAAAGGGCTGGGACTTCAAGAATCCCATTAATGTCCAGGATGGGGTTTTGTTTGCCATGATTTCTTCCCAGTTCCAGTACCAGGTCATAGTCACTGGTTGCTGATGTTTGCTTTTGTTCTTTTGAGTTTTGAAACCTCTATTTCACCATAATTACTCATTACCTCTGGCTTTTACAATCTTTTTTCCTATCCTTTCACAATTATGCCTGATTCTTGAAAAGAGCTTTTTAAGCACATCTCCTTTAGGGCAGAGTAATCCATAGCATCTCATTCTCTACAGTGTAGGTCTCTGTGTTAATCAACATGTTCCTTAAGAAGAAACATTGTTGATGTCAGGAAATAGATGGAGTCATCTATGTGTGTGAAGTTATGGGGCAGGGCAATACTGTGTTCACCTAGCAGAGTAACAGTAGTGGCTGCTCCTCTAGTCCCCATGACCTGCCCTTCTGCAAGTTCTAATGGTGCCACGCTCTAGTTCCATCATGTAGAGAAAGAGGTTTTTTGTTTAATTTTTTATTTAATTTTTATTTTTACATATATTTATATTATTACACCTATATAAAATAAGCTACATACAGCAAAAGAATGATGGAACATTTAGGAATCAGGTTCATGTTGTCATAATAATTTGTCTGTTTTTATTTGTCAACCTTGAAGAAAACATTTTCCTATCTCAGTAACTCTAAATTTCTAAATGTAACTCAATATCTATCATATCTCATCTCTATCAACTTAAAACATCTATCTAAACCTAAAAACATCTTATATCCTAAACAACTAGGCTTAATTATAAAATTCAACTATTTGGTCATCAATCCTATGAGAGATTTAAGAAGGAGTAAAATTATTTACCCAAATAAACAGGAAGTACAGGATAGCAGTTTCTTAATTTAATAAGAAAGAAAAAGTTACAGAAACAGTTTGCTGCCTGATCAGTCACCCCAAATTCTCTAAAACATTAAAGCATCATCTTCAGCCTTCTGGCCCAGTATATCTGAAGGACATATTTGTGAGGGAGAATGTTTTATACTGGATCAGTAGTGGTCTGATATTTCTTTCATAATTGCACTAATGGGCATATATATCCATTCAGTTTCCTATTAAGGCTCACAGGGTACTTGGATAAGATCCAAGTAAATTGTTGCTTCAATTTACTTGGGTGTCTTGATACCCTATGATCATATACAGGGGGAGGTAATACCCCCAGGAACAGTCATAGGGGAGGGGAATAAGGAGAAAATGGGAGGGAGGGAAGAATGAGAGGATACAAGAGATGGGATAACCATTGAGATGTAACAAGAATAAATTAATAAAAAACAAAATAAAAGATATCCAATTAAAAGCACTGATATTTTTGTCCTCAGGTAGCATGCAGAATACCTTTCAGCACTATATGACTGCCCTGAAAGGATGAAGATTTCAGCTCAGAACTTGCTTGATCTACAATGTACAATTGTGTTCTACAATTCAGGGATGTGGTTGATGTATTCAGCAACAGAGTCTCATCATCAATTTCTAGTGAGTAACTGAAAATAATGTCAATAGCCTGTAATATTTGAACAAGGGGTTTTTTTGGCTCTCAGTGACTAACATCTCAGAAAGAAGGAGTCCATACTTAACACTGGGCTTCTAATTTGAGACCATATGATGTCTAGTTGAGATCATCCCCCTTATATGGTAACTATTTAAATTTGTTTTACATGTGCATGAGAATATATTTTAGGATGTTTCTACAGTCGCAGATCTTCATACGCCCTTTTCAATGACCTATTTATCTCTTCCCATACTTACTCTCTACCTTCCCCAGCATTTTGTTCCTCCTCTTAAATTTTCAGGCTCTATTATTCCATTTTTTCTACTCAGAGAACTTGTGTTCTATACCTTCAACCCTGTCTCCACCATGACCTCTTACTGTTTTTAATGTCCCTTATGAATACTTCTTATGAATATTTAAGCACACATATTAATTATTCAAGGCAAGCTGATGTATATGCGACACAACATTAGTAGTACATGCCCAGTTCCATCCTTTACCCACAAGTTTCACAATGTTTTTTCTTAACAATTCACCGTCATTCCACTGCTTGTTTGAACTACATATTCATTAACCATTCATTATTCATTCACTGATGTATCGCTAGGAGATTTTAACTTGCTGGATGTTACAAATAGAGCATCAATGATCATAGGTGAACAACTATCTCCAAAATAGTCTAAACCTTTCTTTCATTATGTTCTTGGACAGTACAACTGGAACACATATTAGATCAATGATTCATTTATAGTTCACATTCACACATGCATACACACGAACACACACACAATCTTCCACACTGTAGTCCATACTGTTTATATTATTTTGCACTTTACATTCACTCCCCCAGAGAATACATGTTTCCCTTTCTCGAAATTTATATCAGCTTTGTTGTCTTTTTTTTTATTTAACCATTCTGACTGCGATACGATAAAATCTCAAAGTAGTTTTAATTTATTTTTTTTCCATGATGGCTAAGGATATTGAATATTTTAAAAATTGTTTCTTGGCCATTTTTTCCTGGCTTTTATAGCTCTGTTTAGTATTAGACCTCATTTTAACTGGGCTGTTTTCTTGATATTTTTGAAGTTCTCCTATATTCTATAAGGTAACTTTTTTCTGTTTTTTTCATGTTCTATGAAGTCTATACAGTTCATGTCTTCAAGCAATGGAGTTTTGTCATCATTTTCTAGAGTGTATGTGAAAGCAATGTAGAGCTGATAAAGATGGATATTGATGAAGTTCACTACATATCTTAGCTTTATAGAGCCTTTTTAGTTCCATAAAGTTCCCTTTTGATAGTTATTTGTAATTAAAATAAAATAATACCACTATGCTCTCCTTTTCCTTCATTCCTCTGAGTCATTTTCCTTCTAACTCCTTTCATGTCAACCACTTCAAATTGATAGCCCCCTTTTCTTATACACACACACACACACACACACATAGTTTCAAGGCTTATCACTCTGTATTGGACAAACATAAGGGGCCTCATTTCTCTCTTTTACAGCAAATAGAAACAATCACTGAAAAACACAGCTGGACACAATGAAGAGTTCAATGGATTGTGGGGCACCCAGACATATTGATTACATCTACATCATAGCTCTTGCATCTATGTGCCTGGGGAGAGGACTAAGAATACCGGGAAATCTACTGTGAAACATACTTTCTTAGAAAAGATGTCATAAAAAAGGATAACACTAGCAAATCACATGTTAGGATGGAAGGGGGAAATGTTGTGGGCTCCCACCTCAGATAAAGATATATAGTAAATTAATTTTTATTTTTAAGTCTTTCATTGTAAGAAATGATCATCCTTAGTGAGATAACCCTGACTCAGAAAGACATAAATGGCTTATACTCACTTATAAGTGGATACTAGCCCAACACAGATGTCCTCTGAGACACTTCACTCAGTAGGGGATCAGGACAGATTCTTGGACTCACTATTGTACTCTAGGTGAAGCACTGAAAGAGTTATAGAAGAGTGAGGGGATAAAAGGACCCAAAGTGTTCAGGAGCCACACAAGGAGAAAATCAAGGCCAGTGGATTTGGACCCAGAGGTGGAGGCTGCACAAACTGTTGTACCAACCAAGGACAATCCATGTGATAAACCTCGACCCCCTGTTTAGATCTATCCAATGGACAGCTCCTTCTCCATGGTTGTGGAGAAAGCCAGGACTGTTTCTGAAATGAACTCTGGTGCCCCCCCCCCACACACACACGATTTGATCACTTCCCCTTGGTGGGGAGAACTGGCAAAACACAGAGGAAGGGGAAGCAATCTATCTGGATGAGACTTGATATCCTGTGGCTATATGGTGGGGGAAGAGGTCCTCTTCTGTCAGAGGCTTAAAAGAGGGGAATAGGGTAGAAGATAAAAGGAGAGTGGGAATGGAAAGATACAGAGATGGCATAACATTCTAGATGTAATCTGAATAAATTAAAATTTAAATGGAATCCTGCTTAGATAATTTGTTCATTCTTGCCTTTATGAAAGGGTATTCTCTAATTTGTCCTTTAATAGACCCTGAGTATCAGGACTTTTGTTAACATCTTTGGTTACCTTTCAGTTGAGTTTTCTTCAGGAAAAGGAAGAGTCATGAGGTTTATCTGAACTTACCTAGTTTGACTACTGGATGAAGATTCTGTCTCTTAACAATGTGCGCTTTTCATTACTTCCTCAAGTGTCAGATGTCTGTAGGAGCAAGGGCTTACATGTAAGTCTTCTGTTACAGTCCACTGGTAAATATCTGTTTTTCAGTGCTAGTAATATATTGTATTTATTACTATGTACTGCATTATTACTATGACTTGAATACCATTTTAAATATAACTTAAGAAAATTTCAAGCAGGACTTTTATTTTTAGGATGATTTTCATTATTCCTTTTATTTTAATATACATTTTAAGAGTGTTTTTCAAATTCTTTGATGAACTACATTGAGCTTTCTTTATTTCCTTCCTTCTTTCTTTTTTAATAGAAAATATGTTTTTCTCTCATACAGTACATCCTGACCACAGACACAGTTTCACTTCCTTCTACTCCCCCCATCTTCCCTGACCCTCCAATCTTCCCTGATCCTCCCATCTTCCCCTGATTCCCTCTCCCTTTTAAGAGATGACAGCCAAACTGGAAAAAAAACAAGATAGAATAAAACAATGCAAAATTCCTCATATCAGGGCTGAATGAAGCAAGCCAATAGGAGGAAAATAGTTTCTAGGGCAGGCAAAAGTGTCAAAGGTACAACTGCTCCCACTTTGGGAGTCCTACAAAAACACCAAACTAACAGCCATAGCATATACACATAAGACTTGTTGCAGACCCACACAGATCCAATCACTAAACTGCATGCCATTTTACTGTCTGTGAGCCCATGTAAGCCATGTGTAGTTGGTACATGTTCTCCTGGTGTGTCTATTCTCTTTGACTGCTGCCATTTCCTCCCTCTTCTGTGGGGTTCCCTGATCTCCTTATATGTTATTGCTTTGAATATGTATGCTTCCTTTGGCAGGATGAACATTTTCATAATATTAATCCTAACAATCCGTGAGTAGAGAGGGCCTTTCGATTTTCTGGTACTTGTTCCAATTTATGTTTTGAGTGTTTCAATGTCTTCATTGGACATGTCTTTCTTTGTTTGGGTTAAAGTTATTCTGAGGTATTTTATTTGGGAGTATATTGGAAGTGGGCTTTTGTTCATTGGTTTCCGTCTAAGTATGTCTGTCATTGAAATACATATGGGTTATTGATTTTATGTTGATTCTGTATTCTGTGACTTTGATGAACTCACAAAGCTCCCACTCAGCATTTTAATGCAAACTTCCAGGTTCAAAGTCCTCCAAAAACATCTTCTAGCACATACTTTTTATTATATAAAATCACTACCATATTCTACAAGTGGTATTCCAATGAAGAAACTTAAAAAGCAATATTCATTGTGTATCTGTTAGACTCAGGTGGTACATTTTTCTTCCACAATTCATTCCAGAAGGAATACAAGATACTTAATGAGAGCATGCAGAGGAGTGGAAAGATTGAAAGTTACAGTAATAGCAATTTCTAATATATTAGATAGACACTAAAGGCATGTCAATACACCCGTGAGAAAGTACTTATATTAAAAAAGGTTTAGTGATTTCATGTCAGAATGTTTATCTTCATTACAGGTGCATAATAACTGTGAAGGGATCAGGGAAGGGAATGTTCGCAATTGAGGGTACAAACTGGAATATAGAAAAGCATACCCATACAGTTTGACAGTGGAGGCAATTAACTACAGGGGTCAATTTCCATAAACTCACCAAATATCAGAAGACCATGATGCTAGGGAAGAAGCACAGCTCACTCAGAGTAGTCTAGTGACTAGAAAGAATAGTGAGGTCTCTCTACTGTAAAGAAAGCACACTTAAGTGTGGTTGAACAATGTTTAAATACATTTGTACACTATGAATTCATATCTACTCTTATTGAATTTCTCATTTCTGAAATATAAGTCACAAAAAGTTAGACTCAGATCTTATTGAATTCATTCAGAATATGCCTAGTGGATTAAAGGAACACAATATAGGAGGCAGAAGTTCTTAATCTTGCTATAAAATATTTTGATTATGCAGAAATTTGTTTTTACAACAATGCACATAAGAGAAAGCTAAGGCAATGTAACACCATATCACTATCTGAGAAACTTTTTCAGAACAAAAAGAAAATCTATAGTTTCATCATACATATCTGTTTTATCTCAATAAAAATAAATGAAAAAACAACATAGATATATATGTACTTATAGATTTATAAAGCAATATATGAAATATATACATATATGTTTATTCTATAAGTAGGCAATTGAAGGAAAAGGAAAACAAAAACCTCACAAAATCTGTAAAACACAATAAAATAAGATTAAAACAGAGGAGTGACAAATGGACAAATACCTCCCATGTAATGGAACTCTTTGATAATGTGAATATAACAAAGTAGTTATCTCTTTCTTTTGAAAATTTCACAAAAATTACTGAAATAAATACAGCTTGTATTATTTATCTTTATTGGATTATATGTTAGATGAAAGTTTTCAAATAAAAGGAAATTCATTTCTCTTATGTGTCACTTTTAGATTTCTATTTCATTTTTAAAAAGCTGTTCCTTTCTCCGTGCTTACCTGTGTACATCGGACCCATGAAAGGTAAGTCCAATACTTTAAAGTCATTTAATTTGGGAGCTTAATTATATCTTGATAATCCCTCAAGATATTCACCTCATTTCATTTTGAAGGACTAAATTAGAGTGTGTTAAGCAGGGTCAGGGAGCTTAGAGGCATTGTTCTGAGTTTGTATACACAGTGTTTTATAAAGCTAAGTCCAAGAGGTAGATGACATACAAATATCTTTATTATATAACTCAACCTCCAATCTTATAGAAGAAAACATTTCCTTGTAATATTTATTGAATATTGGTTAACATATGTCTTGAAAAATAATTCTGCAACAGGATTTGTAATAGTCAGGCCATAGAATTGGTCTATATGGCCATGATTTTTAGACTTGCCTGTCAACTGACTGGAATTTAGAATAAAACAAAGTATATGTCTTTATCTATTCCTGTAAAGATGTTCCCAAACAAAGGTAACTGAAGGCTAACAGTGGTGGAGATGGGTAGTCTAAATGTATTCTATCTTCCAAAGAGCATCCTAGATACAACAATTAAAGAAAAATTATGTTACTTTACAACCTTCCATTCCTCCTCAGTGACTGCTTCTGTTGGTGTATCCGTCCTCTGATAACATAAAAATCCAGCTTCTCTTGTCTTGCAATGTGGCCTGTGTACCAATAACTTCCCAGTAAGATTTCTGGCCTCTATATCTGGTTTACGATTGCTGAGGCAAGAGGATTCATGTACTGAGAATTTCTTCTTAACTTTCTCATGCAACCAGCCATACACTGGATTCTCTAGAATACACTGCATAGGTTAATTCAACAATTCTTGATTTATAATACCTGTATATAAGTACATATCTCTCCATTAAGTCTCTACATCTAGATAGGTAGATAGGCAGCTATATACATACATGAGGATAAATAGATGATGGATAGTTATGTGATAAAATTGATGATAGAGATGGATTGATGATTGATGGATGCAATATAATAGTTCCAAAAATCCCTGCCTAAGTACACAGATCATGGACAGATAAAGAGCACACACAAACATACACACACACACACACACACACACACACACACACACACACACATTTTCAGCTGTTAAAATTGTCCAGTCTCAATAGGAAAAGATTGCCCAATCCTACTTGCTATGCCAAGTTGGATTGGTATCCATAGTAGCTCTCCCTTTCCTTGAGTACCAATAGGTGCTCCAGGGCTGAGATACCTGCTTGATATACTCCTGCAACTATATGTCTCAATGCTGTATTCTGAAGTGCAACTATTTTGGGGCTCTATTTTCTCATTATGCAGACATGTCACCAGTGTAAAAGGGCTAAAAGACACCAGATAGATTAGACATTGGATGTCACTCATGCCACACATCAGACCAACTACAGAGGCAGATTGCTTCTCATTAATGACCACATCAAGTCCTCACTGCTAGGCACAAGGCTTTTGACTTTGTGTGAATGGACTGCATCTGACTTGACTCTAAGAAATTCAGTCTTTGTGACAATTGTTGGTGAGTAAAACTTATCATGTCCTCTGTGAAAATCCTCCCAGAGTATGATCTGGACAGATACTGGGACTTGCAGCCAGACTCTGGGCAAAGCATTGCAACTTGTAGGGAAGAGTTGGAGGATGGAAGGTAGGGGCTTGTCAGGGGCTCCACAAGTAGACTATCAAGGCTGGCAGGTCTGGACCCAGGAGTCCTGCACAAACTGATGCACCAACCAAGGACATTGCAAGCAGAGAAACTACACCCCTTGTTCAGATGTAGCCAATGGACAGCTCATTCTCCATGTGTGGAAGTGGGGTGGAGAGCTGGAGACTGCCTCTGACAGGAACTCTGGTGGTCCTGATTTGATCTCTCTACCTTGTGGAGAGCCCCTGTAGGCACACAGAGGAAGGGGATACAGGCTATGCAAGTGAGACTTCATAGCCTGTGAAGGTAGGGAATGGGACCCTCCTGTCCCCCTAGGATAGATCTAGGGAAGGGCAGTAAGTAAGAAAAGGGAGGCAGGGTGGGAACAGGAAGGAAAGTGTGAGGGGATTAAAATCATGATATAATGTGAATAAATTATAATTTAAAAATTATCTTGTAGTTGGAGCACTCTGGAACAGGCTGTGATGGGCTAACTAGTGTGTGGGGAGTCTAAGTGTCTATGCCATGCACAGCCCATAAAAATAGCACAAACTTTAGACTGGAAAACATCACAGATCTGCAGCTCCCTAGAAGAGTAAAGAGGTACATTCTCTTTTCTAAACCCAATAGAACGAGACATTTTGTTATGCCATACAAACCAAAACCAGTGACTTTCACAGAGTAAAACTAGGCTGATTTATGCTGCTCTTATTTTCCAAACCTTCTCAAAGTTTCAATCAAAGAAAAAGTCAACACTGGGCAGCACCATAGTGGCTCATCTAAACTCTGGAATCATCCATTACTATAACCAACATACTTAGTGATAAGGCTTTTGCAAAGCTTAAGTTTTTTTCCTTCATCTCTAGTATTTCTTGTGGCTCTACTGTTGAAAAGGGCAGAAATTTATCACAGTCCTTTGATGTTATCACATTGATCGTTGATCCATATCTTCTTATTAAACTAGAGATACCCATGGTTCACACTTAAGGTGATTGTTATTGAGTATGAGGCGACATTGAACTTCCAATTCCTGCTTTCATTAGTTCACATCCTAAAAATCTAGATGACTCTGTTCTGCATTTCCACATGTGATAGGTAGGTGAGTGACTGTCAGGAAGATTTATCAGTAAGCATAACTCAGGAATATGTTAAACTTACATTTTTTTAAAATTCTGCATGAAATAAAATCACTTGTATAGCTCTGGGCTTGTTATTAAAAATAGCCTTCTTTATATCATCATTCAGCTCATTTTTTAAAAATTAGGTTCTATAGTATTTAAGAAAGCATAATCATATTAGCTATATACTTAATTATAAGGATCTCACATTGGTGAGACATTTATAATATACCACAAAATTACAGAACAGGAAAAAATTAAGCTAAGTATCATTGAAAGTCCAATAATCCGGAAATACACCCTAATATGTTTTTTTGTCTTATAGAGACCTGCTGTTTTCCTAAAAGTCAATTAAGGGAGAGTGGATCTGGTGGAGAGAAGAGATGGTGGTTGACTAAGAAGACTAGGAGGAGAGACATCTCAGTTGGGATGTAGTATATGAGAGAAGAATCCATCTTCAATTTTAAAAATTCATATAAAAAATAAAAGAGTATCTGGGTGTGGTGACATACACGTTTAATTTCAGCACTTGGGGGAGGCAGAGTTAGGGGAATCTCTGTGAGGTCAAGGTCAGCCTGGTCTACCAAGTGAGCCTAGGCTAACCAAGGCTACACAGAGAAACTCTTGTCTTGAACATACACCCCACACACAAAGTGATATTGAAATCTGTTATTTCTTCATTAGAGGTTCATACATATATACCATGTTCGTGGCCATACCCACCTTTCCTGCCCTTTTCAATTTCTTCTGCACCCCTACTCCACAATCTTCCCAAATCATGTCCTCTATTTATAATGCAATGATTCAAGAAAAATGAGGTAACGAATACAAATGCAAAGTCTTCCACTAGCAAAGATTGATAAAGGCACATGTTTGAAAAATCAGTTGTTCAGGCAATTACTATTTTAATTTTCTTAAGTTTATATTATGCTTTGTCTTTTATAAAGAATAAAATTCATTCAAAAGCCACATTTCTGTTAAATGTTATGAAAACATTTCGAAGTAGAAAAAGATATGTTACAGTCATATGTACAAAATGTACAGTGATCACAAGATTTTTATTGAGAAATTTTACTCTGTTCTTTTCCTCTCATTTTTATTTGAAAAAGTCAATGTTTATGCAATATTTTATTTTCATTTAATGAGGGGTTTATTTTATGTGTCCAGTGTTGGAGTTTAAAATTATATTACTAAATAATCTCGATAAACCCACTAGCTTGCTACTATGTATGTTTTGTCATACTTTTGGAAAACTCACATTTGAAAATAAATCAGTAATGATTTTATTTTCACAGTTAGTAATTACTTTGGACAGAGAAAACCCTAATGCCTTCCATGAAAGTAAAAAAATGAGAGTGGTTACAGAGCACAGCAAGGCTGTCGGCACCTCTCAGTGCCAAGCTGGTTATATAGTACAGGGAACTTAAGAAACATTAAGAAAACAATTGTAACATTCATCTTAAATGGGTTGCGTAACAGCCATTTATGTTTATAGCATTTGTGCTTTAGAAGTTCCAAAGATAATAGTGAAATTTTCAGAATGCATTATCTTCATACATGCCATATCATACTGGATTCCACAAACCTTGCTTCAGGCTTTTTCGTTTCATTGAGAAGAAAATCACAAAATTTACCATTTGTAAACATCTCTCCTCTTTCAGCTCTAGAGAATATTGTGATATGTCTCGAAACTTAGGTGACATTGTGTGGGAAAGATGCTCACAGGAAGGGGAACATGGGATGAGTCAGCTCACGACACTATGTGACAATCATCTACTACAATAGCTGAAATCCCAGCAACCACAGCCTACTCTACAGAAAGGACTACATCAGGGCTGTGTTCTGTCAGTACAGCGTTTCACCTTGGATGTTATACAGCTTCTTCATTCTTACTTTCTTAGCATAACTGCTGATGAGATGAAAATTATTCAAAAATGTCCTTAGAACATCTACAAGTACACGACTCATTTTATAATTATTATACTGTACTAGAAAAACAGAAGAAACAGGAATGGAGCAGCATTTGGCAGTTACACAGTATTCTCTGTTGTCTTCAGAACTATGTTTCACGAATGTAAATTTATTTTCTTCTCACTTATCAAACTCCTACTACAGTGCTTTTGAGTAACAGAACACAGGAAAGCAGTGGTCATTAAAACAGTCTAGAAGGATAAAATATAAAGTCATTCCCCCTAAAAAGGACTACTACCAGTGTCCCTAGATAATTTATATAGTTAATTTTTAACTATGGCTAAGACATCATTAAGCCATAAATATTCAGTGCTCTTTTTATAATTATTTTTAAAGTCTAATTGAAATAGCCACAATATTTAAAATGTCCACCTACACTTTCCACTAACACCTAAGAAAACTTGCTAAATATATTGTGCCGTAGAACCCTGTACAGGTACCTCCTCCTGAACAAAATGTGTTCAGTCACTTGTGTACATATGTACTAAGTGAAACTTGATCTGTATTGGGTTTGATTACTCTGTTATTGTGTTGAATCAGTCAATCTCAATCTCTCTCTCTCTCTCTCTCTCTCTCTCTCTCTCTCTCTCTCTCTCAACCTCTCTCACACTATCTCGCTTTCTCTCTCTCTCTGTCTTCTTGTTTCTCTTCTCTCGGTCTCTTTCTCTCTCTGTCTCTCTCTCTGTCTCTCTCTCTGTTTCTGTCTCTGCCTCTCTGTCTCTCTGTCTCTTTCTGTCTGTCTGTCTGTCTGTCTGTCTGTCTGTCTGTCTGTCTCTCTCTCTCTCTCTCTCTCTCTGTTTCTCTGTTTAATCTCCATTGCTCTCCCCACGCCACCCAAGTCTTTTTTTTAATCCTTGAGAATAAAGAATTATTTCTGAGATAATTTGGAGACATAATTAAAAGCTGAACAAGACATTACTTCACATACCATCACTTACATACCATCAGCAGTGTTCTCTAAGTAGGTCATGTATAGATTTTAATATCATTAAAAATCTCACACTGTGAGAAGGAAGAACTGTTGATATCCTTTGTTTTAAATATGATTTTGAAGTATTGCAGAGTACGTTTTATAAACTTATCTACAGAGAATACATTCCTCTGATAATTACCTGCTTGCATTTCAGAGATTATCAGAAAGCTGTAAAATGTATTTATTGACATTTAAAAAGTTACTCTTCTGGCATCATTATTTGCTAATGAGCTTGTTTTAGAAAGTTTGCAAGCTTAGGTGACAGGATGACATTTAATCTTGTGAATAAGGTCACCTTTGTTACTCATTCTATCAGAGAAAATGAAAAGATCTTTTTAAAAGGTGAGGTAATTAACTACATTTGACCCAAAACATATATATATATGTGTGTGTGTGTGTGTGTGTGTGTGTGTGTGTGTGTGTGTGTGTGT
>OU015749.1:46120307-46139877 GCA_907169655.1 Acomys percivali
TGTGTGTGTGTGTGTGTGTGTGTGTGTGTGTGTGTGTGTGTGTGTGTGTGCATGCACACACACACATCACATGCTTGTGCACAATATTATGTATACATATATGTGATATATATATATATATGGCAACTAACATGTGCATAACTCTTATAGTTTGTCAGCTGGATTTTCAATAATTATCATCAAATATCAGAATGTGGTGGTCAGAGAAAGAGAATGACTTTTCAGCCATATTCAAATGTGTTCTTGGGCTCTATTTGAAATGTGCTTATAGTCGTAGGTTCAGAATGGCATATTCTTGAGAGGAAGTGCATAAGCTACTGTTTTGACTGTGAGTACATGCCTTCCTAATCTATCTTTCTTAATAATATCTCAACAGCTGTGACTAGGAACTGATCATATAATATTTTCAAAGGCCCTGCTTACCAAGAAATGAACTCAAATATTGGTTATTAAGGAGTGAGGAGGTTTGTGAATGTTTGAACAGATGTTTGAAATGATCAAATTTGTTTCATAATAATGTTAGTTTTATGTCACAAAAATGAATGAAGTAAAGGCATTTAAACACAGAAACAGAGATTTTAGAGTTCATGACTATGAATATTTTTCCCTGCCAAGTGCATTAGTCTCATTACAATCATTTTGAAGTTGATTAAGCTAATTATCATGCTACCACATGAGTGGCAATGTAATTACCATATTGTGATCTGTTATATGAGAAGAAAGGAAGCACTTCAGCCTTTCCTCTAGTTACTTTGGGAACCCATAATGTATGCATTGTCCTGAAAACGAGCAGTATTGGAACAGTTAGCAATAAAGAGTTCCATGTGTTATTAATCCAAAGAACCCAATATGTTCATTTATGTCACCTATCATATTTTGAGAGGAGTGGTGTAAACTCCATGTAAAAGACAGACAACATGAGATACAGCCTTAGTTTACTTGTGACAGTTTAATAATCTTTGTAGTAATTATCCCTATTAGTAGTTTCTTTCCTTAATGACACTCTCTTGGAGAAAACTAATTTTTATTTTACAGTAGATAGTTTCATTCTTCATGAGGCTCTATCTATCCTTTTTGAGAACTTCTTCCTGACTAAGAGCTTGCAGGTACAGAACTAAAGAGGTATTCTCAACAGACACACATCGAATGGCCAAGCCACTAAAAGAAATGCTCATAGGGAAGACAGAACAAAAGCTAGATGACTGAACCTTCTCCTTAACTTAAGGCTTTAATTGTTACTTACAATGACGATTATGTCTAAGTCATGGCTATAGAATTTAGTATATTGATACAAAACATGGGCATGTCAAATACTTGGCAGATTTTAATACAAGAATGTATCGCCTAAGTCTAACAGATAGATATGACTCTATCAATATATTAGGTAAAAGAGTTGAATAAGGCCTTCAAAAGCTTCAGAGACACAAGGAATATCGCATTTAAAGTTGTTCTTATAATCCTAAATTTCTTAGACAACAAGACAAATTAACTCCTGACAACACCCAACCTACATAGCTTCAAAGGTGGCAAAATAGGCACTGGGCAAAATGTCCTCGTTTCTGCCACTAACAGAATCTGCCTAATAATGGGCTACTGAGATGGAGGTAGAGTTGATGGCCACACTCTGCCAAGTCAGGGTAAGTAAGTCCTCAATAGTTCCTGCCCTGCGAACAAGTCTGGCAGAGATATTAGGCCAGAAAGCTGAAGATGAGGCTCCAACATTATAAAGTGTAATGGGTGACTGGTCAGGCAGTAAACTGTCTTAAGTCAATATGCACATTTTGGAAATTGCTAACCCACACTGCTTCTTCACTCAGGAATTTAAGTTGTATTCTCCCTGAAGTTTCTGAGTTGCACTGAAGACAAGATAGTATAGTTTTACAACCAAGTTTAGTTGGTTAGGGGACAAGATCGTTTTAGTTCAAGATATAGAAGTTAAGCTATAAGAGTTGTGATAGGATAGATATTGGATCTCATTTGGAAATCTCGACCCAACAAGACAGGGAAAACACTTACTTCAAACGAGACGAATGCAGATGGCCAAGCACTATGAATGTAACATGTATAGAACGCATTATTCTCATGATTGTCACATGGTTCTCACTGCTGTATGTAGTTTGTTTTATACATGTGTAATAAAATAAAAGTATATAAAAAAAGAAAAATAAATGCTCGATGTCTTTGGTAACAATGGAAATGCAAAAACAAACAAACAAACAAACAAACAAACAAACGACTCTGAGATTCCATCTTACACCTATGAGAATGATGAAGACCAAAAACTCAAGTGACAGCACATGCTTTCAAGGATGTTGGGAACACTCCTCCATTGATGATGGGAATTCAAACTTGTACAAACACTTTGGAAATCCATCTGGCACTTTCTCAGAAAAATTGGGAATAGTGCTAACTGAACATGCAACCATACCACTCCTGGGAATATACTGGAAAGATGCTTCACCATATAACAAGAACAATAGCTCAGTTCTGTTCTTAGAAGCCTTATTAGTAATAGCCAGAAACTGGAATCAACCTACATGTCCCTCAACTGAAGAATGGATAAAGAAACCCTCAGCCGTAAAACATATGTACAAGTAATATTAAATACTCTGAAAAAGTTATATTTAGAAATGTATGTATACAAAGAGACAATAATTAATGAAAAATGAGGCTATGATTTGGAGAGCAGGGAGGAGGATATGAGAGGAGTTGGAGGAAGGAGAAGGAAGGCAGAAAGGATGTAATTAATTAATAATCTCAAGAGAAGTATCTACGTTATACTTTGCCATAAAGGGATACATCTGGAAAATAAAACAAAGAAAGGTATATTCACATGGTCTCTCGCTTTGTAAACACACACACACACACACACACACACACACACACACACACACACACAGAGAGAGAGAGAGAGACAGAGAGACAGAGACAGAGAGACAGAGAGACAGAGACAGAGAGATTAGTTAATTAAGTAGGTAACTCATAGATACATTCTTTAGTAGTTCACATACTGACAGGGAACACTTTGAGGTTGTAAAATAGTACATAAAATTTCTATGATAGTTGGTTGCGTAACACTTTTTTATTATATTACTTCATGTCTAAATTTTTATGATATAATAAGAAACTGTTACATTGGATTTCAGAAAGTTTCTAGGATTAAAGTTACTTCTGTACTCTTTACATAAAATACCCATTTAAATGGAAAATTCAGGTCTTAAAAAAGTTCCCAGATCTCCAAATGTATCTAAATTTTTGTTCCTGTCACATTGTCATTGGTTGGTCTACATAGTGTGACAAAATTGTGAGTATCACATTCATTGCAAGGAAGGTCTCCAAATTTAAAGCATTTTAATTCAAAGCATTTTAGATGACATATCTATGATTCCTAGATATGACTTTTAAAATATTTTTACTAAAATTTCAAAAATATACAGTCTTGTTCATTTATTTCAGTAAAAACTATATACATATATTGTTTAAATATTTGAAGTGAAAATTTATATTTTCCATGTGAAAGTATAAAAATACACTTTAAAAATAAATTGTAACACACTTAGAATCAATCTTGTATTTGAAATAATTTCATGCAACTGGGAAAACATGTAAAATAACTTTCAGCTTATTTTAAGATTTAGAAAGAGATGGAACATATAAACATTAGAGAACTTTATACATTTATAAAGCTTTATATATGATAATAAAATGCTTCTTAAAATATTAAGATGAATTAAGACAAATTTTTCCTTTTCTTTTTTTTAAATCTTTTTTTAATTAATTTATTTATATTACATCTCAATTGTTAGCCCATCCCTTGTATCTCCCCATTCCTTCCTCCCTCCTGCTTCCCCCCCACTCCCTTCCCCTATGTCTGTGACTGAGGGGGACCTCCTCCCCCTGTATATGCTCATAGGGTATCAAGTTTCTTCTTGGTGACCTATTATCCTTCCTCTGAGTGCCACCAGGCCTCCCTATCCAAGGGACATGGTCCAATACGGGGCACCAGAGTTTGTGTGAAAGTCAGATCTCCTTCTCCACTTAACGGTGGAGAATGTCCTGTCCATCGGCTAGACTGGGTAGGGGTTTGAAGTTTACTGCCTATATTTTTCTTGGCTGGTGCCATAGTTTGAGGAGGACCCCAGGGCCCAGACCCGCCTGTAGTTTTCCAGGACCCTCTGAATCCTACTATTTCCTCATTCTCCCAGGCTTCTCACACCTAAAGTCTCAATAGGATGTCCTCCCCTCTGACCCACTTTCCTGGTAGGTAAAGTTTTTCATGGGGGCGTACCCCTTGGACTAGAATATTAAGTGCACTAAATATAATGCTGCCTTATTATAAAAGCAGTTATATTGTATTGTATCTTATTTTTAAAGCATAGGACATAGTGATGTTTTATTTTATTTTTGAGCATTATTGCTCATATTTTTATGGCCATGCTAACAAGAACTGTGTAGACAATGACAGAGATAGACATTTGTCACTTCATGTTCTAGAACATTCTCATTAAAAAGGAGAGTTTGGTGTCATTGATCTTAAGATTGTATTTATCTTAAATATGGTATTTTCTTTTTTAAATATATTTTATTAATTTATTAATATTGCATATCAATTGTTATCCCATCCCTTGTATCCTCCTATTCCTCCTTCCCTCCTATTTTCCCCTTACTCTCCTCCCCTATGACTGTGACTGAGGGGGACTTCCTCCCCCTGTACATTCTCATATGTATGGTATTTTTTTCTTTAAGATTGGACATTAAGATAGTCTACGATCTACTACTTACAATATTACATTATACAAGATCATACTTATCTTTCTGATAAAATCTTATATCATCTGGTGATAAATATTTCTTCTTGTTTCTGTGCTACAGATTCTGAAGCAAGATAAACAACAGATGGATAAAAAGTACACCAACCAGAGAGGAAAAGGACTGTCTTTGAGGTTAATAGAATCTATCTTCTAACTACATAGCTTATCGTGATAGCAAGTATACAGGGTTTCAGTAAATTTTGATGTCGAAATTTAAGCTACCAATGTTATGTAACTAATAGTCTTTGTAAAATTACTTTACTTCTTTATGTTTATCCTGAACACAGTATTGCTTCTTAATTTTAATTAATGGATGCACATGATACCAAAAGGAAACTCTGATTGGATTATAAAAGATGCATTTCACTCTCTATATTCTCCTGACAATCTCTGATTCTCTGCCATTTTTTCTTTATTTTTAACAGGCACTTCCATTTTTATGCACATTAATAACCATTGCATAATTCATGTGAACATTGTACATTTATGCTTTCCTCTTAAATATTCTCCATGCAGCTTCAACCTTTACTCAGCAAATGCTTCAATATTATATATCATATTATGACTATGCAATTATTGATTACCTATATTAATCAATAGTTACAGTTAGTCATTCAGGATTTTTCCTTTCTTATAAAATTTGACACATATTTTGGAATTTGTAATGTCTCTTATCTGTAGTTATTTTATATTACTACTTTTAAATTTCCATCTACTGCTGAGCATGGCACTTCACCTTACATGTGGTTTGTATGCCCAGTAAGACTCTACTGCAGAAAATTATCTTTTCCTTAGTGAGGAGTTATCACTTAGAGAGAGTTTTTGGTTAGGGAGGGGGTCCCAGTACTTTTCCCTTCTCAACTCTGGGACCTCAGCAAGCTTAGCTCTGTACATGTTGTTCTTACACCCTAGTCTGTATCTTCCTTAAAGTTCACGGTGCCTCATATAGATAGATTGCACTGTCTTTGAAAAAAAAGTGTTTGCTTTCCAGGTAAAATTAATTGCCAAATTTTATATTAGGTTTCCTTTTTTCATCGAGGATATCATTCTCTTTGTGTGTGTGTGAGATGATTAAACAAAGAAATATGCTGCTTAAACTAAAATTACAGTCAAACACAACCAGAAAGATATCATCTCTACCAGAAACATAACTACTTAGAGCTAGCGAATTCTCCCATATTTGAGTAGGACTTAGAAATGCCACTTTACTAAACTTGCATAACCCTCAATTCTAAGTATTTGTCCTTATACCCACAGATAAGTGTAGTGATCATAACTCATCTTCACTTTGCAACAGCAGGAAAGCATTACAGAAAGCCACAACCAATCAAAATGTAGTTGTGGAGCTCATTTCCAGTAAATCCATCTACAAAACACTCCCACACCTAAGGCTCAAAGAACCTTTTGGAAGAAGGGGCAGAAAGATTGTAAGATCAAGAGGATCAGCTTGTTTGCTTTGAGACTGCTTCTCCTAACTACTTCAGAATCTCTACTCATAAAACCCCACTAACATGACTGCCTAAATATGAGCTGAATAAGAACAAGAACAACAATAGACCTGCTAAAGGGTATATAGGAAAGCCTAGAGTCTCAAAAATAGATGGAAAGCAATAGGCAACTAAGGAATGTTGAGATCGGAGGAAATACTATTCCCCAGGGAAGAACACAGGATTGCTTACCCAATACCAAATGGACAACCGTAAAAACATGTATACAAGTAAATACAGACGGATCAGATTGCATTTATATACTTGGGAATATATGTGCTGTGAGGCTTAATGAAAGAATGAGATAACAGGAGCTGCCCAGACATCTAAAGCTATATTATGGTGGGAAAGGCAAGGCTATCCATATGGGAAGTGAGAAGAGAAGCATCAAAGTTAGTTTGGATTATATTGGATGGTTTAAATTTGGTGGAAAGGAAACAAGAGAGCATTAAGGGAAAAGAAAATATTGCAGGCAAAAAGGATTTAAGTAGACAAAAATGGAGAATGGACCTTTGGTCCCTGGGAAAGGAGGATGTTCGGCTCGTGTCATTCTGCAGAGATAAGGGTGCAGGACCTTTATTGTGCTTTTCCCTGGAGGGACAGGGTTCCATATATGTCATCCATCAGAAAACACAATATTAAATGTTACCATTGCATTAAGTACTAAGTGAATTGATTTTCATCTAAATGGAGATTATATAGATGAGTAGGACTTGCTCAGGTGAGGTATAAATATGATACTTGTACCCCAAATTTTGTGTGCTATTAGCCTCAAAACTCATTTGGGAATTCTGCCACTGCAAGTGAAAACAAAATTTTGCTGACAGCCAATGAACCTTTGGAAGGGACACAGCCTGAAATGAAATGACAAACATGGACATAGTCAGACTCCAGTCTGCTGAGTAATCTTTGGAAAGAGTGGGCCTAATGAAGACTGAAACTCGTTACTTTTGGAACCTTTTATAATAAGTTGGAATAACTCAAAATATTTATGCCTGTGGCAGTTTGAGAGTGAATGAAAACTTATACATGAGGCTCCCCTGTTAGAATCTAAGTGCTTTCTAAACACTGTTAGCATTCCTATGTAAAGGGGGCTGCACAAACTGTTTGTGTGTTGAGAACTGGATTCTTTAATCAGTTTTTGAATTATTGGATTTCAGACATGCATTACAAGTAAAATGTCTCCTCACACAACCCTTTTAGGACTACCCTATTCAGTAGTATCACCTATAAGAAGGAAAGGCAGATCACTGGAGGGCATCCCATAAACGTCATTAGAGGAGTCATTCTCCAAGGCAGTGCCACATGACAAGAACTAAAAACTTTATCTATAGTTGTCAGAGACAGAAAGGTTAATGCCACAGTTTTATTTTACACATATGTATCTTAGCTGACATCCTTGTGTACAGTAATATGTAAATCTATATAAGCACAAAGTATGTGATACTTGATTGTCAGGCTTGACTTCTAGTTGATAATCAGGCATAATTTTCATAATTAAAGTATAAAAGAAAGCTAACAGTCTGTTACAGCTTATTAAAACTATAACAATTGAGGGAAGGCATTACATAATTGCAAAATGTTTCATAAATATTTGAATTCAACACATACATTTGTACATAGTTACAAATCAAGTTAGTTAAATTTCCTGAAATTAAAAAAGATTTTAATTTATATGAGCATGACATGTTGTAAAGTACCAAAACATAGTTTGTCAAAGGGGACATGGTCAAATACGAGGCACCAGAGTACGTGTAAAAGTCATACCCCACTCTCCACTCAACTGTGGAGAATTCTCAACAGAGGAATATCAAATGGCTGAGAAACACTTAAAGAAATGCTCAACCTCCTTAGTCATAAGGGAAATGCAAATCAAAACAACTCTGAGATTCCATCTTACACTCATCAGAATGGCTAAGATCAAAAATTCAAGCGACACCACATGCTGGCAAGGATGTGGGGAGAGAGGAACACTCCTTCATTGCTGGTGGGAATGCAAACTAGTACAGCCACTTTGGAAAACTATCTGGAGCTATCTCAGAAAGCTGGGAATAGGGCTTCCTCAAGACCCAGCTATTCCACTCCTTGGAATATACCCAGAAGATGCTCCAGCACACAAGAAGATTTGCTCAACCATGTTCATAGCAGCCTTATTCATAATACTCTTTAGTAAATTTAAACACAATCCAACACAGATTATTTTGTAAAATATTTATTGAGTATTTTATTTAACGCAAAAAGAATGAGAATAAAAAATTGAGTATACATATGTATACACACACATACACACACATACACACACACACACACACACACACACACACACATGTACACATGCAGTCTTGCCTGACAGATACACACCTTTTCTCTAAGTGATTTAAAACTAATCTGGGTTGCCATAGTTTCTTGTAAAAAAACAAAAACAGAAACAAATACAAAACTTCGCTGTGTAATGCCTAAGAGAGTGGCATTATCTCATTGTTGTATCTACAGTTTTTATCTTTGAAATGATAACAGTCAGATTTTTTTAAATGTCAACACATTATCTTCATATACTTAAAAAAAGAACAGGCAACACGCCAGAATAATAGATTTCACTGAGCTTGTGTATCTATCCAGTGTGCCTACCAGGGACAGGTTTGCTTCAGATTTTTGATAAATATGAGGAATGTGCATCAATTTTTTGCCGCATTCCTCACAGTAAGGCTAATTTGCTCCTTTCTAGATTTCATTTGCTTTATTCAACTTATAGTTTGTGAAATTATAGCAATATTTATATTATGTGATTTCCTTTGTATGTATATGCAGGCAAATATTGTCACTATCCCCAACTAAAGCACTGATCTAAAAAGTTTCCATAAAACTCTTTGTTACCATTAGATTTTTATTAGTTGAAAAGAAGTTCTTGGTGTGGATCCTCAGGATTACCAAGGCCCCTTACAAAATAGACATTTTTCATAAAGTATGAATAATATCTGTCTGACTCTACTTTTTCTTTTTTTTAAAATTAATTTATTCTTGTTACATCTCAATGGTTATCCCATCCCTTGTATCCTCCCATTCTTCCCTCCCTCCCATTTTCCCCTTACTCCCCTCCCCTATGACCGTTCCTGAGGGAGATTACCTCCCCCTGTATATGCTCATAGGGTATCAAGTCTTTTCTTGGTAACCTGCTGTCCTTCCTCTGAGTGCCACCGGGTCTCACCCTCCAGGGGATATGGTCAAAGGTGAGGCACCAGAGTACGTGAGAAAGTCATACCCCACTCTCCACTCAAGTGTGGAGACTGTTCTGCCCATTGGCTAGATCTGGGTAGGGGTTTAAAGTTTACCGCCTCTATTATCCTTGGCAGGTGCCTTAATTTGAGCCTTTTCAGGTTTTCATCAGAAATTCCTGTAACTCTGTCCTATTCAGCTATTTGCTCTAAATGCATAGGGATTTCAGTAATTATTTTGAAGACCCATTATTGGTTCTTTTTCTTTCTCCATTCCACCCTTAATCTCTCAAACTTACTGAAATCATTATCTTTAAGAAAACTTAAATAGAGTTGTCTGTGCAGATCACACATTGTGTCTGATCAATGGGACTAAACCAAGGGACTGAGTTGGGAGCTACAGAGCACCATAGCTGGAGAACCCTGGGTGAGAGGGGTCCACACTGTCTGCGTCATGGTTAGGTCTGGCTTTCGGTGATCCAACTGATACATGGATGAGTCCCTGCCTACCCATAGATATATGCTAAGGCCCCAGAGAGTAGATGCCTGCCTGAAAGCTGCACCTGTCCTCCATGCCTAAGATTCTGTGTCTAAGACTGATCTTCAGGCTGAAGGGCACAAGCATCTGGGTCTCCTAGCTCAGGAGAAACCCCAAGGTTGTGGAGAATAGGTGGATCTGGCTTCAGATCACCAGACCAATCCATGGAAAGCTCCCTGTTCCAAGCAGGCACAGAGTCAGGAAAGGTCCCCAAACCTTAGCTGGATTGCTGCAGTCATTTAGCACTGCCCAAGCAGTGGGCCTCAAGATGTTAGTGTTTTGGCGTTCTAGCCAAGAGGAGACCCCCACAGTGTGAAACATAGGTGGATCTGATTTCAGGCCATCCTGCCAATCCACAGAGAGTTCCCTGATCTGAACCTAGTTCACCTGCCTGATCCATGGGAGGATAACCTTACTCTCACAGGAGACTATAGCCACTCACCTATGAGCTGCACTCAACAGCCAGTGAAAGCCACCAGAAATTACCACTGAACACCAAAGACAACAAGATGACTAAAGGCCAGAGTATAAATACAATCACAAAATACAAAATAATATGGCATTTCAAGAACAAAGTTATCACAAAGCACTCAGCCCTTGAAACTTAAAGATGACTGAAATACAAGAAAATTACCTCAAATCCTTCATAATGAAGATGATAATGGAGGAAATGAATAAAATCCATAAACAAATATGAGAAGATGCAGCCAAACAAATTGAGGACCTTAGAAAGGCCATTACAGAGGCCTATAGAGAGGAAATGAACACATCACTAGAAGAAATTTAGGGAAATGCTATCAGGTGAAGAAATTCAATAAAATAGTTCAAGATCTGAAATTGAAAATGGAAACAATAAAAACAATAAAAGCACACTGAAGGAAGCCTGGAAAGAGAGAACCTAGAGAAGAAAACAGGACCTGCAGAGGTAAGCATGAACATCAGAATACAAGAAATGGAGAAAAGATTCTCAGGTGTAGAAGATACAATGGAAGAATTTGATGCAACCATCGAAGAAAATGATAAATCTAAAAAATTCTAGACAGAAATCATCCAAGAAGTGAGGGAATACCATGAAAAGTTTAAACCTAGGAATAATATAAATTGAGGAAAGAGAAGATGACTGGCTTCAAAGCCCAATTTAAAAATGGGGTACCGAGCTAAATATAGAACTCTCAACAAAAGACTATTGAATGCCTGAGAAATACTTAAAGAAATGGCCAGGTCCTTAGTCATCAGGGAAATGCAAATCAAAAGACTCTGAGATTCTTGTTTACATCTATCAAAAGGGCTAAGGCCAAAATCTCCAGTGACAGCACATCCTGGCTAGGAGAGGGGGCAGCACTCCTCCATTGCTGATGGGAGTGCAAACTTGTACAACCACATTGAAAATAACTATTGTGCTATCTCAGAATAATGGGGATAGTGCTACCTCAAGACCCAGCTATTCTACTCCTTGGCATATACCTGAAACATGCCCCACCATACAACAAGGGCATTTGCTCAACTTCATACCAGCTTTATTCATAATAGCCAAAATCTGGAAAAAACCTAGATGTCCCTCAACCAAAAATGTATAAGGAAAGTGTGGTACAATTACAGAATGGACTACTACTCAGCTATTAAAAACAAGGAAATCTTGAAATCTGCAGACAAATGAGTGGAAAAAGAAATGATCATCCTGAGTGACGTAACCCAGACCCAGAAAGACACATATGATATATAAGTGGATATTAGCAAATATAGATGTCCTCTGAGAGACTCTACTCAGCAGGGTATCTGGACAGATCTAGGACTAACTGCTGGATTCCTAGTGGAGCTATAAGAGTGATATGTATGAATGGGAAGATTGAAGGACCCAGAGTGTTCAGGAGATCCACAAGAAGACCATTAATGGCAGCATATCTGGACCTGGGGGTTCTGTACAAAATGGTTCACCAACTATGGACTATGTATGCAGTAAACCTAGACCCCTGTTCAGATCTAGCCAATGGACAGCTCATTCTTCATGGTTGTGGGGAAAGTGGGGACTGCCTCTGACATGAACTCTGCTGCCCCAGATTTTATCACTCTCCCTTGTGGGGAGGCCTGGCTTAATAGAGGAACGGAAAGCAGGCTATTTGGATGAGACCTGATATACTGCGTCCATTTGGTGGGGGAGGAGGTTCCTTCTGTCAGAGGTCTTTGGGAGGGGAATAGGGTGAAAGAGGAATGGAGGCCTTGAATGGGACAATACTAGAGAGAGATAACATTCAAGATGTAAGCTGAATAAGTTATAATAAATTTAAATTAAAAAGAAAACTTAAATATCCACTACATAATAAGTTTGTATATATTCTTCTTAATCATGATAATATATTCAACTAAACATTCTTAGAACATTGTTTTGGAAAGCTTTTATTCAGACATAAGAGGGCATAAATCTTTATAGATGCACAATTTATTTTCTCTTTAAACTTTGAAAATAAAGACACAGCATCGATTCACTCATTAGTTGCTTTCTCAGGGCTTACTTAATTACTTAGTACACATTCACACAGACACACACACACACATTCATAGACACACATACACACACACACACACACACATATATAGAGAGAGAGATAGATATATAGATATATATTGTTTTGTGGGATTTTTTTGAGTGTCCCAGTATGCATCTCTGAATCTATATGTTTCTTTGTATCGTAATGAGAAATAAAAACAGGTGTGGTACAGAGAAAAGTAGCAAATACTACAGGGAAATGATGTTTAAAATATGAATGTATTTAGAGATATGCTTCATTTATTCTTTACATTAAAATAATATTGTGCTTGTCTCAATGGAATTAAAACTAAAGTTAACATGTGAAATTTAATGGTCACATTTATTTTATACAAATAAATGTTATTTGTTCAATATGAAAATGAGAAAAGTAGACTGAAATATCTGGTTTGATTTATTTTAATAAACACAAATTATCATTTAACCAAAAAGCCTACAAAATAGCGTAGATATGTATCAGAACACCCACTCCCTCAATCTCCAAAGCAGGAGGTGTATGATATTGAACTTGTCACAGAATGTGTTATAAATGTCTGATCAACAGTTGTGATTATTTTTACCCCATTTATATTTTGTACAATCACACCATCAGAGAATAGAAGACAGTTTCATTGTTTTTCTTTACAAACTAATCAAATGCTTTCAATCATATAAAGAATTATAAAGTTGCTCTAGATTGGTAAGTGGATGTACTTATAATCATAGGATACTCAAGGTAAGAAGTTACTGTTTCAGTATCCAGGCAATAATGACAGGTGTGGGGTCCGGGTTGAGAAGACATATCTGTACATGTTTTCTTTCTTTTTTAAAAATATTTTATTAATTTATTCTTGTTACATCTCAATGGTTATCCCATCCCTTGTACCCTCCCATTCTTCAGATTTGGGCACAGGGGTCCCGCTCAAACTAAAGCACCAGCCAAGGACAATACAGGCGGTAAATTTTAAACCCCTACCCAGATCTAGCTAATGGACAGAACAGTCTCCACACTTGAGTGGAGAGTGGGATATGACTTTCTCACGTACTTTGGTACCTCACATTTGACCATGTTCCCTGGAGGGGGAGATCTGGTGGCACTCAGAGGAAGGATAGCAGGCTACCAAGAAGAGACTTGATATCTATACATGTTTTCTATGGGTGCCCGTAAATGTAAAGCTCTTAGGGCAGTATTTGGCTATTTTCCTCAATTGTTTCTCTGCTTTATTTTGGGAGCCTGTCCATTCCTCTTCCTGAAGGTCACTGATTTGCTAGACTGTTTGGTGAGAAAGCTTGAAATCTAGCCCTAAAACCACGTGCAAATATAACCCAAACAAAGAATTGAACAAGTGGTAGAGTACAGGCACTAATGTTTGTGTAGATACCCTCTATCAATTAAGAATAATAACTTTGCACTTGTTTTCAGAAACCAATTATTTGAAAATAATTGTCATAAATTACCAAATGCCCAAATATGTTATTAAACATACGCATACAATGAGGAACATATTTTTCTCATTTCCCTTTCATTGTGTTGAATTACATTAACGGATTTCAATGAGAGACATTTGCATATGTAAATACTACATTTTAGCTGATTTCTACACCAATAGATCTTATTTTTGTTTATTTTTGTTGTCATTATGAATTGTTTTTTCCTTCTTGTAATATCCTTCGTGCCTGTGATATCAAGCATATTTTGTCCTAAAAAAAAAGTGAGATTTGTCATCTTCTATTATCTTTGGTAATAATATGTGTTATTTTGCTCATAAAGATTGTAATGATTTTCACAGAGTTTATTTACACCTTAGATATTCCCTGCATGGGCATTTAAATTTTTTTATTAGGTCATATAACACTACTGTAGTTGTCTTTGGTGATAGTTAATAAAGTATATATTAAAAATATTTCTATTTTATAAAGATTCATAAGAATAATTACCACAAAATTATTCATAATATGATTTCTGTTAATCAAATAACTCTGTTTTCACCTACAGTCTATGCAATAAAACCGCTCTTTTACATTTCTGATGCTATCTATACTCTTCTTAATGGCTTGACAATGTTAAGAGAAATGAAGGACGTATGTAGATTAATGATAATTAACCAGAAAGCTCATTAGTTGACTCTTCTCACTGAATTGGCCTGGAGACTCGTTTCTTTACAAAATGGTATCTAATATGCTGTTAAAAAAAAGCAACATCTGACATTCGCTCTTCCTAGGTATGCGTCAGAAAATTAAATTAGTTTTAAATAAAGATTCAGGATTCTTTCCTATTACAATACACTCTCTTTTCATATTCCTCAACAAAGAAAATAATGATTGACTTTGGACTTTTTCAAAATTAATGCAACCTTCACTGCAATTATTGAGAAAATGGTTCATCTTATTTCAGGTATGTTTACTTTTCTTGACATATATTTGTATGTAGTCATGCACGGTTACCTACAATGAAATTTCTTTTTGTGTATGTTGGGCAGTGATACAGGCAAGGTCATAACATCATAGAAAGTCCATATCATTAAACTTTGATGGTGTCACTATTGTGAGTGTACCAAATTCCTCTGTCATATGTGAAGATTTACAAAACATGACCATACATGACAATCACCCTATTCTGACAGAGAGCATGGGACTCAAGTATCTTACCTGGCTACAGAACTATACCTGATAATCCCACCCTCTGAGTCCTTCACTCCTATACTCACAGTGTAGTTACTTAGGAACTGAAGGATTGGTTTCAGTCTTTCAAATTCTGAACCTTATTCTGAAGCAATGCCTTTCTCTTTTTTTCTTTCTCCTTTTGAGTTTCACTACTGTGCAAAATTAAAACTCAGCTCGATGCACATGACCTGAGTGAACAACATGGAACAAAACTGGCCAAGACTCAGAAAAATCAATTCCTCTGATGTCATCTCTTAGAAAATAGACCAAAGTAGTTGTTGTAAAATGAAGGCAATGGCTCAAATGTTCTCCCAGTAACTCTGTTCCAGTGTATGTGAGGAAACGTCACTGAACAGTTTGAATACTGGACAACCACATCTGACAATTCAGTTAATATAGCCCTAAACTATCATTACAGTTTATGTAGCACATTTTTACCATGTAAATGAGTTGTGTCACATTGTGTACAGCTAATTGAACCATTGTTTTGGTATTTTGTCAAAAATGCCATCATGATGGGTACAAAGCACTTCCAACACAACAATTACTATAGTAATTGTAGCTTTCCATAATTATAACTTTTTCTAATTTACATCTCTGTGCTCAGAGTCGAAGTCATCGCATATGTTTGTCATTCTGTTGTTAGCTTACATAAATGTGAAAGTGACATAGATGCATTCCCAGGTTGCTTTCTTTGCTCTGTGTACAGCCTGATATAGTAAATTGATTCATGAAATTCTATTTTAGTAATATTATACATAGAAGGTTAACCTGTCCTTGATCTTCGTAAGTTATTTCAACTTACTTGTAAAGTTGGTTATATGACTGCTTGAGTAGTTATAGACTTACATTTGAAGCATAATAGTGAGGTTTTACTATAATATGTAAATATAGTATATTTGTTAACCGTTAATTCCCAAATAGATAATGAAATCAAGTTATTTATTATATATTGTTAGTAAAAAATGTATATATGTACATATTGTGAGGGATATTAAACTGACAATTGAAGCATTTTTATCAGAAAAGCATGGATTTAACAGACCTTGCTCCTTAATTGGATTTTGCTACAAACAAACTGTGGCTTTATGTCTGAGCAGCATGTAACTAATATGAATTTGTAAGATGTTGAATACATAAAAAAGCAAAGATAAACTGTTTTGTGATACTATTTTGGATGTTTGTCTGGAAGCTCTAGTCGGATTTACTTTCCCAGTGCAGCTCCTTTGCTAATGTGTACCTTACATGTGGTAACACGGCAGGATATGTGACTATGACTCCTTGAACTAAGGTAACCTCAATTTAATGATCAATATGAATATTTATGAAGAAACACAATATCCTTATGTATGTTACTAAAAACAAAGGAAATACTAAAAACAAAGGAAAGGAAATTAAATATTGGAGAAGAACATATTCTGGAGTCTTGAAAGTTTTTTCTTGGCACTATAAAAGACAGTGGTTCTTTAAAACTAAAGATGGGTCAGGCTGGAGAAGAGCAGGGAAACAAGATAGCCTTGGCACAATAAACAGCAGTAAGGAGATTAGAGTGTCTAAAATTGTATAGCAAGGCTGACAAACCAGCATTGATGAGAGAGCATTTATAAAATACATCAGAGTTAGCAACAGGTTTAACATATATTCTGAATGCTTTTGGAGCCAACTTGCTTACTTTATATATGAAGCTTTTGGCAGGCATAGGCCAGCACTAAGGACAAGAAAGCAATGTTCTAATGTTTACAAAATGAAATAAGAATCATCATTTTTTAAGGAGCAGCTAATGTCAATTTTAAGATCAAGAATGGAATGAAAGAAATTAAAGTGAAATACTTTCCTGTGGGAATTTTGAAAATATTCAACTCATAGACCTAAAGAATAGTTATACCAGAGGATTATAAACATTTTCAAGACATCCATTACATAATATGACAATTATAAGACCTTGTAGTATATATTCTGAAAATTGCTTAGAAGTCATTATGTGTTTTCTTCCCCGAATTAAAATTAGAATTAGAATATTTATACATTAATAAGCTATTCTTAGCATTTCATGCACTTTATTTATGTTATGATAACATGCATGTCATTATGTGCCTTTAATTCCCCTTGTCAATTAAAAATGTCATGGATATTGAAATTTGAAATAAAATCATTATATATATTTTTTTTTCAATTCAAAAGGAGAAAAATGCTGACTTCTGAGGGTGGGAATGTTGCTTCAAGAACAAACAGGAAAGGAATGCTGCAGTTACAGTAAAAGATGAAAAGAAGAGAGCATCAGGGTGCTCTGCTGTGGTGTCTGCTTTGCATAAGGGAGAAGGAAAGGAGCCACCATTGAGAGTGTTAGTAAACTAGCTATCAAAACCTTTGTCCTACAGCCTCTCCTGGCAGCCTGACCAACAACTTGCTGCAAAGAGGGAAAAGTTTCTCCAGCTTGCATTCCTACTAAGTGTCCTGTGATCTTCACTGAAGTGCTGTGATATGTGTGCCCTTCTCTCTCTCTATCTCTGTCTCTCTGTCTCTCTCTGTCTCTCTGTCTGTCTGTCTGTCTCTCTCTCTCTTATACACATACACACACAGAGAAACAGAGAGAGAGACAGAGAGGCAGAGCGACAGAGACAGAGATAGAGACAGAGACAGAAACATAGACAGACAGACAGAGACAGAGACAGAGAAAGACAGAAAGACAGAGAGACAGAGAGACAGAGAGACAGAGAGAGACTAAAGGAATCTTTAAAAACTACCTGAAAAGACAAATAAGAAAGAATACTCAATGAGTAAGAAGACTAGCTGTCTGTATGGCTTTTCTTCACATGCCTAACTATATTTACCTTATTTTCCTTTCTGAATATAATTCATCTTCTAAGAGTCAATCTGTAAGAAACAGCTCTACTGGCTAAACGATTTAAAAACTTGGTACTAAATTAACCGGAGATCACCTAGCTAAGATGCATACATTGCTTGTTTGTAGTGAGAGTATATGGACTGACTTTTGCATTTCAGTTATTGATTGAATTGTTCTTTCTTATATGCAAATAAAGGTCTCTCTGTGCCTGTCTGTCTGTGTGTGTGTGTGTGTGTGTGTGTGTGTGTGTGTGTGCGTGTGCGCTCGCGTGCGTGCACGCGAGCGCACTTGTTTTACATTTCATTGGATGGACAATGAAAATCAACTCTGTCATTCTGACTCTTGAGTGCAAAGGGGAATTGTGTCTTATGCATTCAATTAGTCTTTTTATCTTTTTATCACCAAAAATAGTGACTTACATTTGGAATTTCTGTTTTACTCCAAATTTTGGAATTTGGTTTACTACAAAAGCTACTTAGCATACAGATCTTTGTGTGGTCACTGCATGAGTTCATATGTAAGTTATAAACAATAGGTCTATAAATAAGTAATTATATCATTTATTGCTTTATTTTTAAGAATTCAATATGCTATTTGCATGTTTTATATCACTTTCAGAATGGAAATTTGTTTGCCAGTATTTTATTATGGCTTATTTTTCACTAAAAATAAGAAATTTTTCTTTGCTTTCCCAAAATTTTCAAGCATTGTCAGCATTGTCTGTTTTAAGCCTTTTCTCTTCTCTCTCCCAAGAGTTTCAAATGGGAATTTTCTTCCTAACCTACTAACTGTCTTCTACCCACACATATATTCCAGTACCTTGCCAGACTTCCTACATCTGGGACATCATTAAAGCAGCTACCCAAAGTGCCAGCTGGACCTGCATTGTTTCTCCTAGCTGGACCTGCATTGTCCTTCCCAGCTGCAGATGTTTTCAGACCCTGGAGAGCAAATACAACAACCTCTTCTTCTGGAAGCAGGCCAACATTTCAGCTTTTTAAACCCCCAATTGCCACCCTACTGTCAGCAGGAAGTAGTTAAGATGATTACTTAGCTGTTATCCATTTGCAAAAGGCTAAAATGGTGTGCTCCAGATGGACAAACAGTGCCAGGTTCCCCAGCACTCCTCAGTCCCTATCTGCTCAGGACATGGCTGACATACCCCACCTTCTACCTTGAAATTTCAGGGCCATAAATAAGGACAGGCTCTCCTTGTGGCTCTCTCTGCTTTCTCTCTCTACTCCTTTTACTTTTCTTCTCTCTGTGTCTGTGTCTGTGTCTGTGTCTGTGTCTGTGTCTGTGTCTGTGTCTGTGTCTGTGTCTGTGTGTCTGTCTGTCTGTCTGTCTGTCTCTCTGTCTCTCTGTCTCTCTCTCTCTCGGGTACCCCTGCCCTCATATAATATACTGTCTGTTGCCTCTCATTTTATTATCTTATTTTTCTTATATTTTAAATCATAAGAAAGTGAACCAATTAAAAATTAAAAAAAAA
>OU015749.1:46139887-46170990 GCA_907169655.1 Acomys percivali
TGTGTGTGTGTGTGTGTGTGTGTGTGTGTGTAGAACAAAACAAATAAATATAAAAACTATTATTGAATCTCTTGGAACATTTGGCTGATCAGGAGCAAAATCCCATGAAATTGCAATTTATTTATTTGGATGCTTTGGGCTGAATAGGATGCTGTCCTGAGGATGCAGCGTTTTTGGCAGGCTCTTCTCATTCACTCTGCAATGTGCTTCTGCCTCTCTATGATTGTTTACTTTGGTCTCATCCAAACTCATTTCTAGCCTGGTGGGTCCAACTTATTGTTGAACGCAAATAATATTTTTTGTTATGTTTTAGGGAGAAACCTCTTCAACAAAATCAGATCACAACTGCCACTGTCCTGAGTTTCTGGATTTTATCTACTACTTTTGCTGAAGCTTTAGGGTATCTACCTGTTATATTATATATCACCTAAATGCACAAAAACAGAAATTTTTATGCATTTTCTAGCCTATATGATCTTATTTCTTTCCTAAAATTATTAATTCTCTCAGATGTTCCAAGAAATAGAATTGAATTAGAATGGTGAGCATAGATCATAGACTATTTTCTTTTCCAGGTCATAGACTATTTTAGCTTTTTACCATTTGGTGTGGCAGTTTTTATAGGTTTGCTGTCCATGGTCTTTGTTGTATTAACTTTAATGTCTACTGGTTCTCTGTGGTGATTGTGTACAATGCCACAATATGAGAAGAAAGGATAGATAAGAATATGATAGTTCCCTCTCACATATGAGCTTTTAAGAGGGGGTGCATGTTTCTTATTGTTCAGCTTTTCTGGAACATGCAAGCTGCACTGGTCTCTGTAGGATTTAGCTTGTAGGCAACATCTTGGAAAATGAGTCAGTTGCTCCAGCACTATGCAGCAACTTATAAGTGCTGTGATCTTGAATGTCTAAGCCTTCAGAGGCATAAGAGGTTTTTAAAAATATTTTAATTACTTAACTTTAGGTGTTAGATTAAATTGTATGCTGAAATTTTAATGTTTTAACCATGTTACATCTTCTTCACATTCACTTATATGCAATAATTGTACGATTGTCTGCATCAGGTGCTATACAGTATCATTCTAATAAGCACTCCTTCCTTGTGTCTATGACAGATTGGTTTGGTCATTTTTGTTTAAGAAACACTTCATGAAAATCAAATACTTATAAAAATTTCAGAGGTTTTTCTGTAAGCCACTAGTTAATTACACCAAATAAATTACTGAGTTTACATTGGAAACTGCTTGTTACTTCAGACTTGCTCAAGTGGCCAATGCCATTATCACTGGCCTATTATGAAGTGACAATACATCTCCTGCTATATTTGGTTCAAGAGAAAGCAACCTGACTCCAGGAGTATGTCTGTCAAAAATGTATCACCTAAATCTAACCCCACGGAAAACAAGAACCCCACACCCTGAGGAAATGTATTTGAATATTTCCATTTCTCAGTAGGACAGTTGCCGAGGCAAAGAAGAACTGAAGGCCCTTGTAAATTAAGGGGCTCTTCAGCAAAGTGAAAGTTTCAATGCCTACCTTGTCTTGGATAGTAAACCAGGAAAGTTAACCAATAAGACAATACTTCGGGGATAATTGTCACAATCAGAACGTAACTGTGCATAATATAACAGTCCAGATAACAATAGATCAATTGAAAGATGGTCAGAGACTTCCTCAGCTAATTCCCGTAAAGCAAATACATAGTAATCATCTGTGAATTTGGTTTTTTATTTTCAGTATATTTAAGGTAAATAAATCTGCCTTGCCCTAGTATGAAAAACATATTTCTATAATAGAAATTTCTTATTAAGATAAAAATGTCAAATTAATTTTAATTACAAATATGAATATTATTGATAGAGGCTACAAATAAATATTAACAATTGAACTTAATATTAATAATTACCATCCAGCCTAGCCTACAAAGCCATAACACATACCCTACTACTTAAAGAGATTTTGTGCGTGTCCTTCCATCTCTTTTTCCAGGATCTGTAATATGTCAATTCCATTTTATGATAAAAGACAGAAAAATTAGAAGAGACTAGTGATATCATTATGACAACAGTGTGTTGAATAAGCTAAAAGTAACAGCAAAAGTAGTTCCCAGGTAGCCTAAGTTTCAGACAGTGAAATATTCTTCACCTGAGAAGCAAAAGCCTCTTGATTTCTCCCATACCTGGGAAAATGTTGGTGGGAGGAGAAATTTTCTTGCATAGAAGAATCACTTCAAAAAAGAGCGTTGGAAAGAAGATGAATTTTAGGGAGAGACTTACATCCAACCACATAAAACGGTATCTTACTTGTCTCACTTGACATTGACGACTCTTAGCTGCCTTGTGAGCACTGTTTAGGTGACCCTCCTTAGTCTCATCCTCCAGCCTTCACCTTACAGCTCATTCTTGCCTTTATGTTTCGTCTCCTTATCTTATTTATCTTATTAAAGAAATCATCATTTCTGAGAGAGGTTTTTATACCTTCCATGGCAAAACGAACAATTTTTATATATACAAACTTTCTCTATTCCTACAGAGATCCCCTCATGAATAACATCATGGTTCATTCTCTCAGTTTTTATTTTCTTCTGCTTAAATCTATTCGTAGAATTTCAGGCAGAAATGGGAGTCTGCTTAGAAGTTTTTTTCTTTTATAATTTAAAGCTCTTCTATACTTTACAGAGTGACTAGTTATAAAACTCTAATTGCTTCACTTTTTGTACGAGTGTTTCAGAAATGATTTGTGAATATTCTTTTACTATTTTTATTATTGAGGTTATAATATAATTACATGATTTCTTCCTTGTTCATCCCCATATATACTTTCTTGCTCTCTTTCAAGTCTGTGGTCTCCTTTTTTCATTAATTGTTTTTATATGCATATGTATATGTATGTACACACATTCCTAAACAAAACCTGCTTATTATATATCTATATATTTCTAAATAAATCCTCTCAGTCTGCAGAATGTGCCTTCCATGTATGTGTCAGACTTGACCATTTGGAATTAAATAACCAATGGGTCTGCTCTAATTTTGTGTACTGATAATGTATTTAAGAAGTATACTTTAAACCAACATTGTAAAGGATAAAGGAGGCTAGGCTAGGAAAGAATGACAAATCAAGTTATTCTTTAATTTTGACAACATCTTGTTCTTACTAGGTGAGTTTGGAATTTCGTAGCAAAGGCTACTTGTAAAGTACAATACAGTCACTAGTGCTGGCAGCCAGTTGAAGCATTTCTTTGAGGGCTTATCTGACTTGGGCAAGTACGCAGTGTTCATATGGCATACTTCTGCATTCTATACACTCAAAGCACGTTAGCATCTCTTCCTAACAAACACTTGCGTGAAACGACAGAATTACCACTCATACAGCACTGGCTGATTCAGTGCTGCTATTAATGTTTGTTTCAACTCTCTCATCTCTGTAGGTACTGTCATGAAATTACTAGCTGTATCAACAAAGCCTTTACTCCTAAGCCATATTCACTGCATCAAATTCCAGGAAATCATTATTGTGCTTATATTTACTGACATATTTGAAGATAGAAAAAAGCTAAAGATGTCATCATGATATCAATCAATGTTCCCTTGTCTAGTTTATCAATAGGAACTCTGTATTCTGTTGATCAATACCATTTGATACTGCCAAGATAGTGGCTCTTCTTGCTACTTCCTGCTTTATGGACATAAGTGTTATCAATTAAATAAGAGATATGGTGTATTATTGAAAGATGTTCTTTCTTGGTTTGTTTTTGTTGTTGATGTTTTTTCAAGACAGTATTTCTCTGTGTAGCCTTGGTTGTCCTGGACTCACTTTGCAGACCAGGCTGGCATTGAACTCAGCAGTATCTGCCTGTGTTTGCATTCCTGAGTGCCGGGATTAAAGACATGTACCATCATGCTTGGCTTCAATTATATTCCTAAATTTTTCCACTTTACAAAAGTCATACAATTCAGCAGAAAGGCTATTTTCTCTGTCACCTGTATCTATATGAAATGGTTACTTTTGAGTTATGTTGTAAATCACCTACAACACTACTCCTGTGTGTAAAATATGTTGTCTCTGCAACATGATAAACATTACCCACAGCATTTACCTTTGCCATGACTGAATGCACTAGATGCAATAAATATTACTACATAGTTGTTATTATTTTATGATACACAGTGCCCCCCACCCCAGTAGATGACCCAATTCTGGAACGCATAGCTTTTTCAGTTTTGTTTTGCTGCTTGACATAATTATGAAAAACACACCATGGCTATATAGTTGCTAATTGTTATCTCATCATGTTACACTTAAAAAGGTCGTTCAAGATGTCAACCTCACTTATCTTAGGTCGTGATTTTCCATAATTTTAAGAATCCACTAGACCATTATATCACACCATTAATTAAGACCTATGCTAGCATGTTTTTCAGTTCCTAGGACAGTGCATTGATTTCTGTTAAATTTGGTGTCTGTGTTGCCTTCATTAAAATTCTGAAGAGTTCAGTTATATAAGTATTTCTGTCACATGTATTTATATACTACTGAGTTGAGGAAACTACATTGAATCAATATTTTTGCTTCCTTAATAGACCTGGCTGAATTATTATAAATTTAAGCTGAATGCCAAGACAGTTTTTGAGATAAGGAGTAAGAGCAAATGGTAAATATTTTCTTTGTGAAATACGGGTATTACCATGTAGTCTGAAAGAATTTTAGCCCAAGAAGCTTGTAATTTGGCAGACACAAAATTCTCTGAAGAAAATGCAGAATTGAAGCTGGCTGTCATCTTCTGCCAGAATTTCTCCAACACACCCTTTGGTCCTCTTATTAAGTTTCTTTACAATTAGTATAGAAACTTGAATCCTTTTAAATATTTAATGTTTGTCAAAATCCAGCTATTCTGGTCATCAGTTATTACCCTTCACTGTATGCTCCCTTGAGCTGGCCATAGAAATAAATTATAATGGTGTGCACCAACCTTGACCAGGGCAGATTGTTCAATAATATGTCTTGAAAGCCACACTTATCTCCTTCTTTTCTATACTCATACAGATACGGACTGTCAGAACTAGCTCCTGAGAAGCTGCCATAGAGAACAAGTTTGTGGCACCAAATGTGTATTTTACGTATTTTGAAGAAAAAGGGAGATTGAAAAATTATTTTAGAAGAGACTTTATACCCTATCCTCAGTCACAGTCATAGAAGAGGGGAGTAAGGGGAAAATGGGAGGGAGGGAGGAATGGGAGGATACAAGGGATGGGATAAGCATTGAGATGTAATATGAATAAATTAATAAATAACAAGAAACTGTCTGGAAACCCAAGAATCCATAAGAGAAAAATGGTAGCGCTTTGGAACAAGTACTGCCTCGCTCAAGGTCCAAAGTTAGTAGAATATCTTTGTTATTAAACTCATGCTTCACTCAGTAGGTGTACACAGAGTAAGCTTCAATCAAGAACATTAAGACCTCAAAAATAGGGAGCAGTTTTTCTTTAAAAATTTTTTTAAGTAATTTATTCAGATTATATCTCATTTGTTATCCCCTCATCTGTACTTTCCCATTACCCCCTCCCACCTTCTTTCATCGTATTCCCCTCCCCTAGGTCTGTGACAGAAAGGGACCTCGTCCCATACTATAAGATCACAGCCTATCAAGTCTCTTCCTGGTAGCCTGCTTACTCTTCCTCCGAGTGTCACCAGGCCTCCCCACCAAGGGAAAGTAGTCAATTATGGGGTTCCAGAATGCATGTCCAAGTCAGTCTCTGCTCTCCAGACAATTGTGGATAATGTGCTGTCCATTGGCTAGATCTGCATGGGGTTCTAGGTTTACTGCATGCATTGTTCTTGGTTGGTATAGTAGTTTGAGCCGACCATCCTAGGTCCAGATCCACCAGCCTTAATGGTCTTCTTGTATGTTTCTAAGACCCTCTGGATGCTTATATTTCCACATTCTTCCTTATCTCTCTCACCTAGAGTCACAATCTCTGTCTAAGTGAAGACTTTCAGGAGACATTTCTGTTGGTCTAGTGTCCAATTATAAGTGAGTATATGCCATGTGTATCTTTCTGGGTCTGGGTTAACTCACTCAGAATGATCATTTCTATTTCCATCCATGTGCCTGCAAATCTCTGGATTTCCTTGTTTTTAACAGCTGAGTAGTATTGCATAGTGTAAATGTACCACAGTTTCTTAATTCTTCAACTGGGGGACATCTAGGTTGTTCCAGGTTCTGGCTGTTATGAATAAGGCTGCTATGAACATGGTAGAGCATATGTCCTAGTTGTGTGGTGAAGCATCTCTTGGGTATATTCTAAGGAGTGGAATAGCTGGGTCTTGAGGTATCCCTATCTCAGTTATCTGAGAATGTGCCAGATTCATTTCCAAAGTGGTTGTACAAATTTGCACTTCCACCAGCAATGAAGGAGTATTCTGCACTCTTCATATACTTGCCAGCATATGGAGTCACTTGGGTTTTTCATCTTAGCCATCTGATTGGTCCAAGATGGAATCTCAGAGTCATTCTGATTTGCATTTCTCTGATGACTACGGATGTTGAGCATTTAAGTGTTTCTTAGCCATTTGATATTCTTCTGTTGAGAATTCTATGCTTAGTTCTGAGCCACATTTCTTAATTAGATATTTAGTTTGGTGGTGTTTAATTTCTTGCACTCTTTATGTATTTTCGATATTAGTCCTTTGTCAGATTTAGGGTTGGTGAAAGTATTTTCCTAGTCTGTAGGCTGTCGCTTTGTTCTGTTCATAGTGTCTTCTGCCTTACAGAAGCTTCTCAGCCTCATGAGGTCACATTTATTAAATGTTGACCTTACAGCTTTGGCTGTTGGTATTCTGTTCAGGAAGTTGTCCCCTGTGCCAATGAGTTCCAGGATCTTCCCCATTTTTTCTGCAAACATATTTAGTGTCTCTAGTTTTATATTGAGGTATTTAATACAGTTGGACTTAAGTTTTGTGCATGGTGATAAATATGGATCTACTTGGATCTTTCAACAAATAGACATCCAGTTAGATTAGACCAGCACCATTTGTTGAAGATGCTATCCCTTTTCCATTGAACAGCTTTGGCTTCTTTGTCAAAAATCAAGTGTCCATAAGTGTGTGGATTTATTTCTGGGTCTTTGATTCGATTCCATTGGTCAACCAGCCTATTTCTAGGCCAGTACCATGCTCTTTTAATTACTGATGCTCTATAGTACAGCTTGAGATCAGGTAAGAAGATTACTCCAGAGGATCTCTTATTGTACAGAATTGTTTTTATCTATTCTGAGTATTTTGTTTTTCCATATAAAATTGGGAATTATTTTTCAAAAATTGTGTAGGTATTTTGATAGAGATTGCATTGAATCTGTAAATTGTTTTTGGTAAGATGTCCATTTTTGCTATATTTAATTCTCCAGATCATTGAACAAGGGAGATTTCCATCTTCTATAGTCATCTTCAACCTCCTTCCTCAATGATATGAAGTTTTTTCAAACAAGTCTTACACTTGCTTGGTTACAGTTATTCCTAGATACTTTATCTTGCTTTTAGCTATCTTCTAATTATCCTCTAATTTTTTACTCAGCCCATTTGTCACTTGTATACAGGGAGGCTACTGACTATTTTTTATTTAATTTTGTATACAGCCACTTTGTTGAAGGTGCTTATCAGCTGTAAGAGTTCTCTGGTGGAATTTTGGGGTCACTTATGTGCACTATCATATCATCTGTGATAGGGATGATTTGATTTCCTCCTTTCCCTTAATCTCCATTTGTTGTCTTATTGCTCTGGCTAGAACTTCAAGAACTATATTGAAGAGATATGGGGAAAGTGGATATCCTTGTCCAGTCCCTGATTTTAGAGGAATATCCTTGAATTTCTCTCCACTTATTTTGATGTTGTCTATTGGCTTGGCATATACAGCCGTTTTTATGTTTAGGTATGTTCCTTGTATCCATGATCTCTCCAAAACTTTAAACTTGAATGGGTTTTGGATTTATTCAAGTGATTTTTTCTTTTGGCATCTAAGGAGATGATCATGTGGTTTTTTTTCTTTCAGTTTGTTTATATGGTGGATTACATGGTTGGATTTCTGTATGTTGAATGATCCTTGTATGTCTGAAATGAAGAATACTTGGTCATGTTGAATATCTTTGATGTGTTCTTGAATTCGGTTTGTGAGCATTTTATTGAGTATATTTGCATCAATGTTCATAAGAGAAATTGATCTGAAATTCTTGTTCTTCATTGAGTCTTTGTGAGGTTTAGGTATCAAGGTGACTATGTCCTAATTGGAAGAGTCTGATAATGTTCCATCCATTTCTATTTTGTGGAGCAGTTTGACGAGTATTAGCTTGAAGAGTATCGGTATTAGCTCTTCTTTGAAGGTCTGATATAATTCTGCACTGAAACCATCTGACCCTAGGCTTTTGTTGTTGTTATTGGGAGACTCTTAATGACAGCTTCTATTTCTGTAGGAGAAAGGGGCTATTTAATTCGTTTATCTGATCTCAGTTCAATTTTGGCAAGTGCAAACAATTAAGAAATTTGTCCATTTCCCTTAGATTTTCAAATTTTGTGGCACATAAGGCTTTGAAGTAGGATCTTATGATTCTTTGTATTTCTTCAGTGTCTGTTGTTATATCTTCCTTTTCATTTCTGATATTGTTAATTTGGATAGTATGTCTTTGCCCTTTAGTTAGTGTTCTAATGACTTGTCTATCTTGTTGGCTTTCTCAAAGAACCAGCTCCTGGTTGTGTTGATTCTTTTAATTGTTCTCTTTGTTTCTAATTTATTTATTTCAGCCCTGAGTTTGATTATTTCCAGCCATCTACTCCTCTTGGGTGTTTCTGCTTATTATTTTTTTCTAGGTCTTCCAGATGTGTCATTAGGCTTCCTATATGAGACGTTTCCAATTTCTTTATGAAGGCACATAGAACTATGAATTTTCCTCTTAGAACTGCTTTCAATGTGCCCCATAAAGTTGGGTATGCTGTTCCTTCATTTTCACTGAATTTTATGAAGTCCTTATTTTCTTTCTTCTCTGACCCAGTTGTCATTATATAAAGAGATGTTTAGTTTCCATATGATTGTAATGTTTTTGTCTTTTCTTTAGTTGTTGTATTCCACCTTTAGTTCATGGTGATCTGATAGGATAAAAGGTATTGTTTCAATCTTCTCACAACATTGAGGAATGCTTTGTGATCTACTACATGATCAATTTTGGAGAAGGTTTCATGAGGTGCTGAGAAGAAAGTATGATCTTTTGTGTTTGGAAAAAAGTTGTGAAGATATCTGTCAGATCCATTTGATTCATGACATTAGTTAGTGTCATTATTTCTCAATTTAGTTTCTTTTTCCATCACCTAGTCTTTGATGAAAGTAGGGTGTTGAAGTCTCCCACTATCAACGTGTGGTGTAAGTTTTGTAAAATAGTTCTTTTTATATATGTGGATGCTCTTGTATTGGGAGCACAGATGTTTAGAATTGTGATGTCATCTTGGTTGACTTTACCTTTTATGATTACGAAGTGTCCTTCCTCATATCTTTTGATTAATTTTGGTTAAAAGTCTATTTCATTAGATAGTAAAATAGGTATACCAGCTTGCTTCCTGTGTCTCTTTGCTTAGAGTATCTTTTTCCTGCCTTTTAACCTGAGGTAATGTTTATCCTTGTGGCTGAGATATGTTTCTTGAATGCAGAAGAATGTTGGTTATTGTTTATTTATCCATTCAGTTAGTGTGTGGGTTTTTATTGGAGAATTGAGACCATTGATGTTGATAGATACTAATGATCAGTGACTGTTAAGTCCTTTGATTTTGATGTTGGTTGCATAAGAGTGTTTCTGTGATTATTTTTGATGACAGTGTAGCTATCTATTTCCCTTGTAATTTTGGTTGTAATTTGTCACTTTGGGTTAGACTTTTCCTTCTAGCAACTTCTGTAAGGCCAAATTTGTAGATAGGTACTGTTTGATTTTTTTTCATGGGATATCTTGTTTTCTTCATCAGCGGTTATTGAAAGTTTTTCTGGGTATAGTAGTCTGGACTGGCATCTGTGGTCTCTTAAGGTTTGCAGGATCTCTGTCGAGAGACTTCTGGCTTTCATAGTCTCTGCTGAGAAGTTGTGTGTAATTATGATATGTTTGTCGTTATAAGTTACTTGGCCCTTTTCCTTTGCCGCTTTTCATATTTTTAATTTTTCTGTACATTTTGTGTTTTGATTATTAAGTGATGGGAGGAATTTCTTTTATGGTCTATTCTATTTGGTGTTCTGTAGGCCTCTTGTATGTTCTTATGCATTTCCTTCCTATGTTGGGCAAATTTTCTTCTATGATTGTGTTGAAAATATTTTCTGGGCCTTGGAGCTGGGCATCTTCTCTTTCCTCAATGCCCATTATCCTCAGGTTTTATATTTTCATGGTGTCCTTGATTTCTTAGATATTTGGTGCCAGGAATTTTTCAGATTTAGCATTTTCTTTGAAGGTTGTTTCAAGTTCTAGCACAATATCTTCTACTACCTAGATTCATTCTTCCATCTCTTGAATTCTGTTAGAGAAGCTTACCTCTGCATTACTTGCTTTCGCTCTTAAGTTCTCTTGTTCCTAGCCTTCTTCTGTCTGTGCTTTTATGATTGTATCCATTTTCATCTTCAGAGTTTTAACTGTTTTATTGATTATTAATATTTTCCTGAATTTCTTCCAGTGCATCTGTAAAGCCCTTCAGATCTTGAACTGTTTTATTGATTTCTGTCATCTGATTATTTATATTTTCTTCCAGTGTCTCTCTATAGGCCTCTTTAATGTCTTCAATCTATTTGCCTACTTCTTCTTGTATTTGATTTTATTCGTTTCCTCCATTATCATCTTCATTACTGTGGATTTGAGGTCATTTTCTTGTGTTTCAATTGTGTTTGAGTTCTCAGGATTGATTTCTTTGGGATAATTGGGATCTGGAGATGCCATATTATTTTGGGTTTTGTTCTTTGTGTTTTTAACCGGCCTCTAGTCATCTTGCTTTATCTGATATTGGGAGGTAGTTTCTGGTGTCCTTCCATGGTTCAGACAAGTGACCTGGTTTCAGCCAGGGGACTTTACTCCATACCCTGGGCTCTTCATTTGTCAGCAGAGGCTGGCGCTGGTGCTCTTCAGCTCCCAAATCATTTGGAGGTAGTGTTGATAAAGCCAGTTATCCTGCCTTTGGCAGGGTTTGAAAACCTTTCCCTAGGGCACTGGAGCTTTGGGTGGTCTAGGCTCAGTTAGCCCTAGTGTGCTGGGTGCCCTGCTGGCTTGTGATGGTTTGCAAGGATTCTTTCTGATCAGTCCAGGCTGCAGGGCCCAGCTTCAGTCCTGCTTGAGAGAGCAGATACTGCCCTCTGCCTTGTGGGAGTTGCTTGGGCTTCTGACCCATCCCTTCAGGTCAGGCCAGTTCAGTCCTCTCTGGGCATGCACAGACACTCTTGCTGGGTTCAGGCAGGTGGTTAAGCTCTGCTGTAGCTTGTGGGAATGGCTTCCTGATTTGGGACAGGTGGCTAGTGTTCTGGCAAATCCCCTCAGGCTAATTCAGACACTTTTGAGAGCCTGGGAGCCCCTGCTGAGCCATGGTGGCTAGCTAGGCACCTGCCTGGTCTTTCAGTCCAGATCGGTTCTGCCCAAGTATGCTAGAACAGTCAACTGGAATGCAATTTTCTTTCCAACCTGTAAAGACTGTGGGGCCTTAGATCAGTCAACCAGAATGTGCCTTTTTGGAGCTGTGGCTGGAGGATGTGTTCACAGCTGCCTGGGCCCCCGTGTGGGCCCTGGGTCCCTCTGTGGACTGGTGGGCTCAGATTAACACGCTTGGGTTCCCCTGGGCCTACAGGCCCACTGATCAGCCAGAGAGGGATCCAGAGAACAGAGGTGAGGCACACACACTTGGCTGCACCAGGCTTGGATTTTTTCCTGTGTGGTTGCTTGCCCCTGAGACTTTCTAAGGACTCACAGTTCAGTCTGAGATCAGAACTACCCAACCACACATTTTCCCGCATTTTCCCCAGGCCAGTATCTTCAGGCTAGGGTTACATAGCACACAGTTCAGTCTCAGATACTGAGTCCCTCATATAGTGCCAGGAAGCAGCTCACTGGTGGATGGGTCCAGACTCTGGGGACTGGGCACCTGTCCTCTTTGGGCCATTTGGGTGGTCCAAGGCCAGACCCATCTGTGCTCTGCACTTTGCAGATACCTCTCACCTAAGGCTCTTCAGCTTTTGTGATCTATAGCTCCCAGGCTGGACTCTCCTCTTTGTCCTGCAGATGAAGATGCCCTATGTGTTCAGTAGCATCTTGGATCTTCTGCTGTGAGTACTTTTTTTTTTTTTTTTTACTAAAGCAGATGATCATGGTTTTAATTTGAAGAGCACTCAGTGTTGAAGTTGTATTCACTATCTATTCCTGTGAATGTGGTATGGCTAAGAAAAAATACCTCTTCTATTTATTCAAAATTTATAAGGAAAATCAAGCTTGGAAGGAAAGCTCATTGATTAAATGCACATACTGCTGCTTTCACAGAGGATACTATCCAATGCCCCTTTCTGACCTCCTCATATGGACATAACCACACAGAGAACACACACATACATACACACACACACACACACACACACACACACACACACACACAAAGAGAGAGAGAGAGAGACAGAGAGACAGAGAGACAGAGAGACAGAGACAGAGACAGAGACAGAGACAGAAAGAAAGAAAAATAAAATCTTCACAAATTATAAACAAAGATTTTAATTCTGCATTAAGCAAACATGCCAACTGTATCTCTTATAGAAAATTTCTTCAATAGTCTTTATCATCTACATGAGAAGAAATTGTTCTAGAGGTAAAATAATCTCCGAAATGTAGGAGAAACAATATTTAGTCTTCAAATCAGGGTATGAATGCCAAACTTTGAATAATGTAAAACTGACTATACCAGCAGAAATATAAAAGTAATTAAAAACTGTCCTTCATTAAATTTAGCTCACAGGAATTTACAAGCAAGGTTGTGAGTTTTATAGAACAATTTTAGCCAGCAACTTGAATTATAAAGCTAATTTACATCGAGCAACTTTTTAGTTGTAAAACTAATTTATAGTCAGCAATTTTGGGTACATACCTGAAGATATAACTTTCCTTTTCAAATATTAAAATATATGTGACCATATTTATATGAAATAAAATATCTCATAATGTGGAAAATGATTTATAGTGGAAGTAAAAGTCAGTTTCAGTTCAGGCAATAAGGGCATAATGAATATAATTTTATCATCTTTGTGAGAATAAAATGTGTATAGTGGTTATAATTTTAGATAACCTTCAATTCTGTGGTGGTACATTTTGCTAGATATTCTGCTTGTTCAAGAAGTAGAATAAATAAGCACATATACATGGACTTAAATGAATTAAGTTTCCTTCAACTTGGGTTCCTTATAGAGGCCTAAGACAGTCACTGAATGATACTAATAATCAATCAGATTTTACAATAAACCACTTTTAACATTTTGATACTTATCAGAAAAAGTGAAATAAGATAGATTTGGAATTTAAATATTTATGTTTTTTCTCAATTATGGAATCCCAAATTTTTGAAAGTGTATTAAATATATATGTGTCTACATATATCAATTAATGACATTAAAATAGCAATGAACTATTTCAAGAAAGAAGGTAAAATTGGAAGATGTGGAAAAGAATCAAGGTGATAAGTAGGAATGTTAGCTATCTTCTTCTTTTCTGTGACCTACTACCTAACAAGGAACAAGTTAAGGGAGATGGTGAAAGCATCACAGATGGTAAATTTTAGCCATGGTAACAACTTGGTATGCTTGTTCACATTTCTATGGGTCAGGAAACTGTGAGGGAAGATAGAGTGGGTGCCTGGATGCTATAGGTATAATGGCAGCTATTGTAACATATATGCAGTCCAACTTGTAAAAATTCTTATAATGTCTTATAATTCCAATTCTAAAAATAAAAATTTTATTGATCATCCAGAAAGCCCAGCAGAAAAAGTAATTGCAACCAAGTCTGAGAACCAGCTCTTTTACCTATGTGGTAGAATGTGAGTGTTGGTTCCTCCATGCTGTCATTTGACCTGCACATGCAAGCTGGGGCACACATGCATGAGCACACACACAATCTACACACAAAGAAACAAGTATATATAATAAAACATTTCTAGAAAAGTCTAATTTGAGGCTCTATACAAATACTCAGCTTGAAGTACCTGTAAACTCAAAACATAAGTTTACTCTGTCTAATATATAATGACACTGAGTAAATAGTCTCACACCATAAATGAAGAATGAAAAAACTGTCAAGGAAAGTTAGGGTCACCATATATTACAGTTGTTCTTATGTTGCAATGACAAACTGCTTTAGGAAAGCAACTTAACAAAGGGTTTATTTTGGATCATAGCTTAATGGTACAAATCATCATGGTGTGTAGTCATAGCAGCAAGAATCTGAGGCATTTCACAATATATCTGCAGTAAGCAAACAGGAAAAGATGGAGTACCATGGTCAGCTTGTTTTATCATATTAATTCAGTCAACAGGGCTCTCCGATCTACAAAAAGGTGTTTCCACATTTATCATGCATCTTCTAACCTCATTTGACCCAATCAAAAATTCCTTCAAATGCACGCTGAGAACTTTGTCATTTTCAGGCAAGATCCTGAGGAGTTTGACAATAAATACTTACTGTAACATAAAGTAAAAGCAAACTGTAGCAGGGCAAACACTACATCACACACACACACACACACACACACACACACACACACAGACAGAGACAGAGAGAGACAGAGAGAGAGACAGAGAGAGAGACAGAGAGAGACACACACACACAGAGAGACTGTTCTTTTTTTTAATAAACATTTTTTTATTAATTTATTCTTGTTACATCTCAATGGTTATCCCATCCCTTGTATCTTCCCATTCTTCTTCCCTCCAATTTTCCCCTTATTCCCCTCCCCTATGGCTATTCCTGAGGGGGATTACCTCCCCTTGTATATGCTCATAGGGTATCAAGTCTCTTCTTGGTGACCTGCTGTCCTTCCTCTGAGTGCCACCAGGTCTCCCCCTCCAGGGGACATGGTCAAATGTGAGGCACCAGAGTACGTGAGAAAGTTATATTCCACACTCCCCTCAAGTGTGGAGACTGTTCTGACCATTGGCTAGATCTGCGTAGGGGTTTAAAATTTACCACCTGTATTGTCCTTGGCTGGTGCCTTAGTTTGAGCGGGACCACTTGGCCCAAATCTGCCTATCATAATGTTCTACTTGTAGGTTTCTAGGACCCTCTGGATTCTTCTACTTTGCTATTCTCCCATGCTTCTCTCATCTAGAGTCCCAATAGGATGTCCTCCCCTCTGTCCCAGTTTCCTGGTAAGGGAAGGCTTTTGTGGACATGCCCCTTGGGCTAGTATGCAGATATAAATGAGTATATACCATTTGAGTCTTTCTCCTTCTGGGTTAACTCACTCATTATGATCATTTCTAGCTCAATCCATTTGTCCACAAGTTTTGGGAATTTCTTGTTCTTAATAGCTGAGTAGTATTCCATAGTGTATATGTACTACAGTTTCTTTATCCATTCGTCTACTGAGGGACACTTAGCCTGTTTCCATGTTCTGGCTATTATGAATAAGGGTGCTATGAACATGTTTGAGCAAATTTTCTTGTTGTGTGCTGGAGCATCTTCAGGGTATATTCCAAGGAGTGGAATAGCTGGGTCCTGAGGAAGCTCTATTCCCAGTTTTCTGAGGTAGCACCAGATAGATTTCCAAAGTGGCTGTAGTTACTTTAACTAAGCAAGTGGAGACTGCTCTTATATGTCTGTCTTCTCTCTAAGATACATCATAACATCATCAGGTTTAACAAGGTTTCATCACCCTCCATTCCAGCTCTGTGGCAAACATAGCTTCTCTCTTTACACCAGCCCACTCATATATGGAACATTCCTTGTGGAATATCTAACTTTCCAGGCAAGTCCAATATCTAGGTGTCTTCTCTGTAACTGAAACTTCACTAACACATCTACAAGCACTGTTCCTAGGAATCCCTGCTGCAAATTGTCTGACTTCAGCAGTTTCCTGAAACCTTAGCAAAAGCTTCTCTGATCCTCTCCCTTTTTTGCTTGTATGCTCCCTCAACCAAAACTATGTAGAAAATGCAAATTACACAAAATGGAGCCTGCCTTCCTTAGGTCACAATGGGGGTCTCTGAATTTCCTGGCCTAACCTGTGAAAGTGCTTCCCTAGTTTACTTTTTCCCAGAAGGAGATGCTGAAGGCTCTATGTTCCCAGGCATTGTCTTTTCAAATGACTTTACAACATTAACTCAATAAACCACAGCTATCAAGCTGACTAAGGAGGGTTACAAAGTGCATAGAGTTAAATTTATTGTCACAACAAATCTCAGTTCTCAGGACTGAGTTTTTATGTTATATACTGTTCTTGTGGCTATGATTGAAGACACAACAAGTGTAAGGGTGTATATTGGTTCATAGTTAGAAAGTACAGTCCCTACTGGTACAGAAGCCATGGTGACGTGAACACCTGAAAGCTGAGATGGCAGCAACATGAAGCCATCTCCTCATATGGTGGCCAACTTGAAATCAGAAGGAACAGAAATTGGATATAAAATTGAATCCTCCATGCCCACTCCAAGTTCCATTTCTTGCAGTTGTGTCTTTCAAGAAAAAAAAAAAAAGCTACCAGCTATGGACCAAGTACTTTCAGACATGAGTTTGTGAGTGACATATTTTCATCCAAGCCTTAACAAATGATGAATATGGACAAAAATATGTGAAAGTGTTAATATATTATAATACATCCTAACTTTTATAAGATAATTTAGAAATCCGCTTTAGAGTCTTGGTAATGGCATGTTTACTAAATGAAATTTATTCCTCTTGAAAGATCTGTGGCATATTCTTGACAGGGAAAGTATAAAATTTCATGTCAAGTATCATATTAACTTAGGATGAACATTAGAGAGATTTAATCTAGATGTGATGGTTTATTTAGGGGCATAGGAGCCAAATTTCTAAGCACTTTGCTTTAACTTATAAATTTACATCTTGTTATGAAGATATGAGATAAGTGTTCCTTCTCTGAATACAAAGAATTGTTTAACATAGGTGATTGCCCTAATTAGTAGGTAAATTTAGGATCTACTGTCTATTTTTGAGAAATGGTACTTCAAGGCATTACATTTAATGATCAGGTATAATTTATCATGCATGCATATATCTAATGGGTGTCTGTCCTTGGATCCACAAAAGTGAAATTTTCCTGTGTTCTTACAGGATCCTACCAGACAGCCACGTACAATAAATTCTGGTTTAAAAACTCCATCAATGAAGCATTTCATTTTTCTACCTCTGAATAGAGTCCTTTTTGGGTAGGAAAATATTTTTCTTTAACTGTATTTCTCCTACAATACATTCCCAACAGCTGTAATTAAAAAAATAAAGCTAACAGCATGTGTGAAGTCCATTTATTCTATACATGTAGGTTAAGTTCTCTCTCTTTCTCAATGTTCATCATATACATTGATATTAGTGTTATAAATGTATTCTGACAATTACTTGAATGCTAACATTTGCTGTTCATATATAGAAGCAAATCTAAAGGAATGATGTTCTAGAGATGACTTCATTAGCCCACAAAGTATGGCCAAGAATTGACTTTTATAGCAAGTTCATATGTCTTGGAAGAGGCCATCCAGCTTGGGTGAATTGTCTTTGCCATAATGTCTCTCAGAGACTTGAAGCTTGGAGGGAGAACTCCAAGAATTCTGTCCTTACGTTGTACCTGATAAATATGGTTGACTACACAAAAATGGCTGTGATTGTGTCAATATTTTCCTAGTAATGTCATTCAACATATTCAACAAAGGTTCAGTTTCTACCTATATTACTACAGACAATTACAAATGTATCATCAACCCAGATCTCCTGATGTAGCTTCAAATTTTTATGCGCATAGCTTAATATTCTGAACACTCTTGTTTCATGTATTTGCATGATATCCATAATAATCTAAAACAGTTGATTAAGAAAATGTCAAATTCCAAATGTTTCCTAAATCTCTGCCCTTTTCTTCTCCTGTTGTGCTGAAAGCATACATTCTTCTGTGTTCACACAACACTTTAAAAAATATCTATCACTACCTTTGTTGGTTCTTCATAATCTGATTTTTAATAGATCCCTTATTAGTAAAACACAGCCATCTGCTTAATATCCCTTGATAATTCAGGGCTCTGTTAAGTAAGTGTATTTTTTTACTTCCCACATCCATTGTAGAAAGCATTCTGTGTCTCTAAACAGGGGAAGTAATTTTTCTGGGTTTTACTAATGTGCTTTAAAGGTTTCAGAGTATTTTCCAGAGGGTCCAAGTGGTTCCTTTGCTCTTCCTATAAGCAGGAAGATGTGACAAATTTAGCCAAAATATTAGTCTAATCCTCATGAATTTTAAGCTGCAGTACTCTTCAATTTATTCTTTGAATTCTGCCCAGATATAGTAGATAGGCATCAGAGTCTCCCTGTGGGTCCCATCATATGGAGAGTAGAGACTACTTCTGACATAGGCTCTGGCTCCCTCAGGTTGATCACTTCCCTGTGGCAGGGTGGCCTTGCCAGGCCACAGAGGAAGAGGATACAGGCAATCCAGATGAGACTTGATAGGCTGAGGTCAGATAATAGAGGAGGAGGGCTCTCCTTTCTGAGGAGTAGGGGAAGGAGTAAGGGGGTATAAGGGAGAGAGGGAAGGACTGGACTAGGAGGTAAAGAGGGAGGGGGCTACAATCAAGATATAAAGTGAACAAATTTAAAAAATCAGTACTATACCAATATCAGTAATTTCCTAATCACTGTGCATATGAGTGTGTATGTGCATGTGTCTGTGTTTGTGTGTGTGTGTGTGTGTGTGTGTGTGTGTGTGTGTGAGAGAGAGAGAGAGAGAGAGAGAGAGAGAGAGAGAGAGAGAGAGAGAGAGAGGATTGAATAAAATAGTTGCAAAAGAATTGTATGCATGGAATCCATGATGCATTAGAGAGCCGTTTTGAATTAGAGGCACATCAAGGATATAGAAGTAAGTTACTTGGGTGAAAAATAGAGTTACAGATAACAGAAAATTGGAATCTAGGAGAAGTAACAAGTTCTCAGAAGTAAGGTAGGGGTTTTGACAAGAACAAATGCAGCAGGTTTTGAATGTGAATGTGACTCAGCTCATCTAAAGTAAAATGAGTCAGCTGTTTGTCACAGAGCAATCACCAGACAAGCTGCTGCAGTGTTTTCCCCAGGCTACTACTTAATAAATGCTGGCTAAATGAATCGATCCAATTTGTGCTCTACATGCAAGTGTGTAGGCAGATACTATAAAACATCAGCATTAATGAGAAGCCCTAAAAGCCAAATTCTCAGTAAGTATACTGATATTAAAAGAAGGAAAAAAGTTACTTTCAGCATCATGAAATAGAAGAGAATTATATGCACTCATATGATAGGCATTGTGCCTGTTTAAATAAATTAAATATATGAATATGTAATAGGTTTTGTTAATAATAGCTCATTTATAATTATCAAAAATGGCTGAAATACTATGAATATATATTAATAAAATTATAGGCATAATAAACACTGTGCCTTATTTAGCTATTGCTTTGTTTATATTCACAAAGAAAGATACATGCTGAATGATTCAAGGTTAGTCTCATGCAGACAACAAAACTTTACTAATTATAGACAACAATCAGTACAATGAATACATACGAATCTTTTCTCAACTGCATTACTCAGCTCTTCCCATTCAGGTAAAATAAAGATCACAAAGAAATTCAGAAATAAAGATAGGGCTGAATAAATTATAAATCAGATCTTACAATGTTCACCACTGTCTATATAATTAACCAGCGTCTAATTAGGAAAAGTGTCTTTACTTCTAATACATTAACATAAAATAAAATGCATCAGGAATAGCTCTTGAGTTGCTGAAGCATCCACTGCTTGTTTGTCATAGCCTAGCCTACAATCTTCTGCCTCCATTTTATGGCAGCACCAGTAAGGACCACACATTTGCAGATCTTACTGAGGACTGCACTTTTGGAATAAACAAATTGTCCCTGAGATCAAGAAGGGGCCAAGGTTCCTAAATGTGTCACATGGAAAAGCTTTCATAGCATCGTCAAGCATCTGGAGCGTATCTCAGAAGAGTCGATCATGGAGCTAAACCTACCATCTATCAGTCTTACCATCTGTGAACTGGACAAGAACTTGCAGTCCATCAAACCCATACACTTTCTGGAAGATGAAGTGATTGAGGTCAATCTTGTCAAGTCTTTGTGTTATACACACACACACACACATGCTCACACACATATATCAGCCCAAAAAAACTGTTTTGAGGCTTGTAGTGCACTTGAAATAGACTCATGTGGTCAGCAGAAAATAAGCCATTCCTCATATCAAATGGGATACACATAAAACAACATGAATTATAAAAGAAAGAATTTGGTTTGTCTTCTGTTTGCTGAGGAAGTGTCTGAAAGTGGGATGGAAACTGTCACAGGACACAGCAGAGCAGGAAAATGCCAAACACAAAACAGGGTGGCCAAATTGGAAGTAAGGCAAGGCCCTACCTAAAGCTTAACCAGTCATAAGTATTTTCTCCAGCAAGTTTATACCTCTTAAATTTTCCATAGCTCCCCATCACCTGGGGACTAACTGTTTAAATGTTAGCATATGGGGGTATTCCTATTTCAAACCACCATGGAGGGGAAAGAGAGAGAAAATGGACTTAGGAGAAGTTGTACCCTAAGAGCGTATAAGGACACCTCTTGAAGAACAGGGTGGGAACAGCAGTAGAGAGGAAAGACTCAGGAGTCCAGGGAGATCTAGCAAGTAATTCCGAACAATTTAGTCTTTATACCATTTGCTTCAGAAATATGTCTGGAGACTAATTTAGCATAGTAATTAATAATAGTTACTATTATTTGTCATCAGCATAGCTTTTGTTTTGTTAGCGCTGGGCTGCCATAATAAATTGCATCTATTACTATTGGTTTACCTATTTAGCTTTGCTTGCGTTGTGTCTGTTACACTTCCTGTTATTAGTACTCATTTAACCTTTCTTTAAAAAAATCATACTTTATGTGGAATGCTATTTTATTATTTATTTATTTATTTTAAAAATATATTTCATTAATTTATTCATATTACATCTCAACTGTTATACCATCCCTTGTATCCTCTCATTCCTCTCTCCCTCCCATTTTCCCCTTACTTCCTCCCCTATGACTGTGACTGAGGGGGACTTCCTCCCTCTTTATATGCCCATAGGGTATAAAGTCTATTCTTGGTAGCCTTCTATCCTTCCTCTGACTGCTGCCTGGTCTCCCCATTCATGGGACATGGTCAAATACGGGGTACTAGAGTTCATGTGAAAGTCAGTCCCAACTCTCCTCTCAACTGTGGAGCATGTTCTGTCCATTGGCTAGATCTGGTAGGGGTTCAAAATTTACTGCACGTATTGTCCTTAGCTGGTGCCATAGTTTGAGCAGGACCCCTGCACCCGGATCCACCCTATATAATGTTCTTCTTGTAGGTTTCTAGGCTCCACTGGATCCTTCTACATTGCTATTCTCACATGGTTCTCTCATCTAGAGTCCCAATAGGAAGTTTTTCCTCCATCTCACTTTCCTGGTAAGTGAAGACTTTCATGGGACATGCCTCTTGGGCCAGTGACCAGATATTAGTGCGTATATACCATTTGACTCTGCTTCTGGGTTAACTCACTCATTATGATCATTTCTAGTTCAGTCCATTTGTCCACAAATTTCAGGAATTCATTGTTTTTAATAGCTGAGGAGTATTCCATAGTGTAAATGTGCCACAGTTTCTTTATCCATTCTTCTACTGAGGGACACGTAGGCTGTTTCCATGTTCTGGCTATTATGAATAAAGCAGCTATGAACATGGTTGAGCAAATGTTCTTTTTGTGTGCTGGAGCTCTTCTGGGTATATTCCAAGGAATGGAATAGTTAGGTCTTGAGGAACCCTTATTCCCAGTTTTCTGAGATAATGCCAGATAGATTTCAAAAGTGGTTGTACTAGTTTGCATTCCCACCAGCAATGAAGTAGTGTTCCTGTCTCTCTACATCCTTGCCAGCATGTGGTATCACTTGAGTTTTTGATCTTAGCCATTATGATGGGTGTAAGATGGAATCTCAGAGTTGTTTTGATTTGCATTTCCCTGATGGTCGAGCATTTCTTTAAGTGTTTTTCAGCCATTCGATATTCCTCTGTTGAGAATTCTGTTTAGTTCTGAGCCCCATTTATCAATAGTATTATTTGGTTTGATGATGTTTAATTTTTTTGGTTCTTTATATATTTTGGATATTAGACCTCTGGCAGATGTAGGGTTCATGAAGGCCCTGTGCATGCTGCTAGAGTCTTTGTGAGTTATAGGCCCTTCTGTTTCTATGGTGTCCTCTCTCCCTTCTGGATCTTACATCCTTTCTGTCTCCTGTTTCACAGGGTTTCCTAAGCTCTCAAAGGAAGAATTTGATGCAGATATCCAATTTAGAACTGAGTATTCCAAGATCTTTCACACTCTGGACATTTATTCTCACCTTACTCTATACCTAGCCTCTGTGTTTTTAATGGATTCTAGTCTTCTTAGTAAACAGTTATAAACTAAGATCCACATAAAGTGAAAATGTAATATACCTCTCTTTTGGTGTCTGGGTTATCTCCTGTAATTCTTTTCCTTTTGTTGTTTATATTATAATATTCCTGAATATCAACCATGCTATTTACCTTGGAGGAAGCTGAAAAATTGGAAGTGGACAAGAGTTTCATGTGGTTCCTTTTGTTCAGCACCCACTGTCATCTACTTAAATGGTTTTTAACAAACTCTGAGAGGATTCATGGATTGAAATTAACACATACTGTTTCTTGTGCACTTCTAAATTTGCATTTTTACAGTTTGATAGTAACATGTATCTCAATAACAATTCTTAATTTCAAACTCTTTCTCAGATGTTTAGCAAAGGATTTCATTATGGCAGGCTCAGCAATGTATTACTATTTCCATCTGAATAAAGTCCACAATAGGGAGACAAGAATAAATTTTTCTGCTTTCTCTTGAATGATATTAAAGAACATGCAATGAGGTGGTTAAGTACAACATTTTCAAAGTAATAATTAAGTTAATATTTCTACTAAGAATTAACAGAATCACTGATCAGTGACAGTAATTATGCCATTATTCCCATAAGCAATGGTTACTCAATATCATTATGTTTGAATTGTCACAGAACCCATATCTTGGATTATTTAATTGCAATATTAATTCTTTGCTTTCAAAATAAAGTGGCGTTTTAGGGTCAGAGAACTGTGGGATGGGAGATAGGAAGGCATACTACCAGTCTCTCCATCATCCCTAGTCCTGAATGGTGGTACTCCTTCTTACCTGGGCAAAGAGGTTAAACTTCCTTTCCTTTTATGAGGACATTAGTCCAATAACACCCAGTCATGTAAAGGAGACATTGGGAACATTCTGTGCATGGGCAATGATGTATACTCCCCCCAATAGCACCTACCTACCCCTCAAAGTTTAAAACAATCTTTATTCCCCAATAAACAAAGTTGTCTTACTGAAGCTCTTTCCCAAGAAGTTTGTTTCTCATATGCTCATCTCCCTGAGGTCTCCATTTCCAGGCCATTCCTGCCTTGCCCACCCTTCTAGGATCCACCAGTGGTGAACTTGGACTGTCACATGAATATGGTTGGGGAAGCAGGGCCAAGTTTGGCATGCCATGGTATCGTTCATAAATCTGTTCACTAGTAAGGGCTAAGAATGGAAATAGGGAGTTTTCTAGGTATCCCAAATATAAATCATTTCCTTTGAGCATGATGTACTACTCCAAAATTAGCAAAGTACATTTAAGGTCAATTGATATCTACTTCAACAGAAGCTACAGGAACATGATCGTCAATTGGGTAAGTTTGAGAGGTCATGTGTTAATATAAATATTGTACTCTCTATTTTCACTGTATTTATTATGAACCTTGGCGTTCTCCCCACCAGGGAGTGGTCAGTGGTGTGAGAACTGTGAAGCTCAGGTGCTGGGGACATAAGCACACGGATCCATGGTGTTTTTGGAAAACCTGGCTTTGGGAGATCTAAAGTGGTGGGGTGGAATAAGTGACAGTCTTAAAGCCTGTATCGCTAAAGTCCTGCAGAGCGAAGAAAACATACTTAGCAATGTAAAAAGAAGTGTACCCAAGCTCTTTAATGTTAGTATCCACATAACAGTAGCTAGGGTAGAAGGAATCAGAAGAGAGAAATAAACTTAACAATGGTACATTAGTCAGAAGCCAAAGTAAACCATTAGTTCTATAAAGTCTTATTTTTAATTAAATAATTAATTGAATGAATTAATTAAATAAAATTTATCTTTGTTTTGAAGAGTAAATCTGTGTTCTTTAAAATGCCATTTTTCTTTCATATTTCACTTTCAGACATTTTCTTCCTCTGATGTGTGCAGTATTTTCTGAACTGAGTGGACCACTCAAGGCAAGTTAACAATCAAAGCTATCTTTGCTTCAGGGTATTTGGAGTTAAAGTCACTTGAATTTAAATCACAAAGACTTTTCAGAGAGAAAACAGTTTCATCTCCTATTATGTGTAACCCAGGAGTTAGAATATTCTTGGCATCCTCAGGGAAACTTTGTTTTGTTTTATCAGCTTGGCAACTTGCACCTGTTTTCAAATTGACAACAAGAAAGATTTGAATACCACAGTTTAAAAGCCTGTGTCCTAGACTTATTTTAAAACTGCTACAGAAATAAGGCTTTCTTAGTCTGTTAAAGGCTATCAAAGGCTATTAGCCCTCAGCCAATTGTGTTTATAAGATGAAAATAAATGTCCTTTGTCTTCTCATATTCATGGTTAGATATGCAATTGTAAAAGATAAAATCCACTAAAACAATACATTCCTTAGTACGTAACTTCTCTAAACAGGTAGTGATGAAAATGATGAATTGGATTATCTTGTTGATAGGAAATATTTTTCTGGAAAATTAATTTTCATATTATCTACAGGAATAGACTCTAACATATACCCTGTCATATTTTCCAATACTATTGTGTGTAACTTGTATAGAAAAGCATGTCCAGGGGATGGATGTATAGCTCAATAGTATATTGATACCTAGCAATGATATTTTTTAAAACTATGATTGAAAGTATCATAGTTTGAGCTAGGGTTCCTGTTGATGTGAGAAAATGACATGACCAAAAGCAACTAGGAGAGTAAAGGGTGCTTGTCAGCTTGCAATTCTCAAGCCAAACTTCATCAATGAGGAAAATTAGGACTGGAAAGCTGGAGTCAGGAACTAAGCAGAGGCAACATGCTCCTTTGTTATTGGCTTGTTTATTGTAGCTTGCTCAGATCGCCTTTTTTCCAACATCCAGGACCAGTTGCCCAAGGGAAATACAATCCTCAATATGCTGGTTGCACTCACATCAAACATTAACTAGAAAAATATCCTTAGGCTTATCCACAGGCCAATCAGGTAGGATGTTTCCTGACTTGAGATTTTCTTCTTCTGAAATGGTCTATTTGTGTCCAGATGACAAAATTCTATACCTGTATGAAACATCTATTTTGAAGTTTTTGTCTACCTTAGATGTTGAATCATTCTATCACTTTGATTATTTTAAACATTGTTACCATATGGAATTGCAGCAAATAAAGCAAAAAATATTTAATACTGCATAAAAGTAAGAAAGGGATAAATTTAAAAGCGTAGAAGCATCTCAAAAAACAAAAAAAACAAAAACAAAAACCAAGAGTACTATTAAAACTAGTTAAATGAGGAAGCAAGAAGAGGAAAAAAGTTTTATTTTTAAGTGACCTAGAATAAGGATCACTGTTTTCTTCATCATTTAGTATTGTATTCTGCCAGTGTGTGTGTGTGTGTGTGTGTGTGTGTGTGTGTGTGTGTGTAAGGATGACTTGAATGTGCGTTACTTTGTTTGACCTACAACTTGAGTCCATTATCAGCCCAAGTTTCCAATGACTCAGCTGTCTTTCAGGGGCTCATTCATGTTAGAAAGTTTTTCTTGTTTGCATGCAAGGATTCTCTAGTAGTCACAGTTAGATTTGCAGCATCTGGATGGTAGGAGGTTTCTTCCTCCAGGATCTTTGGTACACTGTATTGTTGTCGATATGTAAGCCAATGGACATCCCTGCAGTTTACTAGAGAGTGTGAAAAAATAGAGCATGTGTCTTCACTTATATCGTCAATGGAGTTTGAAAAAATGGGGAGGGGTCTTGTGTCTCTACCTGCCATTCTTACTGTTTGCATATCTCATCTAGCAATAATTTACCCCACAGCTATGAGTGGACTTTAGAAGTTGATTAATCCACTGGACATGGGACTCAATATTTGCAGTTTCAAATTGTGCAATCATACAAGGTAGCAAGTCTGGTAGAGTCTTAGTAGTTCTTTGACATCTGTTCAGGACTCTCAGTTTCTACAGTTAACTTGGTTCATGTGGTTTTCTACTCAACCCTCAAAGAAACCAATGTGTACTTCATTTCCTAACACTCCTGATACCTGATCATCTTCCAGTGTTCACTCTTCATGCTATCCTTGACCGACTCTTTTGCTACAAACAATTAGGTGCCATGGCATAGTTTCTGCAGGCTCCATGAAATTCACTTGTTCCTTATTTTCAGGTTCCACAATATCTCAGTGTTAATAACAATCTTAATATTGTGTCTGATTATAATACTCACACACTTGAAACAAAAAGATGGAATTATTCCACAATGGTCCTTAGCAAGCCGTTGGGATGGGTGTCACACCAAATATCAGTTGGGGTTGCCTTGTTGAGTCAGTGTTTGTACCAGGATTCTTCGGTCTACTCTAACTATGTCTTAAGATTCCATTTTTCTACAAGGGCAGAAGGGAATGTAATATCGTGAGAACACACTTTTTTTCTAATACATATCTTTTCTATTTCTTCATGATTTTCAGCTGTCCCCATGCATAATTTGTAATTTTTGAAGTTCTTCTCTTTCTCTTTTCTCAGGACTGTTCTCACTCATGGCATTACACAGAGGTAAGTACTAACCCAGTAGTTTACCCAGTAACCCTTAATCTACACTGAATTTTATTCAGCAGTTGAGAAGAAGGAAATGGTGTTGCTTTAAAGAAAATTTATATAACTCAAGATTATGATGTTAAGTAAGATATTACATACTTTCTTTCATGTAATCTGTGCATAAGGTAAAAGGGTTAAAAAAAAACATGACCAGGAGATTAAAGCTCCTATTAGCAGGTTCTTTGCCTAATGTTACACATGGAAATATCCTATAGTAAGATTTTGCCATAAGAAGCCATGACACTCATGAATTTTTTTCAACAGGCATCACGACATCTTCATCATCACATTTTAACACAGAGTGTTATGAAGAGTAAGAATTACGTAGTATCTAAAAATAAGATGTTTCTACAACAGTGATAATAAACAATGGCCAATATTAAGAATAAATCCTTTTGAATCTTCTCAGTGCGGCTATTTCCACGCTTATATTTTATGCTTTATAATACTCTTTGTTTTCCAAATATCATAACAATTACAAAATTTGTAGTCCCAAAACGCTTGCTTCACATATATTGTCCAGAGCATGGTGGTTTGATATCATCCAGCCTAAAATATTTCATAATTACATACATTTTGATTGACTTTAGTGTAGTCACATGCTCCTCTCAAGGATGGAAAAGGCCTTTGACAAAGTGAGACTTCTCCTGACCATAACACTCTTCATGGTAAGAAAGGGTTTCTTCTTTTCAGTGGCATATAGCAAAGAAGCCAAGATATTGATTAAAGTAGTTTTGATCTTTTCAATCATATTCACGATGGAAAGCACACAGAAGATAAAACATCTCCCAAAAGAGGTAGAGGGAAAAACATAGAGAAACATAGAAACAATGGGATTTTATTAGGAAAAAGCAGAACTCCTCATCCCCATCTCTGTACTCTAGACTCTATAAATCTACAGAAATATGAATATATTTCCACTTGTAATCAGATGTATGCCAATCCCTTACATTTGAAATAATATTGGACTCAGATAAAACCTTACCATAATTGCACCTACTTGGTAAAATATTCTATGATAATTTGTTCCACTATTGCAGCTAAATGAAGCAAACTTGGTATGTTAAGAAAATAACAACAGTATATTCTGATTTTCTGCTCTTTGCTAGAAGTTGCAATCATAAACTATAAAAAACTCAAATAAACTGCAATTTGTCAATTAAAAAATCAATTGTGCCTTTCATATTCTGTTTTTGTTTTTAAATAGAAGTCTTTATAGATAATTAAAGATATAACATAATTAATATGTATCTGGAACATTTTTAGGTTTTATGAGACAGGGTTTCTCTGTGTATCCTTGTCTGTTCTGGACTCATTTTGTAGATCAGGCTGGCCTAGAAATCATATACATCCAATTGTCTCTGCCCCCTGAGTGCTAGGATTAAAGGCAAGTCCCCTAATCCCAGATATGGCATTTTTATAGAAATTATCTAACGTAAGTCTACAAAACTCTGTGAATTAGTTAATGTTATTCTTCCTTACAGATAAAACACCAGATTCTGATGTGTTACCTTTCATTAACACTTGAATCAATTCTGCCTCAACATTCCACAAAGAAAACAACCTTGCCCAAAATTCAAAATTGCTTCCAATTGGAAAAATCAGGTGAGCACTTTTAATTTATTCTTGTTCAGTATTACTTTCAAATTAATCACACAATCCACCAAAAACAAAAACAAATACAAAAAACAAAAACAAAACAAAGCAAAAAACACCACTACCACCAAAAACCAACCTTCATTATTCTGAAAACAGCATTAGAACTAATATAGTTTATGCTTTATTTAGAAACTCATTATCAATCTTTAGCCATTTACCAAATACTCAAAAGTTTATTTGGGTCTGTTGTTCTTCTTATGGATTTCTTTTCACCTCTAAGTCCTTTTATCCTTTTCCCACTTTTCCACTAGATTCCTTATGCTTCACCCAATGTTTGGTTGTGAGTCTCAGCATCTGTTTCAAACCGATGCTGGTTGGAGATAGCTGTGATAGGCTCCTGTTTGCAAGCATAGCAGAATATAATTAATAGTGTCAGGGTGCAGTCTCTTCCAGGCAAGGTCTTGTGTTGGGCCAAACATTGGTTGGACCTTCCCTCAGTCTCATATGTCTATTCTATCTTTATCCCTACATGTCTTGTAGGTAGGTTAAGTTTTAGATCAAGTATTTTGTGGATGGGTGTTCTCCTCAGTCCACTAGGAGTCTTGTCTAATTAGAGGATGTCCTCTTCAAGTTCCATGGCTTCTGCTTTTGGGCGTCTCAGCTATAGTCTCCCTCATATCCTCCCAAAGACCTAGTCTACAAGAAGACCAATAATGGCCCAGAGGGGTCTGTGGAGTCTGAAGCAACAACCAAGGACTCTGCATGGACTGGACTTAGGTTCTCTACATAGATGTAGCTGATCTGCATCTCAGACTTCATGTGCATCCCCTTGTCTCTGAGATGAACTATGTTTCCTGATTTTCTATGATTTCCCCCTAATGGGAAGGCCTTGCCAGGTCACCTGGGAAGAGGAGGAACTCAGTCCTGATGTAATGGGTGAGTAAGGGGTTCTTCTTTTCCAAGGAATAGAGGAGGGGGAAGGAGGGTGATATTGAAGGAAAGGAGGGAAAGGGCTGTGACTCAGATATAAAGTGAATAAATAAATACATAAATAAATTTAAAAAGTGAATTTGAGGGCTACTACTGTTGCCCATTAATATTCACTACTCCAGATCTTACATTTACTCTCACATTGTATCACTGAGGTGTTAAGAATGTGAAAACTAAATATCTAGCACAAGAATTTTCTTTAATCTATACATATATAACCCTTAATTCCTCATTTTACTTGAATAACCAGTCATTTTAAAATTAATATACTCAAATTTCATTATATCATTTCTATAGTTAATTTGCCTCTTTTGAGTTTTCTTTTAATACAGAATTCACTAGTTTACACAAATTAATATAAAAAACATAGAACTTAAATCCTTCCATTAGAATGTTTGTGTTTTCCTGACTTCTCTCTTTTTAACATGCACAAAATCTATTAAGCAGTTAAGTTAAGATTACCTGGAAAATATCCCGGAACACATTATGTTATCACTAATATACACTTGTATATATCACTACTGTATTTTTAGTATCTTGTTTCTCTTCCTGCTTTGATTCATCACTTCAAAATTTGATCCAGGAGTCACTGTCATCCTTTACTTACATACGTGGAAACAATTCTCTCTCTCTCTCTCTCTCTCTCTCTCTCTCTCTCTCTCTCTCTCTCTCTCTCTCTGTCTCTGTGTGTGTGTGTCTGTATGTGTTTCTATCACAGTTTTTATAATGATGCTTCCATTTTATATTATACAAATGTAAATCATAATTTTAATTATTTTAAAATCTTTTAAAATGATACACTTCTTATTATTCAATACAAACCTCTGATAACTATGGAATCCTTAAGACAGAGGGAGAAAATTATACTATCTAATGTAACATTCTGAAATAAGTATAGGATTCTGCTAAATCTTGCCATATTTAGAAATTCTACCTTTAATCTTGACAGTCTTTGTGTCCCCAGATATTTTCTCCTATCATATTCCAAAATCGTTTTAAGGAAAATTGTTAGTGGTATATATGAAAGGGGTGTGTGTGTGTGTGTGTGTGTGTGTGTGTGTGTGTGTGTTGTCCATATCTATAAATATGCACTTGTGTTTGTGTGTGATCTATGAGTGTTTACATGTGTGTATATGTGTCTGAATGTTTGAATGCCTTTAGGCAGGTATGTATATTGACACATATAATCAGTGAAAAGAATAACGGTCTTTGCCTGAGCTTCTGTTTTAATATATACTTTAGAAAAGAAACGGGGGCATCTGTATTTCTCTCTGTTGATCTATTGAATGAGAAAATAGTGGTTATTCAATAGATCAA
>OU015749.1:46171000-46193820 GCA_907169655.1 Acomys percivali
TTATCATCATTTACTTTTTCAGGTGAGCTTTGCCTATATTTATGTATTATGGTATATTCCCACTAAAGTATTTATAGTCACATATGGCTCCCTATTATTTCTTCCTTCCGTAGTTAGAAATGAAAGTCCACCGAATTCCCACTCAGAAACTATAATTTCCAAGACTTGAAAAGAACTATTTAGACTTCAGTTATATTGTAAAATGGCAGCAAATGCTCCATGAATTAAAATTTATATAAACCTTTGCAGATGTGCCTGAATGTGTTTTCAAAGAAGTATTTGGGGACAGTTCTTTAAGTTGCTATTGAGGTCTATGTACTAAAATGATTCTCAATAAATTATATGTCTTAAGTCCTACTTATTTTTGTAGAATGCACATTAAAATATTTTGGAGTTAACTAAAATACTTCATTCTGCCAATATTACCCTCAGTTCTACTGTAACAGATAGTAACGTTAGATTATGAATGAGAACAACCCTGAGACAGTCATTATAGGCTTTGAAGTTGACATTCAATGAGACAAACCATTGCTTAAGACTGCTTAGCTATGCATTCCATGGGTGAAATGTACCTCTGTTCTGTCCCTATAACCTCCTTGTGGGAGGAAAGCTCCAAAGTGAGCTACATGTATACTCGGATCTCTAAAATTTCTGTGTGTCACTCCAAAAGACAAATAGTCTGCGGATATGCCCTCTTTCACACTTATTTCCTATTGTTTCCTATGTCAAAACTGTTTAGTATGTCACCTGCATAATGCACTGAAATTTGTAGTTAGGTCAGTTATCCAAAGGAAGAACCGTTCTTTTGCAGTGTGACATTACCTGTGGTTTGAACATTGTTGTTCACTGGCAGCTGCTGGTGAGTTTTTTTTTTTTTGAGTCATGGAGTTCAAAAGCAATCTGTGTTCATAGCATCTAGTTGTAACTAGGCCTAATGCATAAGTATCGGGCTTCTTTTTTTTTAATTTGTCTGAATTTATTTCAAAGTCCATAATAAATATGCATTGATTGGATGAGAATTTGGGAGGCTAAGCTTGATGCATGGCTTTTTAATTTCACATTTCAAATGACCCAGGAGACTTTCAAGAAACACCGCGTCAATATCGATTTTTGATAGGTTTGTTGGACTTAATTCAAAAGTTGTCTCAAGATGGTCTGACTTACAGTTATTTACTTAAAGACAACGTTGGATGCTTCTGTTAATGAACTTTGAAGATGAAATAATGGATCCAGGTTGCTGATCAAATGATATTGAAATTTCACAGCTATATTTGATTATCAATGAGGCTCAAAGAAATCACTGGAGCACACACAAACAAAGATTAAATGAATAAGAGGTGGCAAAACTGGTTGTATTAAATTAAGGGTTTTCAAGAAATGCAAGTTTATTTTATCTATTGAGAAGAATTTCTTTCTAATGCTCACAAAGTAACAAAGACTCAGTGTTAACATAGAATAAGTATGAATTTGGACAGCCACTTTAAGAAGCCTAAGTGGGGTCTGACTTTCACACAAACTCTGGTGCCCCATATTTGACCACGTCCCCTGGATGGGGAGGCCTGGTGGCACTCAGAGTAAGGATAGCAGGCTACCAAGAAGAGACATGATATCCTATGTGCATATATAGGGGGAGGAGGTCCCCCTCAGTCACAGTCATAGGGGAGGGGAGTAAGGGGAAAATGGGAGGGAGGGAGGAATTGTGAATACAAGGGATGGGATAACAATTTAGATGTAATATGAATAAATTAATAAAAAATATTTTTAAAAAAGAAGCCTAAAAGCAGAGTTCCCTCAAGTCACTAGAACAAATGGGTAACTTACAGTGCACTTCAGACCCACACAACTGGAGGACAGTAAAAAAGTGTAAACTGAGATAATATACTGTAATGCAATGTAGTAGTTATTGCAAAGCTATAAAAGTGGGTGTGAAGACAAAGCTGTTAATAAATTTGATGCACTGAAAAGTACATTCTTGGATCATGCTCAGTATAAATCTTTAGCAGTAGGAAAACTGTTTTTACCTAAAACCAAGCTTCCTTCCTATGTATTTTTATAATCACAATTACTCAGATACTAAATTTATAAAATCCAAATTGCTGACATAATGATTCTCGATATGCCTCTTGTGGATTGTCCTCATTAAGTTATATAAGGCAGGAAAATGCAACCACTGTGTGTAGCATGCTTCTCGAGGTGGGATTCTGGGGTATTTAAAAGGGTCCCAGGGGTATGTATTACCACACAGAGGATGACTTTTGTCTCTCTGTCCAAAGTTCCTGCCACTGTAAATTGCAGGTAAGAGCAGGTTAATATCTGAATTGATGAGCCAAAATCTTAGCTTTTTTCCAAAATTGCATTGACCTAAGTAGTTTATTATATCAGCTGAAAAGTAACTAAGAGAGGAGGTAAGAGTTAAGGTAACTAAATAACGAAGATAAAAATAACGAAGACAGTAGGAGTTAAGGTAAATAAGCAACTTAGTTAAAAGTAAATAAGACAGGTAAAAGTCAAAGCTTTTCTGAACAGGTGTAAAAATGAGGTTTCTGGATCTTAGGACAACAAATATTGCCTTACTTCTAGACAAATATATTATGTGGGAAATAAATAATTTTTTTATCTTTTTTTTATTAATTTATTCTTGTTACATCTCTATGGTTATCCCATCCCTTGTATCCTCCCATTCTCCCTTCCCTCCCATTTTCCCCTTATTCCCCTCCCCTATGACTGTTCTTGAGAGGGATTACCTCTCCCTGTACATGCTCATAGGGTATCAAGTCTCTTCTCGGTGACCCGCTGTCCTTCCTCTGAGTGCCACTAGGTCTCCCCCTCCAGGGGACATAGTCAAAAGTGAGGCACCAGATTACATGAGAAAGTCATATCCCACTCTCCACTCAAGTGTGGGGACTGTTCTGTCCATGGGCTAGATCTGGGTAGGGGTTTAATATTTATTTATTTCTACTGATGTTGAAGATCAAATATAGGCTTCAGGATGCTAGGAAAATGCTCTCCTTTTGAGTTCCTCTACTTAGCTTAATTTTACTAAGTTGAAAATATGTTAATCTCAAATCTTTCCATCTTTTAAGTGTAACTTGCCTTTCTACATGGCTTGTTTAAGTAACCTACAGTTCATTCAGCCCAAAGTTTACAGACAAAATAACCAGTAAATGAAAATGCAAAATATGAAGCATTGTACATTAGTGAAACTGAAAATAATTATCTTAATTCACAGCAAAGAAAGATATTCATCATATGATATAATATTTTAAATTGCTTTAGTTGCATAGATGTTTACATTGGTAATATCTCACTTGTATTTTTCTGAAAACATATATAGGAAAAATAGTGATTAAAACTAAGATAATAAAATGTATAATGTCAATAGAAAGATACATATATCCATTAAAATATGTCACCTAGTAAGTATCTGTAATTATTTTTATTGAATGAAACTTTCATATTTTAATTTGGATTACCATAATAGCAATACAACCAGCAAATTTTCCATACTAAGTTATAATCCAATTACTTTTCAAAATAATAAATTCTTTATGAATATGGATGGAAAGCTAGTATAAAGCCAAACTTTCAATATCCATAGTCTATAATATTCTAGCTACTTGAAGTATTTGTTTATAAAACTATTTTGTGAAAGAATTTCTGTGCAGGTTATGCACCAAAGAGATTTAAAAAAAAAAGAAGCATTAGAATTAGTTCATATCTTTGGTTTGGTTACAATTTAATTACAAGAGGATGACTAATGCACACAAGATAATTAGCAAGTAATGAAAAACAGTATGAGTTTACATGATAAATGTAGAACCAACATTTAGTTTAAGGATACTACTCTAATTAATCTGAAACTACCAATATAACCACCACTTGAGGGAAAACAAGCAGCAAGTGACCAAAACGATTGGATAAATGTTACGATTATGGTGTTCACTCTAAATGGTTCCTGATTGTAACTTGCTTCCTGCTGTTTTTAAGTGTCAGCATCCATTTCCTCAGAACTGATAGTTCTGTAATTACTATTATTCTTCTAAGTACCATTTTGTTCTGACAGTTCATGCAGAATTTTATTCTTCTGTTTATATAATATTTTATTCCCTCTGAGGTAGAAAAGAAAGGATTCATTACTGAAAAGAAACCATGTACTCATTAGATTCTCTGAATAATGATGCTTAAGCGTTGTTCCTCTACTTACATTCAATTAATCAGTTTCTACTCAAGGAGCAAAGCCTTCATTATCCCTGTACAGTTGTAGAAGTCCTATTACACTGTACAGTGGAAAGAAAACCACATTTCCTTTCAGATGTCAGGAAATAAAACAGGTCCGGGGCTTCCTATGATGAACAAATGCTGCAGGGATTCTTCATTTTACTTTTCCTTCATAAAATGATGGATGACTGAAAGATACAGCACCTGCCTCTGTGGAAGGAGATAAAGTATCTGTGACAATATGTAAATTAGTGGTTTTCACTGGAATCTTTCCTACAGGTGCTGTCTTCACTTAGTGATTTGCCCTGCCCATTCCATCTTCTAGAGTTCAGCAGTTCTCAACCTATGGGCCAAGATTCCCTACAGAGGCCATATTTCAAATATCCTGCACATCAGATACTTACATTATAATTCACAATAGTAGAAAAATCATAGTGATGAAGTAGCAATGGAACAATTTTCGCCACAAAGCGAGGGGAACTGTATAAAGGGCCACAGCATTACGAAGGTTGAGAACTACTTCTTAGATTTACTGAGGCCATGGAACTGTAGGACAGGATGCAATCCTATTTATAGTTTGCCCTGATCTAACTTATAAATCATTACCCAATTTTCATTTACCACAAAATATGTAGACTATATTTTTATGTATTATTTGTTTGTCTAAAAAATTATATGGGGCAGAGAAAGTATATATTTAGTCATTATGTAACTATAGCTTTTTATAGAATACTCCTAACTAACTTTAGGGCAAATGGGTCTATTTATCTTGAAGCAACTGTGAATGACTATATAAATCACTAACAGCAAATTTAATTAATCCTAGGATATATATTATGATTCTGGAGGTATAATAAAAATATTGGATGTAATAAATTAAGACTCTTATTCTTCTTTAAAAATGGACACATTAACATTTTAAAGTGGTATTTTCTATAGTGTTATATTTTATTATAATGTCTTTTATTTTGAAGTGTGGTTTCTGTATTTTATAATGATTTAAACAATGATTTAATTTAGAAAGTAAAAATAAAACATTGAAAGATACGACATTCGCTAGCCTAATACATATTATTTCAGTATATTTCTGTTTTGTACATATTTGCATCATGGTTATTTATTAAACTATATTTTTATGTGATTACATTGTTCTCAGAAAAGAGTGTTCTACCATATATGTCCTCTAAAAGACTTCACTCAGAAGGCAATCAAAACAGAAGCTTGGCATCAAGCCAAACTGTGGGCAAAATTCAGGGAGTACTATTGGGAGATATGGGGGATAGAGGGACACAGGTGGACAGCAGCTTCACAAGAAGACCAACAGAACCAATAAATGTGGACCCAGGGGGACTATGGAAACTGAGGCAGTAAATAATGGTGGTGCATGCAAGGACCTAGCCTTCTTGTTCAGATGCAGCTCAGTCTCCTTATGAGTCCCCTAGTAAGAAAAGCAAGAACTGTATCTGCCATATACTCTATTGCCTGTTCCTGGATCACTTCCCCATTCCCAGGCCACAGAGCAGTAGGATTCCTGCAGTCGTGCTGAGACTTGATAGGTTGGGGTCAGTTGGTAGTGGTAGTGGAAGACAGATGCCTGTCTCTGAGGTCTTGGAGAAGGAGGAGAAGGAGGAGAACAGGGAAGGAGGGTGAAACCAGGAAGAGATGAGGGAGTGGGCAACAATCGGGATGTAAGGTGAATAATATTAAAAAATTAAACTTAAAATTTAAAAACCATAGAACTCCTCATTCCCCAAACATATCTAATTGTTGCTAAATTTGATTCAATAAGTGCAGTTTTTCAATCTTCCAATTGCCACACTTTTATTTATCTCAAAGTTTATTTACCATTCTACAACTCTGGAAGTTATTTTACCTATTTGTTTCATCATTCATATGAATATAACATGATTTATACTGTTATATTTTCTATACTGCTATAAGTACCAAGCATATTTAAGTAGAGGTGCACATGTGTCTATGAGAACTCAGAATTGGAAACAAACACATACATACACACACACACACACAAACACACACACACACACAAAGACTAAAACCAGTGCACATGTTGCCACATTGAGTAGCATTCTAAATTCCAATAACTTGTATTTAGTTGATAATTTGATAAAGTCAGTAGGAAGATCACTGACGTTATCATCATAAAGTTTGTTTTAAATAGTTATAAATTTATATCTCAAAAAAAGTAAAATTATTTACTTCTATAAATTCTATGTGTTTTGATATGGCCTTTGATGTATGAATTTATATAAAATCTTCAAAGCCTTTCCTGCTTTTACTCTTCATTTTGTTTCACTTCTTGATATTTACTTGTCCTATTTCTCTATTTATTAGTCTAATACAATCAGAGTCTAAGTCCACTAGCATTTTCTAACACATATTTCTTTTTTATGTAAGAAATCTTTTGGGACAATGACAGGGTTGAATATTGATATAGTGATAAAGGGGCTTTGAATCTAGAGGTGTAAGATACATTGTTCATAGCAGCCACTGTTTTAGCAAAGATACTGGAAACATTGAGAAGGACCATTGAGTCATAAGGTCAGTATGGGTCATTTTCCTTTCTTTTACTTATTAAGCTTTTGTCCATTGTTTTTGTATGCACCAACTTTATAAATAGCACAACATAGAAAAGCATTCTCACCCAATTCTTGTACATTGTTAGAGTTTTGTTTGAATGCATAAGGTACACTTTAAGTAAAATAACTCTCTAGGAACCTTGTGATTTCTAATTTCTTCTGTCACAAATCAGACATTGTCTGGAGTTACTTTTTTTTAATTGGAATAGATGTGAGGACATTCTATTGGGACTCTGGTTGAGAGAAGCATGGAAGAATGGGTAAGTAGAAGGATCCAGAGGGTCCTAGAAACCTACATTATGATGGGCAGATCTGGCCCAGAGGTTCTGCTCAAACTATGGCACCACCAAGGAAAATAGGTGCAGTGAACATTGAACCTCTACCCAGATCTAGCCAATAGACAGGACATTCTTCACAGTTGAGCAGGGACTGATTTTCACACGAACTGTGGTGCCCCATATTTGACAACGTCCCCTTGATGGAGAGGCCTGGAAGCACTCAGAAGAAGGATAACAGGCTACCAAGAAGAGACTTGATACCCTATGAGCATAGAGAGGGGGAGGAGGTCCCCCTCAGTCACAGACATAGGGGAGGGGAGGTGAAAGTGGGAGGGAGGGAGGAATGGGAGGAAAGAAGAGATGGGATAACAGTTGAGATGTAATATGAATAAATTAAAATATAAAAGTAAAAAACATAAAACAAACAGACAAAAAAGAAATGTTTCACAGAAAAAGGTGCAGAATTTTATTACACTACTACTAATTTAACATACTGCTCTCATAATAGAATATGCCAATGGTTCTCAACCTTACAAATGCTGTGACCTTTCAATACAGTTTCTCATGTTGTGGTGACCCCCAGTCATAAATTTTTGTTTCTATTCAATATCTGTAATTTTTCTATTGTCATGAATTGTAATGTAATTATCTGATATGCCAGAGGCCTTATATGCAACCCCTGTGAAAATGTCAATCCCCCAAGGGGTCATGGTCAACATGAGGAGAACCATTGTTCTATGTATTATCCCAGTTCAGTGTATCCAACATTATTGAATACATATTATGACTCTTCAATTTCACATACAGATATTTGAAGCACAGTAAAATAGATGAGACAAAGATATTATCCAAGGGTAAAAATGTCTTATTTAGCTGTGTTTTCTGATCTTAAGAAGGATTCATGTTTAGTTTCTCAGATACCATGACTGACAGCTCATAACCTCCTGTTACTCCAGCTCGAGGGGATCTGGCACCATCTCCAAACCTTTTTGGCCACCTGCACCAATGTGCACCAAAACACAAAATAAACTAGGAAACATATATATTATCTATTGAGGAATAGAGACAGATTTGAATTTACTCTACTAACATTACTTCTACAGTGTAACATCTTCTAGTGGCTTGCAAATAAAAAAGACTGAAATCATCCAGTTCTTAATATATTAAAGTTTCTGAAATAAAAATAATCTTATTTGATGTACATTCTACAAAGTTATGAATATTTATGATATAACTATGAAGTCAGCATTTATATTCAAAGTTGGTCACATTTTCACATGAGTGCATAAATTGGTATTTGGATATTAACATATGATCTAAGAAATACTATGTAATCATGTTTATAAATTAATAGTAGATAAAGAAACTGTCTATAACACAGAAGTGCAACAATTTAAATTAATAATGACAAAGTTAATTAAAGTCATCAAAGACATAAATATGAAAAATAGATAGATTCAGTAGCAAAATCTTTTTGCATTTTAATATGAGCTGCAACTGCAGACATGATCAACAAACACATGATGCAAGGCACAAGGAATTACTATCTTGGTATACTAAATAATAAAATATGGAAAATGAGTAAGTAGGGTTAAATAAAACCAATTTCTAAAGATATTGTTGAGTAATAGGGGTGTTAAAAATGCAATTTGCAAGACAAATTTTGAAGTAGATCCAAAGCAGATGGCTGAGTTCTTTTTGTTTGCTTTTAAAGTAATTTCTTCCTTTGAGTAAGTGTTCATTTTTTTCCCTGACATAGTGGAGCCAAAGCGCCATGTCTACTTTCTTTCATGTTGTTAAGGAATAATAAATAGCACCTTTATATGCTGTACTCACAGTTTCAATTCAAAAGTTGAATTTTGAAAAAAATCAATAAAAATAATGCATTTGGATGCAGTTAGTTACCCATTAGTTTTATGTTAATTTACTGCAGATTTCTTTTCCTAAATTTTTTAACTATAACAATGCAGGGAAATTGGGACATGTCATATTAATTTGTAATGAATGACAATAATACTGTGTTCACATATTAAGTCATCAAATGTGTTGAAAAATCTCTAATTCTATTTGAAACACAAAGTGATACCTAACTACTCAGTATATTTTAAATCTTGCTTATCTCTTCTGTTTAAGTGCGCCAAATATAAAGAAATAGACTCAGTGTCAAACACAACTTAAAATTTTTGTATACATTTAGAATCATATATGTGTCTATTCTCCTTGGTTTTATTAACCGTAACGAATGATATAACTCTTAGCACAATAACAGAGACAACAACAAAACTGAGCAGAACAAACCATGTTCATGAAGACACAAACAGAACAAGCCATCTTCATAAGAACAGAATTCTAACATTTTTATTTATAAAGATAAAAATGAGATGAAAAATAAAAATAATTGAGCTTTAGTTCCCCTAATCCACCCAGAGGCCTATTCTGATTTTGCTTGTCACAGATGCTCCCACACACAGTTTCTCTTTTCTCTGCAGACCTTGCGTCTCTCTGCCCCTGCTCTCTCCAGGTCTGCTCTCCACCCTCATTTCCCTGAGTGCTCTTTCTTCCGTCTTGTTCTCCTCTTCACCCATTTCTTCTGTCTAGTCTGTTTCCCCATATGAGTGAGATTTAACCATCTTCCCTTGGGTCCTCCTTATTACTCATCTTTGTTGAGTCTGTGCTTTGCAATGTTTTTAATCCTGTACTAAAAGGCTAAAGTTTACTTATAAGTATATACCATATGTGTCTTTCTGGGTCAGTGATGCCTCGCTCAAGATGATCTTATCTAGTTCCATCCATTTGCATGTAAATTTCAAGAGTTCCTTGTTTTTAAGGGCTGAGAATTCCACTGTATGAATTTACCATAGGCTCTTTATCCATTCTTCTGTTAATGTAGTTTCCAGATTAAGCTGCAGTGAACATAGATATAATCAAATGTCCTTGTTGTATGGTGGAGTATCTTTTGGGTATATGTCCAGGAGTGGTATAGCTGGACCTTAAGGTAGACCTATTCCAAGTTTTCTGAGAAAGCATAAGACTGAATTCCAAAGTAGTTGTACAATTTTGCACTCCCACCAGAAATGGAGGACTGTTCCTCTTGCTCCACATCCTTTCCAGAATGTAATGTCATTTGAGTTTTTTATCTTAGCCATTCTGTTGGATGTAGAATGGAATCTCAGAATCCTTATGATTTTAATTTTCCTGATGATTGAGGATGTTGAACATTTCTTTAAGTGTTTCTTGGCCATTCGATATTCTTCTGTTGAGAATTCTCTGTTTAGCTCTGTACCTCATTTTTATTTGGTTATTTGGTATGATGGTATTTAATTTCTTGAGTTCAATATATATTTTATATCGTCCCTTTGTCAGATGTAGGGTTGGTGAAAATCTTTTCCCAGGCTGAAGGCTGTCTTTTTGTTCTATTGACAGTGTCCTTTGCCTTAAGAAAGCTTTTCAGTTTCATGAGCTCCTATTTATTAATTGTTGATATTAGAGCCTAAGTTGTTTGTGTTCTAATCAGAAAGTTGTCTCTGAAATAAGAATAACAGATATAAACCTGGAAAACCCTGCTCTATTACTCACAATTTTAGTGATGGCTGAGGGTTTTACTATACTAAAGCGATAAATTTTCAAAACCAATGTCCTATATTTTTTGCCTAGTAGAGAAAGATGAATGAAAGTAAACACAAACGAAATTCTTGTCAAACACTCATCAGGAAAAAAATACACTCAGGAGAAAGCATTTGTATATTCAGATATTTACTTGCAGGCAGGGGAAATATTTTGTATAAATTAAAATGATGTGTGGTGTCTTGAGATATCTCATAAAATGCTTAGAGCTGTGAAGATGCTTTTTTTATAATTTCACTCAGAAGTCACATTAAATATCTACATCCTGTCATTGGTTATTGAGTCCAAAAATCTGTTTGATGAATTTAAATATATTGAGGAAAACATATTTGCAAGATGAAATTATTATTAATATTTAAAACTGGCACTCTATCACATTTGCCAAGCAGAGGCAATAGAATACTTAGTTGTTGTGATAATAAATGTTCCATGAAATAGGGCTATGTTTGTGAACAAGACGGTTATAGCTGATTTCAACATAGCTACTGAACTCTGTACTTAAAGATTTCTTCCTCTCTTAACATCACAAGTTTCCTGTGTAGGTAACCCAGAGAAAAACTACCCAAACCAAGGGAATCAGTGCATGACAGCAGAGAAACAACAGAAAACAGAAAATTAAATTCAAATCACACAACAGCCTTCATTTACATGTTCTCAACTAAATCTGAATACAAATATAGGCTATGTCATCTATCTGAGATTTGTCTAACTGGACCAAACCTTTATATGTATTTCTAGATTCATTGCAAATACATTTAGATAAAAATTTTTTGATCTTTCATATTATTACAAGTAAAATATTTAGTGATGCCATCTTAAGGTTTGGTAAAATGATTGTTTTATTGTTATGAAAAATACTAAATACAATTTCTTACTTGGAGCTTTGTTTAGAAGGATAATGGTGCCCAATACTCAAACAAATAAAATAACAGAATAATTTTTTTTAATGATACTATAGGAGTTTTTCAGAGACTATGGAGGAGTTAGTCAGAGGTCTTCCTATATAGGTCAGAATGGCATTGAACCTTCAGTAATCCCTCTATTTCAAACACCTGAATGCTAGGAATGTAAATGTTCTTCAGCCTTACTTGTCACACACATTCTACTGAAAACATCCTATGCTTCTTCTTAGTATAGTTTTTCTGAACTCCAACAACTAAGTTAGAATTCATTGTATATAAATAATGAATTCGCCAGGATTAATTCTGAAGGCTAATAAACTGCTTCTGTTGTACACTGAGATTTGTTTCACTATATAAAAGAGTAAGCAGATGGCTTACTATTTTTTTATTTTTTATGTTTTGTTTTAGAAATTTAGATGTTTATGAAAGACTTGATTGTTTTATTTAAATAGTTAGCAAAGTTATGAAACTACATGGCATTTGAAAATAATGAAGAGAATTTTCCAAGTGACATGTGTTAATCAAATATTTGGCACAAGAATTTTTAGTGCTACAGTAACTATTAAATAAACATTTTTTTTTTTTTTAATTTGGGGACTTGTCTGGTGTGATACTAGCATTCACAGTAATCCACTGGTGGAATTCATTAAGAAATATCTCTACAAATTGTACTCTGAATAACAATATTTATTATTTCAATTGCATGAATATGATTTGCATACATATGATAAAGAACACAAAATGGAATAAGCTGGTTAGAGGAGCAGCATGATGTTTCCAGGAATAAGTTGACATGTGAAAGCCTAAGCTTCTTTTAATGTCCTAAACCATCATTGGTCTTTCTCAAAAGGTGATCAGACGGCAGGATATTGTCTTGAAATTCTATCAAGTCTTCTGGTCTGAAGAAGAAAATCCTCTTTAACACCATGTGTTAAACATTTCTCATTGAGAATATACTTATGAGTAAAGCATTGAATTGTTATTATATTAACTTGAGGTCTTGTGAGTTGAGAAAGAGAAATGGAGGGAGAAAAAGTGAGAGAGAAACATTAGAATTTCCATAGCGAGAGAAGCTAATGATTCCTCTCTGTCATCTCTGTTTCTCTATCTCTCTGTCATCTCTGTCTCTCTCCAACTACCTGACTTTTCTGCTTTTGCCTTCTTGTTATCTTCTGTAATTTCCCATACCTTCCCACAATAAGCAAACAATGGAAGTATGGCAAGGTCACATCATTAGGGGACAACAGCCTTTTGGGTCTAAGCAAAGGAGGTCTATACTATACTAGATATACTCTACTAAGAAGATCTGCTGTCAGAAATGTCTATTCCTTTTATATTGATCACTTATGAAAGAAAAAATGTTAGAAAGATCATGGATGTGTATTGAGATCAGAGGAGCTGTGTTAACAGAACTGGAACAGATGAAAAGTAGTTCTTTTACATTTTAAAATGTAATTATGTTTACTTAGCATATTTCTTTTGAAACTAATACCCAGATGATATTTCAGTGATGTCCAACGTTCATGTTTAGTCCAAAACTATGTTTGCTAATAATAGGCCATTTGTGCTATTGCCATCCTAATACAATGGACTGAGCTAGAAATGATCATAATGAGTGAGTTAACCCAGAAGCAGAAAGACTCAAATGGTATATACTCACTTATATCTGTATACTAGCCAAAGGGGCATGTCCCATTAAAACCTTCACTTACCAGGAAACTGGGACAGAGGGGAGGACATCCTATTGGGACTCTAGATGAGAGAATTATGGGAGAATAGCAAAGTAGAAGGATCCAGACGGTCCTAGAAACCTACAAGTAGAACATTATGATAGGCAGATTTGGGCCCAGGGGTCTCGCTCTAACTAAGGCACCAGCCAAGGACAATACAGGTGGTAAACTTTAAACCCCTACCCAGATCTAGCCAATGGACAGAACATTCTCCACACTTGAGTGGAGAGTGGGGTATGACTTTAACACAAACTCTGGTGCCTCATATTTGACCATGTCCCCTGGAGAAGGAGACCTGGTGGCACTCAGAGGAAGGATAGCAGGTTACCAAGAAGAGACTTGATACCCTATGAGCATATACAGGGGGAGGAAATCCCCCTCAGGAACAGTCATAGGGGAGGGGAATAAGGGGAAAATGGGAGGGAGGGAAGAATGGGAGGATACAAGGGATGGGATAACCATTGAGATGTAACAAGAATAAATTAATAAAAAAATTAAAAAAAAACATTAAGTGGCTAGGCCAACCTGAAGTTAAGTGCACAGAAAGGGAAGGAGACTGTTAAATGTCTTGATATCAACCTTTACTTGTATTGTCCCTGACCTGTGATTAATTTCCATGAGACAAAGTGGAAAGCAGTCAGAGCATGCAATCCATTTAGGTCCATTTCATAGAGGGTGGATCAGCAGATAAGAATGAATCAGAAAATGCTAATGGGTGGTAATGGGTTTGAGATGTTCTTATGTCAAATTATTAATGCCAGGAAATATAATAGAAATACCAAGAAACATTAAATATACAATTAGTTCCAAATTGCATATATATGTATACGTATATAGTTCATAAATCAATATTTCTTTTATAATTGAGACCATATTATCTTAACTCATACTGAAGAATAAATTATAAAGAAAAGGCATGTGGGAAACACAGAACTGAATCACAGCAAAGAAACAGATCAGGAGATATTCATGAGGAGAGTTGGTGCCAAGAAATCTGAGGCTGGAATTTTGACACATTTTTCTGTTTTTAAGAATGGAAAGTCTCTTACAAAGAACACTAACTTTGAACACAGTACAAAGAAATTAGACACATAAATGTGTTATCTATTACAGTTTATCTGAAAGGAGAATTCTTAAAACTTTGGTGGATTTAGTAGATTTAAAAATGAGTAGGTAAATGTCGAGAGGGCTGGCTCAGTGATCTGTTATGAGCATTCACTGTTCTTTGTGAGGTCCTGGGTTCAAGTCCCAGCATCCACTTAATATTTCACACCTGTAAGTCCAGTTCCAGAGGATCCAATGCCTACCTCTGGTACCTATAGGCTCTAGGCATATGTGTGGATCATAAGCACACATTCAAGCTGAATGCCCATACACATTAAATAAAAATTAAAAAATATAAAAAGTATGCACGAAATTAGAAGAGAAAGTTGTGGGGAGTACAGGAAGAATTGGGAAAATAGATTATATTCATGTGTAAAATTCTCTAATAGTAAGGCCTTAAAATTTCAGATAAATATAACTAATTTACACAACGAATTTGAATTTATCCACATGGCACAGGATGTCAGGAAATGAGGGAATGTAATGAAATATGACTGAAGAGAATAAACTGTGGACTGGGAACCATATGCAAGGGAAAGCTGTGATTAATGAAGAGACAACGCTCTCATTCTTCATGAGGGAAACTGCAAGAGAACAGTGTGCTCACACTTCCTCTCCAAAATGCAAGTAATAAGAGATGCAGCCACCTCCAAGACGGATTATCAAAATGAATCCAGTGATGATATATGAGAGAAAGTTCTGGTTATATAAAAGAACTTTCTTCATTCATTGGAATGAGAATGAAAAACAAAATATATACACATACTGATAAAACGTATGTATACTTTATGTGGTTAAGACAGACTTAGACAACAATGAAATTTATAAAATCTGAATATGTAGACAATTGTACAACCAATCCATACTGTTCATTTATTTTCAGCATAAAAAATGATTTTCTGTAAATTTATTCTGAACATAATGCTAATGCTATTATTATTATTATTGTTATTATTATTATTATTATTATTATTATTATTATTATTATCATTGTATGTGCTTATATACAATGGGCAAGGAAGGAATTATGTGTGCCATGGCACACCTATGGAAAGAAAAGGACAACTATGTGTAACTGTGTGTTATGAATCATCTCCTTGTTTATGTAGGTCCCAGGAGACTAAGGTCAGGTCTTCAGGTTTGTGTGGCACATACTGAGGCATCTCATCAGCTAATTAAAAATGCCTTAACAAAATATACCTCTGTAAATGGGCTTAACATTGAATTTGCTTGTTCCTTTTCTTTAAAACTATAAGTAGTGATATTTAAAATCATCACTGCAGATGTCATTCACAACATACTTTGACAACTATATAGTCAATTCAGTTATATACAAGCGTCCATTATTGCAGATAAATCCAAGAATAAAGATGTTTCCAATAACATTTACCTATTCAAATCTCTCATGTTTAGTTCATTTTAAACTTCTCTACATTTCTTGTGATTATCACAGCATGGAACTATTTTTGATAGGTCCCCATTGTTGTTATAATAAATGATTTCAAATTTTGTGGCTCATAAAACAAACTGTTCTCTTAGAGCTTGGGAATTTACATGTCTTAATTATTACAGGAGACTTACACCAAACTATCATCATGTTCCTGCTAATGTGTTGGTGATATTAGGAATCTTTTATAATTAAAGTTTTATTTTCTTCTTTATAAGAATATAGAAGTTTATGAGCATAACATGTTTTTTTCCAACCCTGGTTTGCATGCTCTTAGGATGCTAGACACTCACCATATGTGACATTTGACCTTAAATTTTCTTTTCTAATTTCAATATCTCACTCCAAAAAACTCACTGATGTGATCCACCTTGGGAATAAGAAAGCAGGATCCCTGATTCATTAAGAGAAACTAAGAGAAATAAGGGGGATTAAGTAAAAATGTAGCTTCTGAAAAGTAGAGGTGAGAAAGACACCATCTAACTCCTTTAGCGAGGAGTTGTTAGAGGATTGAAGCAGAAACTTTACAAAGACCGAGATAAATTTTAGTGAGATTTGTGAGCTCGTAGTGATCAGGAGCCAAGCCAATGAAGGGCCCACAAGGTCTATGTGATTCTCCCTGGAACAACCAGAAAGATAAATATGATCTTGGGCTGTGTATATGCTGCCCACCTGATGGGAGGGTGTAACTGATGCCCTCATCATGTCCGTTTCTGACTGTAGCTATTTTGTTAGATTTTCACCTTGACTACCTGCCAGCCATTATTCACTTGGCTGGCTCTGCTGAACTGTGCTGTAGGGGAAAAAACCCACTGCATGTGCTGCAAGTGCTAAAATTCACACTCTCCTTCTGGTCCCACTCTCCCTCTTTTGCCATTCCTCCCTCTGCTACTCCTCAGAAAAGGGGGAGACCCTGTCATTTTTATCACCTCAGATTTAAAGTCTTTGTTGTGGAGATCAAAAAGTCTTACAAAAGGGTTGGGGATAGAAGGACCTAGAGGGGACAGGAGCTCCACAAGGACACCAATGGAGCCAACAAATCTGGGCTGGAGAGGGTGGGAGTCTGCAGAGACTGATGCACCAATCAAGGACCTAGACCCCCCTACTCAAAGGTAGTCAATAGGCAGCACAGTCCCTTGTGGGTCCCATAACATGGGGAGTACTGGCAAACTCCGGCATGGACTCTGGTGTCCATTCATTGATAACTTCCCCCAGGTGAATGGCCTTGCTAGACCACAGAGGAAGAGGATGCAGGCAGTCCCGATGGGTCTTGAAGGCTGGAGTCAGGTCATAGGGGAGGATGGCTCCCCTTTCCTGAGGACTAAAGGAGGGGGAGTGGGAATGAGGAAGAGAGTGTTTGAGTCTGGGAGCAGACAAGGGAGGGGCTACAGTCAGGATGTAAAGTGAATAAATTAAAAATTAAAAATGTAAATTAAAATTAAAATAAATAAAGTAAAGAAAACACAATAGAAGAGTAAAAAAACAAAAAACAAAAACAAAAACAAAACCTGTAACTTGCCAGAGTATGATAACCATTTTAAATACTCTTAAAGAAAAATAAATTTAAATGTCTAAATAAAAAGGAAACAAGAAAAAGAAAAGGGGAGAATTCCCCCACCAACCCACCCCAACACATCAAGTCACATCAGGACTGAAAGCATCCTCTTTCCCTGTGACCTGGCAAAGCAGCCCTGCCAGGAGAAACTGATGAAAGAGCAGGCAACAGAGTCAATGTCTGAGAGAGCCTCTACTCCCCTTACTAGAGGACCCATATGTAGCCTGAGCCTCCCATCCACGATATCTGTGTAGGTAACGTTGGTCCAGTCCATGTATGGTCCTTGTTTGGTGCTTCAGTCTATGTAAGGCCCCTGGGCCCTGGCTAGTTGGCTCTGTTGGTCTTCTTGTGGATCTCATGTCCCCTCCAGGTTTTTCTATTCTTCCTGGAACCCTTCCACAAGACTTCTTGAGCTTTGCCCAGTGTATGGCTATGAGTCTTAGCATCTGTTTCAAACTGCTGCTGGTGGAACCTCTCAGAGTACAGCTATGCTAAGATCTTGTATGCTGACATAGCCGAATATCATTAATAGTGTCAGAGTCTAGCTGTCTTCCATGGAGTGAGGCTCAGTTTGGCCCAGACATTTGTTGAACATCTTCTCAATCTCTGCTCTATTTTTATCCCTGCATATTTTATAGGCAGGGTAAATTTTGCTTGAAGTTTTTTTGTGAGTGGGTTGGTATTTCTCTCCTCCACTAGGTGTCCTGTTTAGCTAGAGGGTGGCATCTTCAGTCTCCTTGACTCCTGCTACTAGGAATCTTAGCTAGAGGCACCCCCATATCCTCCCTGGAGCCTACCCTGATGTACATGCTCAGCTTTTCACAAAGCTGTCCATTCCCACAGTTTCTTTTCTCTCTGCGAGCCCTCTGTCCTATTGCTCACACTCTTCCTAGGTCTGATATCCTATCTCATTTCTTTTTAATATTTTGTTTTGTATTTCTTTTAGGTTTTCATGGGTTGATTTATTTCTCTTTTTATATTCTTAGCATGCTTTATTTATCTTACATGGTTTATACTTGATGATTAATTCCTTAATGGAATTCTTAAATTATCCCACCTGAGTTTTAATTTCCTCATCAGTCATTAAAGACTTAAGGTGTTGCTTTAACAGTATGCTTTAAAACTTTAAGTATCTGCATTAGTTGTTTGTCTTGTTCTGATAAAATGTCTTGATAAATGTGATTTAAAGGACAAAGATCTCATTTATATTCACAATATTAGGGTTCAGGGCAACATTACAAAAAAATAAAGCATTTTAACCTTGAAACCGTTGGTTACACCACAGCCCATAGTCAAGAAGGAGATGGAGAGAAATGCTTCTATTCTTTATTCCTTTTCATTTTTACATAGCCTAAGACCATTGTATAGGTAATGGGGCCATCCACAGTATGTTAATCTTTCTTCTTCAAATAATGCAACATAGATAATCACCTATAAATAGGTCTAGAAATTTGCTTCACAGATAATTGTAGGTATTCTCAAGGTAAAAATTCAACACATGAGTAACTTATATCATAAAAGGAATATTACTTATACTCTTGTACTAACACCTTGCAACTCTAGCTTCCTTCTACTTCAGACAAGAGAATGTAAGACTTCTAGTTAGTACATGACTATGAATCAGATGTGGAGGAAAACAGAAGGATGAATTACATTTTGGCTCTTTAATTTTCTCTTTTTAAACTCCCAAGTTAGTCATACATATTCACTTTACAAAGTAGTTAGCCATTCACACATATATACCATGTTCTTTGGCCATTTTCTTCCCCCATTACACTACTTTGTCTTCCCTGTTCCCTTCAACTAATCCTTTTCATTTCCCGAATAGTGTCGCTTGTGTCATTGATCCTCCGTTTCAATCTGGATTTGGTATATGAGAGAAAACATAAGCTGTTTTCACAGCTCATTAAGTAGATCAATCCAAACATGTAAAAGCGCTGTGTGCATATGTTGGAAGTATAGTTCATGCCCCTTGTTTTCTGGGGTTCTGAACAGTCTTTATTAATAACAAAGTAGTCAAGACATTCTTTAAACTCCTCTGGTAGTTTGTTTTTATTTTCTCTTTGTATTACATTTCTGGTCCTCTCTTCACCTCCATATTTGCCGCATGCAGTTAATTTATATTTAATTCACATTGAAATGCTCTATGAGGATATAATTCATGTTAATAATTTCCTCAAAGTATATTTCAAGTCTCTTTTTTAAAATACTTTAACAGTTTTATTCATGTTTATATAGAGTTTGTTGGTTCTCACCTTCTGTTAACCTCTTTCATCTGATGGTAAACTTTTTCCCTCCAGCTGTCCTGTCTCCTTGTCTCTTTAGTATATATAATATTGTAAAAGCACAAGATTCTCATTTTCTATGTTCTCTCAGTAAGTTTCAACACATGTGAAAGTTTCTGCTTTCTTGTTTCTTATTTTTCTGTTATTCTTTGTTATATGTGGCCGTTTTACTTTCACATGTCCGCATTATGAGGCATCATTTGGACGGAAAGGGAAATGACACTTAATCAGACTCTAGATCAAGGCTGATTTTTATCAATATTAAATTACATAACACTTTTCTTAATACAATTCATCTAGGTCTGCAATATTTTTGTGTTCGCATAATTGACGGATAGTTGATTTATAATGATTTGGGGGTATTTTACAACTTCCACTTTCTGTTTTCAAAGACTGAGTTACTCTTTCATAATTGTTTGTGTCAACTTAAGAAATGGGTGTTGTCAGGCTGTGGTGTCACATGCCTTTAATCCCAGCATCCCAGGATGCAGAGGCAGGCATATCTCTGAGTTAGAGGCCAGCCTGGTCTACAGAGTGAGTTCCAGGACAAAGAAAGAAAAAAAGAAAGAAAAAGGGATGTTGTCTAAGCATAATTCACTGCTTCTTCATGTTCATCATGGAGATCTCTCTTCTTTTCCTCCATATGAGTACGAATCTCAGAAGCTCTACCTTCTGTGTATGTTTCCCTGGAGGGAGGGGAACAAGGAGCCTCTGTCCTTCATGGGATCACAGCTTATCAAAGTGATCTGTAAATATAATACTTGGAGAATTTAGTATGACATTACATCATAAAATATATGAGTATAATACACAGCATATTTATGAGTACATAGGATAATAAAAACATGGGAAACATTTTATTGGGATGCTTAGAAACATCACTGAGAACTCATATCAATAGAATTCCATCATGTTGAATGACTATCCGTAAGGCTGAGAGGTCTGCTTTTGCAAAGACTTTAGGACTATACAAATTGACCTTAACTCAAGGTCATCTCTCTAACCATATCAACTAACATGATTAAGAGAAGAAGTAAAAAATGATACCCTATGAGCATATACAGGGGCAGGAGGTCTCTTTCAGTCATAGTCACAGGGGAGGGGAGTAAGGGGAAAAATGGGAGGGAGCGAAGAATGGTAGAATACAAGGGATGGGATAACAATTCTAATGTAATATGAATAAATTAATAAAATGTATTTTTTAAAAATGATAATACTCATTAAAGATACTTTTTACAAATTACAAGTAAATATGTCTTCAGAAGTTAATATTAGACACATTTTTTTTCAATAGAGTTCAAGTGGATAGCTAAAGACTTTTTAAAGAACTTTTATCAATATTACATTTTCAACTAATATTCTTATATCCTTGTTTTCTAAATTACTCAGTGGAAAAGTAAATTGATGGCATGAAATTAATTTTCACTTTTTAAAATCTATGTGGATATGAATCACTGCACCTTGGCGGAGATTGAAAAATGACTGTATTAGCAAAAATCATGTTCAACAGAAGCAAATAAACATCCTCACAAATACAAATCACCGCTGTTCATTTACCCATCATTAGCCATCATCTACTTGAGATGATGATGATAAATGAGCTCAAAGCAGGATCAGGAAAAACTCAGCACAGACAAGCAACCGGCTCCTGAGATGGGCAACTAGCCCAGTGCTGGCTACACTAACTGCTATCTTTTCTGTCATTGAAGAGTTTTAGCATTTTGGAGGAGCTCCTTTTTCCCTAACTGTTTGACTCTTCTTGTATTCACAGTTGTTTATATATGTAATAATGATATATGGCAATAAATATCCCAAGATAAGGTCCCAACAAAAATACATAATATAAACACATAAACAAACTTATAGACATCAAGGAATTAGGTACATTGGGCATAGGACATCGTTAAGTGACGTTTTATTTTCTATTTAAAAATATGTGCATTGTTACATGGACATGTAATCCCAGCACTAGAGAGGCTGAGATAGGAAGATCTTTTCATCTTATGAAATATGCTGAGTTACTTCTCTGCAGGGGCCTAGCAAGAAAGGGGTATCTTCAACATTGACTTCTATCATACACTGCAAACATTGTCACAGTAGTTCACCTTAGCACAGAAACATGTAAGCATGCATAAGTACCCAAACACACAAGATTTGAGAGAGAGAGAGAGAGAGAGAGAGAGAGAGAGAGAGAGAGAGAGAGAGAGAGAGAGAGGATGTGATAGAGAGAGAGAGAGGAACAGAGAGAGGGAAAGGGGGAGGGAGGGAGGAAGAGACAGAGAAAAAGAGAGAGAGAGAGAGAGGGAAAAGGGAGGGAGGACGACACACACACACAGAGATAGATAGATAGATCCATACAGTGCAACCATGAGTTAGTCAGACCTCTGGACTTTCAGGACCCCGGGAACGATGACAGACCAGTCCCCAGCCCCTGGACAGGGCCCAGACTGTAAGTGGCAAGCTGTGAGTGGAAGCCTTGCTTAGCAATAGGAACTCAGTACTTGGAGATTGAATTTGCTGCAGGGCCGCAGGGGTGCTTCAAACATCCTGGCCTAGGGAAAGCCCCAGGAAACTGGTGGAGTGGGACCTCAGACCCCCCAATCAACCCACACCAGTTCACAGAAAGCCCAGATGTCACAAAGGCACCCAGGTGGCAGTGAGTACATTCCCCAGGTACTGCACACTCTGAGAAGGAGACTCTATAGACAGCAATCCTGTCACTAGCACTTGGTCATGACCCAACCTGCAAGCTGCAAGCTCCTGAAATCAGGTATATACAACCACAGTGGGGTGATATGAGACTGGAGATGCTGCCAAGAATCAAGGACCACAGCAGCCCTCTGAGCCGAGCTGGGCAGAAGCCAAACAGCTAACCCCAGAAGACTATCCTGGCACAACTGGTCACAAAGGACCCAGCCTAGCCAGGCTCCAGAGCCTAGCTGGGATTCTCACGTTCTTGGGAGTGGCTGGGCAGGTCAGACGAGATAGAGCAAATATCTAGCCAAGCAACAACAATCAAAAGGCAATAGCTGCCTCTCTCTCTCTCTCTCTCTCTCTCTCTCTCTCTCTCTCTCTCTCTC
>OU015749.1:46193830-46211463 GCA_907169655.1 Acomys percivali
TCTCTCTCTCTCTCTCTCTCTCTCTCTCTCTCTCTCTCTCTCTCTCTATCTCTTTCTCCCTGTCTCCCTCTCTCTCTCTGGCAGGCAGAACCTAGGCCCTACTACCTGGTTGGAGCAGGGAGAAACCTAAGCAACTTCTAAAGGGCAAGAGGAGTTCAAGCACTCTAGGGTGATCTGAGCTTAGGATCCAAAGCCCCAGGGCCCAAGGCAGGGTATTCAAAGCCCAGCCAAAGATAGGAAAACCAGCTCTACATACACGAACTCAAACCAATACTGGTGCTGTAGAGCACCAGAACCTACCTAGGCTGACCCAAGGGGAGCCCAGGGTGTGGAGCAAAATCTACTGGAGAGAAAACCAATGCACCTGCCTGTGCCAGGGAAGAGTTCCCTGACTACAATGGGCAAAGGTCCTTCACCTACAATCATGCACCAACAAACTGCTCTCAATGACCAATAAAGGACTCCAGAAGACACCTTCCAACATCAGACACAACAAGATGAATAAAGGCCAGTGTAGAAACATGAACAACAAAACCAAAAACAATATGGCATCTACAGATCCCAGCTATCCCAAAGAAAGCAACTTGAGAACTAAAACACAATTGAAATACAGGAAAATGACTTCAAATACCTAGTAATGAAGATGATAATGGAGGAAACAAAATCCATAAACAAATACAGGAAGACATAGCCAAACAGGTAGAAGACATAAAAGAGGCTGATAAAGAGCACTGGAAGGAATCCAGGAAAATTCAAACAATCTGTTGAGGAAGTCAATAAAACAGTTCAAGATCTGAAGATGAAAATGGAAAAAATGATAAAGACCCAGACAGAAGAAAAACGGCAAAGAGAAAGCTTAGAAAATGAAGGAAACAACACAGAGCGAGTTTCTCTAACAGAATCCAAGAGATGGAGGAACAAACTTTAGGACTAGAAGATACAATCGTAAGTCTTGAACCAGCCATCAAAGAAAATGCTAAAACTGGAAGGTTCCTGACACTAAACTTCCAAGAAATAAAGGACACCAAGAAAAGACAAAAACAGAGGATAATAGGCATTGAATAAGGAGAAGACGCCTGAGTCCAAGGCCCAGAAAATATTTTCAAGAAAATCATAGAAAAAAATTGACCCAAGCTAAAGAAAAGATGTTTATAAACATACAAGAGGCCTACAGAACACCAAATAGAATAGACCAGAAAAGAAAAACGTCATGTCATATAATAATCAAAACAGATAATATACAGAACATAGAGAAATATTTAAAGCGGCAAGAGAAAAGGGCCACATAACATTAATAGCAAACCTATCAGAATTACACCCGGCTTTTCAGCAGAGACCATAAAAGCCAGAAGGGCCTGGATAGAGATCCTGCAAACTCTAAGAGACCACAGATGCCAGTCTAGACTACTATACCCAGTGAAACTTTCAATAACCATTGATAGAGAAAACATGATATTCCATGACAAAAACAAATTCAAACAGTTCCTATCCACAAATCTGGCTTTACAGAAATTACTAGATGGAATATTCCACTCCAAAGGGACAAGCTACTAACAAAACTACACAGGAAATAGATAACTACACGATGCAAAAACACAACCATACAAACTCTTTACTGTAACCTACATCAATATTAAGGGACTTAACTGTCACTGGTCATTAATATCACTCAACATAAATGGAATAATTTTCCAATAAAAAGTCACAGTCTAACTGAATGGATGTATAAACAAGATACAACTTTCTTCTGCATTTAAGAAACAAATCTCAGACACAAGGACATATATTACCTCAGGGTAAAAGGCTGGAAAAAGTATTCCAATCAAATAGCCACAAGAAGCAAACTGGTATAGCCATTTTATTATCCAATAAAATAGACTTTCAACCAAAATTGATCAAAAGGGATGAGAAAGAACATTTAATACTCATCAAAGGGAAGTCATTAAGAGGATACTAATGGGAAAGGAGGGAGTCAAATTATCCCTATTTGCAGATGATATGATAGTGTACATGAATGGCCCCCAAAATTCCATTAGAGAACTGTAACAGCTGATAAACACCTTCAGCAAATTTGCTGGATACAAAATTAACTCTAAAAAGTCAGTAGCCTTCCTATATACAAAGGATAATCATGTAGAGGAAGAGATTAGGGAAACTACACCCTTCATGATAACCACAAGCAATATAGAATATTTAGGAGTAACTCTAACCAAGCAAGTAAAAGGCTTGTTTTAAAAAACTTCAAATCTCTGAAGAAAGAGATCAAAGATGATATCAGAAAATGGAAAGATCTCCCTTGTCCATGGATCGGGAGAATTAATATAGTAAAAATGACCATTTTACCAAAATAATCTACAGATTTAATGCAATCCCTATCAAAATACCCACACAATTTTTTTAAAGACATTGAAAGATCAATTCTCAACTTCATATGGTAAAACAAAAAACCCAGAATAGCTAAAACATTCTCATACAATAAAAGGATCTCCATAGGAAAACCAAAGCTGATCTCAAGCTATACTATAGAGCAAGAGTAATTAAAACAGCATGGTACATGCACAGCAATAGGCTGGTTGATAGAATAGAATCGATCACCCAGAAATAAATCCACACATATACAGTCAGTTGGTTTTTGACAAAGAAGCCAAATCTAGTCAATGGAAAAATGATAGCATCTTCAACAAATGGTGCTGGTTCAACTGTATGTCTACATGTAGAAAAATGCAGTTCAATCCATATTTATCACCATGCACAAAACTCAAGTCCAAATGGATTAAAGAACTCAACATAAAACCAGAGACATTAAATAGGTTAGAATAAAAGGTGGGGAAGAGTCTGGAACACACTGGCACAAGAAACAACTTCCTGAACAGAATGCCAACAGCCTATATCTTAGGGTCAACAATCAATAAATGGGACCTCATGAGGCTGAGAAGCTTCTGTAAGGCAGAAGACACTGTCCACAGAACAAAGTAACAGCCCACAGACTGGGAAAAGATCTTCACCAACTCTACATCTGACAAAGACCTAATATTTAAAATATATAAGGAACTCAAGAAATTAAACACCACCAAACCAAATAACTAAGTTAAGAAATGGGGCTCAGAACTAAACAGAGAATTCTCAACAGAGGAATATTGATTGGCTGAGTAACACTTAAAGAAATGTTCAACATCTTTAGTCATCAGAGAAATGCAAATCAAAACAACTCTGAGATTCCATCTTACTCCCATCAAGTGACACAACATGCTGGCAAGGATGTAGAGAAAGGGGAACACTCCTTCATTGCTGCTGGGAATGCAAACTTGTACAAACACTTTGGAAGTATACCTGGCACTATCTCAGAAAACTGGCAATAGGGCTTCCTCAAGACCCAGATATTCTACTTCTTGGAATATACACAGAAGATGCTTCACCACAAAACAAAGACAAATGTTCAACCATGTTCATAGTGGCATTATTCATAACAGCCAGAACTTGGAAACAACCTAGATGTCCCTCAGTCAAAGAATGGATAAAGAAACTGTGGTACATTTATACTATGGAATACTACTCAGACATTAAAAACAAGGAAATCATGCAATCTGTGGACAAATGCATGGAATTAGAAATGATCATACTGAGTGAATTAACACAGAAGCAGAAATATTCACGGGGTATATACTCACTTATAATTGGACACTAGCCCAAGAACCATGCCCCATGAAAGTCTTCACTTACCAGGAGATGGGAATAGATGTGAATACCTCCTATTGGGACTCTAGATGGGAGAAGTATGGGAGAATGGAAAAATAGAAGGATCCAGTGGGTCCTAGAAACCTACAGGAAGAACATCAGGATGGGCAAAACTGGGCCCAGGGGTTCTGCTCAAACTACTGTCCCAACCATGGACAATACATGCAGTAAATGGTGAACCCCTACTCATATCTATCCAATGGACAGGACACTCTCCATACTTGGGTGGAGAGCGGGAATTGACTGTGACACAAACTCTGGTGCCCCACATTTGACCACTTCCCCTTGGAGGGGAGGCCTGGTGGCATTTAGAGAAAGGATAGACAGGCTACCAAGATGAGACTTGATAACCTATAGTCACATAGTTGGGGAGGACATTCCCTTGGGTCACAGATATAGGGGAGGGTAATTGGTTGAACGTGCCAAAGAGGGAGAGAGAAACAGGTAGATACAAAGTATTGCTCAGAGGAAGGATAGCAGGTTACCAAGAAGAGACTTGATACCCTATGAGCATATACAGGGGGAGGAAATCCCCCTCAGTCACAGTCATAGGGGAGAGGAGTAAGGGAAAAATGGGAGGGAGGGAGGAATGGGAGGACACAAGGGATGGGATAACAATTGAGATGTAATATGAATAAATTAATAAAATATATTATTAAAAAAGAAGAAAAAGATTTTCACATGGGCAAAGACTATCTGAAAAAGACAATGAATAACATAAACAACAACAACAACAAAAACAACAAAAAAGAAAAATGATTGCTTACAAAATCATTCCTTTTTTTAATGGTAAAGGTATCACTCATATCTCTCCCAGTTGATAGGCAATCCTTCAAAGAGCACCATCAGTTCCATGACATCACTGGGTAGATTCTGGTCAGTAATTGTGTTGTAGGATCACAACTGTGTCTTTGTCATTGTGTTCTAAGTATCCAAAAGGTCATCTCTGCCTCTTGTATTTAAATGTCCACATCCATGCCTTTACCCACTGCTACTAGCATACTATTTAAAGAAAGTGATTCCATCTCTATTTTTCATCAATCCAAGGATATACTGGTCATATGAATGAGTTAAGTTATATTTAAGGAAAATTACAAGGTTTGAGTAATATTCTTCATGAGAATTACAGTAGAGCATAAATAGACTAACTGATGAGGAATAACAAATCCTTGTAGCAGCTGGAAAGCTCACCTTCTTTTAAATGAGCATGAACGAGACTTGGACACAGTTATAAAACCAATCAGAAAATGACACTGGGGCTCCAACTCTTTTAATTATCATAATGACACACACTGGTAAGGAAGTAGGAAACCCTTTAAAGGGCAAAGGCACACATTTGTCTATCACAGTGCTTTTTACCAGTGTGTGTATGCTTGCTGTACTTGTGTGGTAGCAGAGTTACTTTGTGGCAACCTAAGGTCCTCTAGAGGACTCTGGTCCCTGGCAGTCAGTGGCTTTCCGGGGTGTTCTAATGATAAGCATTGACATTCCATCAGGGTTATGAACTTATTCTTACTTTAGATTTGAATTAGCACTTACCTTCACAAACTCATCAATGGATTCCCCCCTTTGAATCTTGATCAGCAGAAGCTTTATCACCACAGATCTTTAAAAGTAATTATGTTGTTCATTTTCTTAAATGTACACAAATAGCTAGTAGAATATTGATAGTTTCTTTTTCTACCCAATGACAAGACAATCAGAAAGAGAATCTCTGAGGTATGATGCAATTCATTTGCTAGTAATAGAGCACTGAAATGGGGATGTCTGTACTATAGCATAACCAGAATGCCAAGAATGTTTCAGGTGTTCTAAAGGGACTTTCTGAACCTTGGTTTCTACCTAGACAATTAAAACTGGGCAACATATGGACCTGGAATTTCTCCCTCAGAAATCTCAGGCCAGAAGAAAAGGATGAAGACGACTATAAACCCATGGGAAACATTTCTCCAAAATAAGGGATGTGATTTCACATAATGTCTACAACCTTTTTGGCAACTTTGCAGGCATGAGAAGAACTAAAAAAAAAGATGGGCCAATGACAATAGGACAAAACTTAAGTAAAATTACATAATTACTCATATCCATTGCCTTAAATTTAAATTTAACAAATATATTAAAAGTCTGAATAAGAGTTGGGACCCTGCACCTTAAAATATATGTCTAATTATGTAAAATAAAGAATAAATGCAGTTAAGTTAGTTCTTTTAGGATCAACCATGACACTTTAAAGAAGGATGAATCCACAATTTGACACATTCACTCAGACCAAAGAGAAATGGACCAGGCCTCCAGAAATTAGCAGGCTCCCAGAGTTTATTACAACTTTCACTGTGATAGAAGTAAATTCATGCCATAAATTCAGCACACAGACAACACCACCTGCTAAAACAAAAACAAAGGCCTAATTCATCAAAGTCGATAGTCCAGGGAAACTCTCTAAATGTACTAACTTTGCTTTTCAGCTTCTGTAGTTCTGCTTCTGGTTAACTGTTCCTGTTTACTAAAGTATATTAGCTAAGGATATGGTTTTAGTGCTTAAAAGTTTAGTGTGAAGAAGGTTCAAGGGCTATACTGGATGGCCTTGAGTATCTGAACACCCAGTATAGTAACATGCCTGCTAATAAAGATGTTCTATTGAAAAAAAAAACTCTCATGATAAGTTTACAGAAGAACTGGATATGTATCTCACTTGCCAATCAGGCCACATCAGTAGTAACTCTTATTTGCTGTATTCTGCTACTTGCTTTTGGTTCTGGTGGCGCGTGAGTATGTACGTGTGCGTGTGTACATGTGTGTGTGTGTATTTCTATTAGAATGCTTTATGTCTGTTAGCAATAACAATCTACCTAGCTTTGATTCTAAAACTTTGATCCTTCATATTCTTTCATTTTAAACCCATTGTTTATCACAGTTCAAACTTTACAGTTTACCATTGCTCTCCAGTTCACACTTGAAGGTCATTCTAAGGTCAGACTCATCAGTTAAATGTCACATACAACTCTGCACCATTCCTATAATATCCTGGCTTTATAGCTAAACAAAGCTAGGTACTTCCTTTATTTACAGTTATTCATATAAGCATCTAATAGCCTCATGAACATTAAAAAACATTAATACCACAAAGTTGAAAATAAACATAAAACAAAATAAAATTCTAGGAAATGCTTATGGATCTGAGAGTCAAGTAAGACATTAAGTGGAATTGTCCACAGTACTTGTGGCATGCATTTGCTCTTTTATTGCCCTTTCTGTTTGTTATATGTGACTGAGAGGAATCCAGCAGTGCATAGAAAGCAAAGCAAAACTATATATACTACAAGTTATAAATTTACACTTTACCTGCTATCCATCATCACCAGGAAGTAGGTGTGCTTTTGTGCATTTGTGACATCCTATATATACTCAGAAAGTTTTACTTTTCATACTTGTAAATGAGAGGTCATCAAGTTTTTCTAAAAGATACATTTTTCTTTGTCAGAGCAGTGTCTAGCTCATTGCACTGACCATTACTGTCATTGGAGTGTGTCAGGGAGAATCAAGCCTAGGGTCACAGTTCTTTTTATTAGAGATGCAAACTCAATGCACCAACATGATAAAAATAAGTTGTAAAGATTTTTACATAAAGTCCCTGGACAAAGGAGATACAGCAAAGAGCCATGAGGATACTCTGGCATATTGCCTTTCATCAACATGAGTCAGAAATGAAGACTCAAGAAAGAGATGGGTGTGTGGCAACTAGTCATATGCATAAGGAATATAGTATGGGTACATTTATTTTAAGTGACAGACAAAAAGTGATGAACATATTAGAAGCAGAGTGCATGATAGTCTGGAGACTGAACTATTGAGGAGGATAGATGCCATCACAATCTCAATGTTAGCCATACTTTAGAACTATCTATCTATAATATAGACCTAGAAATCATGTCATGGAAAATTGAGGCCTGCTTCCATTTTGAGAAAACTGACTATATACTAAAAATACATTCTGAAACAAGATAAACTTTAAGAATTTTCAACTATAAAGTATCATGGAATAAAGCTAACCAACAAGGTGTAACATCTTTACAACAAAAATGTCTAACCTCTAAAGAAAAAAATTGAAAAAGACAACAAACAATTGAAAAACACTTATGTTTATAGATTGGTATAACTAATATACTGAAGATTATCATCCTACTAAAAGCAATTTTACATACTCAATGAAATCCCAATCAAGGCACTAACAATATTCTTCATAATTATTAAAACAACTATATCCTATAATTAATAAAGAACAAGGAAAGCCCTAGAATAGAAAGAATTGTTGAACATAAAGAATAATACTGGAAAGGTTGCTATTCCATAACTTAAGATGTGTTATAAGACTATTATAACAAAAAAAGGAAAAATGTACTAACATAGAAACAGAACTGTTGACCAGCTGGGCATGGTGGTGCATGCCTTTAATCCTAGCACTCGGGAGGCAGAGGCAAGTGGACCACTGTGAATTCAAGGCCAGCCTGGTCTTCAAAGCAAGTCCAGGACAGACAAGGCTACACAAAGAAAACCTGTCTCAAAAAAAAAAAAAAACAAACAACAAACAAACAAACAAAAAATGAAAAAACCAACAAAAACAAAAGAAAACAGAACTCCTCATCAATGGAATAAAAACAGAAGACCAAAACATGAGTACTTGACTTGTAATCACCAAAACTCTTATGTTGAGAGTGAGGCAAAAAACATATACAGGAGGTAAAAGCAAAACAAACAAAATATCAACAACAAAACACAGAATCTTTAACAAATGGTGCTGGGAAAGCTGAATGTCCCTATATAAGAGAATGAAAGTAGACCCATATTTATCAACCTGTGCAGATAATCATGCCCAAGAGCATGGAAGACCTCAGATCTTCAGCACTAAAATTCATAGAATAAAACATAGGCACTACACTACAATATATTGGTGAAGGAAATGAGTTTATGAATTAGAATAACATTGTCTAAGAATTAAGACCAGCAATCAACAACTGAGACCTCAAAATACTAAAATATTCTCTATAGAAAATAATACAATGAAAGAATATTTGTAATCTGTATATCTGGCATATGATCAATAAACAGAACATACAAATATTAAAAACAAAGTCCAGAAAAAACTAACCCAGTAGGCTAAAGCAAGAGTTGTCAATAAAGAAATAAAAGTGGCTTTAAAAAAGTAGCAATCATTTTTAGCAGTCAGGGGATGCAAATTAAAACAACTTTTAAGATTTTTCTCTAACCGTAGTTAGAATATCTAAGGTCAACAAAAGAACTTATGACAAATGCAGTTGAGGCTACAGTCAAAGCAAAGCCCTCATTCACTGTTGTTGAAAATGCAAATTGATACACCCACTCTGGAAATAAGCAAACATAGAGAAACATCAAAAACTAAAAAAGACTGACTATGTGATCCATCTGTGCCATTAAACACCTGACCATGTGTCATCCTACTCCATAGATCCTTGCTGAGCCATGGTCACCGTTGCTCTCTTCATAATAGCCAGAAAATGAAAACAAACTAAATGCCCTTCAACAGATGAATGATCAAGAAAATGTTATACACATACACAACTGAGTAGTATTTAGTTTTAAACTAATGAAATCTACAGGGAAATGGATAGATCTAGAAAATATCATATTGAAAGAGATGACACAGATCCATAGTAACAATATCGCGTGTCTTTCTTGTCTCTAGCTTCCAGCTCAACCACGATGGAATCTTCGTAGTATAGGTGTGTTTTTTAGCCCCAGCTCAACAGGATGCATTCTTCAAGCAAAGCACATCTTTCACTTCCATGGATTCTTTTTCTTTCTCTATTCTTCTCTCATAAAATATATCCTAACTGCAGGTTCCTTGTCCCACTCCTCCCATCCCCTCCCCCAACCCCACATCCATTCCATTTGCAAGATCTACTGCTCCTCCATTTCCTTTTAGAAAACAAAATAAAACAAAACAGACTTCTCAGGGCTATTGATGAAAAACTACATAACAAGATGCAATATGAGTGTGCACAAATCCTCTGAACCAGGCTGAGCAAGGCAACTCAGGAGGAGGAAATGGGTCCCTTGAATTGGCAAAAGAGTCAGGGACACCCTAATGTCCACTGTTAAGAATCTCAGAAAAACTCCAAGCTAAACAACCCCAACATGTGCAGAGGACCTAGCTCAGACCCACGCAGGTTCCATGATTTCCACTTCAGTCTCTGTGAAGCCCTATGACCTCTGCTTAGTTGATTCTTTGGGCAGTGTTCTCCTGTTGTCCTTGAAACCCCTGGTTTCTATAGTCCTTTCTCTTCATCTTCTGCAGGGTTATAGGAGCTCCACCTGTTTGGCTGTAATTTAAATTGATCATACCAGTGACATTAATAAAAAGGTTTTTTTGGAATGATTTTAAATGTCTCTTTCCTATGAAATTGTGCTAACTTTGCCTCAGTCATCTTCATTTCCTTCCAAGCTCTCATAGAATAACCCAATAAAGTCGTAGTACTCAATGGTTTTTAAAACACAACATTCAAAATGCTTCCATGAACTTCCCAAAGACAACATTAGCAGATCTGTCACAGCAAGGACACATTCTGGGGTAGCATGTTCTTTCCCAATTTGCTTTTGGCATTGTGATAAATCCCATGATTATAAACAAAGAGGAGTGGTGTGTTATTTAGCTTAGAAGTTGTGTAGCATTTCTTTGAGATTAAACCCTTCAGTCTTGAAGAGAATCACATTAAGGTATAGGTTGTCAAAGAGAAGATGAAACCAAAGGATCCCTCCAGGGATGCTTGTTAATTCACAGGCTAGCAGGGCTGTGAAACAACCATCCAAGAGGAGGTGAAAAGCTCTGACATTCAACAAAGCTCCTTAAATTTGGGGTAAACAGCTGGATAAGTACAGAAAGTCCCATAACCCCTCCCTCTCCAGGCACTCATAAGCAATAAGGACTTCTGAGAGAACTATAAGACAGGCTTTGTTTCCTGAAAGAGCAGAAACCAGACTGGGAGCCTGGAAAAGCCTCAGACTAATTGAGCCACCAGAAATAACACTTTTCAGCCTGTTGAGCCACCTGTGGGCTGTGCAGTGTGCCCACCGTTCCCGGTCTTAGTGAGCTGTCACATATTCTGTAAGTCAGGCCTCACATACAGTTCTATATGTAACACCACTAGGACTTGTTGCTTCACCAAGGTCAACTTACACAAATAAAATGGGTTCTGGAGAATTTATTTTCATCTAAAACTTATTGAAATGTTCACATTTTCATAATGTTGTGCATATGTATACTTTATACTAAACGTATTCTGCTGATACTTGACATTCCTGCTTTTTTTAACTACACCTTCCTGTTAGTCACCTTTATAACCATACACACCTTTACTTCTGTTTCCATGCCACATATACATGCAAAACTTTATATAGTTGTATAAAATCTAGGAGCCACAAATGAAAAAATATGATTCTGTCATTTTTAACAGTTCCCCTAATGTGATGTATCATGTAATTTATTTAGAAGTCAATATTTATTATAATTTTTACAATTTAAACTCAAAGTATGAGTGACACATACTTGTTTATAACTTCATTTTAGTTTACTGATATCTTATACTAATACTGATATATATATATTGTATGTATATACTTGTTTTTAACAATTTGACTCATTTAAATTAATTGTATATTTTGTTAACACTTAGTAATAGGAATGCAATAACCCTTATAACCACATATAATGTATTTAATTTTAAATAGAGAAACAAAAAAGCCTTCCAAATATAGCTGTGTTCAAATGAAGTGCTTCTTATTTCTAGGATGTTACACACTGCCTTTTATTTGGTATCATTTTGCTAGAAAATAAAGTAAAAGTTCTGATTTTGATTAACATACATGTTGAATTGAGACTGTGTACTCTGACAAGACACTTCATATTGTATAAAACGATGCTTTTTCATGCTGTTCCATGCCCTGGGAGACAGTGAATTTTAGCACACCATGCATTTGGACTCTTGCTAGATTAGTAAACAGCACCAACTGCCCAGTTCCCACATGAGGCACAGACTGACAAGTGACCTGTTCGCAAGAGTAAAATGACGTCATTCTGTAAATGTATCCAAAGAAAGTTAAACCATATGAACTTGCATTCAAGTCATATAGAAAAATCAAGTCTCAAGAACTTATTGAATACAGCAGACCGAGGGAGGGTCCAACACCATTATTGTCTTCCCATTTAGAGGAGGATTGCTAACACTGTCATGTCAAAGGTCACATTTACCTAAGCATTTGATGAATCAGTGTGTGAATCAAGGCACCAGAAGGCATAGAACAACGTAGTTTCCCAGGAACTTCAACTGAGTTTGGTCCCACTGCCATCACAGCCCATTTAATTTGCTCCCTATCCATCAGATTGTTCATTTTCAGTTTTGAATCTGCCATGAACTTTTTTGCTCATTATCTACCTGAGTCTGCTTCTATGTTTGCCTGAGTACACTCCACGGTCCCATAACTTGTTACAGTGCTGCAATATAATACTGAAACTATTTCAACACTTCACTCTGCCTCATAGTCCACAGATCACAAGACTATTTAGCTCTGGACTCTGTTACCCACATAGACTATTTTTGTATCTCTACCAGCTTCCTGCCCTAGCTCTGAGGCTTATATGCAGCTCTTTGAACTCTAAACAATTCTCTTTAACCTCTCTTTAACCTTTGAAGTCATTCTATTAGAAACACAAAAACATACACTCTCTCTCTCTCTCTCTCTCTCTCTCTCTCTCTCTCTCTCTCACACACACACACACACACACACACAAAACTGTGTGAAGTATAGTGTAAAATATGAGTAAAATAAGATTACAACATTATAAAAACGTGCTTTGTTTTCTTTTAGTTTTTGTATGAAGACAATCAGGATTGCTCTAGTATTATTCAATATATTCCAACATTGTGGAAACACACACACACACACACACACACACACACACACACACACAGACACGCAAACATGTCTATCCATGCTTCTGACTAAGCTCACTCATGATACAGAATCAATTTAGGTAAATATGTCACAGAGTGAGATTGAATAAAACAATTTTAGAATCATTCCGTCTTCACTTTTTTTTTTTTTTGGTCAGGGGCCATGCAGGGGAAACAGAAATGCCTGTAGAACTCATGGAACATGGCTGACCAGTTAGCATATCTACAATGGGCATGTTTAATCTAGGCACAAACCCAAGACCTACCTGTCCTGAGGACTTTGTGCTGTTAGGGAGCATAGCTTTGCTGGTTACCTTTACAGTCCTCATAATCCTCCTAATATATAAATTGTGTAAGTGCTATGGAGGGGGATTCTTCCACTGGCACTCATAATAACAATGCTTGATCTCTTTCTGGCATTGCTGCTAGTGCAGATTAATGACTCAACTCTGACCCTTGAAAAGAAACTGAAAATGTAAATTGATAGCAATGACTGCTACCCTTAGAAAAAATTGGAAAAATAGATTGTGTAGCAAGGTTAAGTAAAGATGTTTATCCTGTGGGTCTGGTGCAGAAAATCTTAGAGAAAAAGCACACTACTAATAGTAAAGCTAGGAGCCTTTTGAGGTTGGTGAGCAAGCTAGCTGATGTGACTCACTGAATTGTCTATCAAGGTGACTAATTTCTTATATTTATTTTGCCCTCACATTCCTGACATGATTTAATAAAAATATTAATGAGTAGATGAGCACCTTTAAGATTTAAAATAGAATTTCTTTTTATATAGAAGTTTAGATTTGTGATTCATTTAGGATTTTTATAAGAATACCATTTTTTTGTTTTTGTTTTTTCAAGACAGAGTTTCTCTGTATAGCCTTGACTGTCCTGGACTCAAGAACTCAAGAAATTAAACATCACCTAACCAAATAACCCAATTGAGAAATGGGGCTCATCATCTTCTTTAAGGTAGGCTGGGTGTTGCCAGGACTTAACATGTGTCATTGTCAATGAATCTTGAAAATATTAAAAAATATCTTTAAGTGCTATATTCTATATGTCTCTGAGGGTTTTGAAGAACTTATTTAACTATTTTACCTTAACTTTCTATAGAATCATACTTATTTCTTACATTTTGAATGTATATTCTTATGATAAAAGTAGACTAGTAATTGATCTGACCATGATTTGACCAACTAACAATTAATTTGTATAACTTACTTATACAAAACTGCCTGAAATAGCACTTTCAAAGTATTGGAAGGAAACTTTCTTATGAAGATAGTGTCAATTGTGGCAAACCAGCCACTGGGCAAAATTTTCTCATTTCGGCTACAGACAGAATTCTGTCTAAGAAAAGGGCAGGTTTGGATGCAGGCAGAGTTGACAGCCAAACTCTGCCAAGATAGGTAAGCAAGTCCTCATTAGTTTCTGCTTCACAAATATGTGTGTTAGATATATTGGTCCAGAGGACTGAAGATGACGCGCCAACGTTACAGAGCTTTTGGGTGACTGTTCAGGCAGCAAACCATCTCTGTCATCTTTTCATTTGGGAATCTGTAAATTACACTCCCTATATACTCAGGTAATTAATTTTATTCATTCTCAAGTCTCTGATGGGGTTGAAGACCAATTAGCTTAGTCTTACAATTAAGCTTGCTTGTTTAGGGATTAAGATGTTTTTAGGTCTAGATATATGTTTTAAGTTGATAATGATGAGATATGACATATATTGATTTGCACTCAGAATTTTAGACCCACCAAGATACGAAAGATGTTTTCTTCAAGGCTGCCACATACAAATAGGCAAAACACTATGAATGTAACATTTATATAATTCCTGATTGTTTCGTGTGTCTTCTTGCTGTAGGTAGTTTATTGTATATATGTATAATAATATAACTGTAAAAATATTTTAAAATTTTTAAAAAAGAAAAGAAAAGAGAAAGAGGGAAAATATCACTCTTGGGGCTTAAAGAAGGGAGGAATAGAAGATCATTCTTGGGGAAAAATCTCTTTCCTGCTATGGAAGAAATATAACACTAATTGTTAGATCATTCTAAAATCTGTTACATTGATTTTTAGACAGAAACTTTGTAGACTGATTGGACAAATGAATGAGAATACCTTTTCCAGTGTTGACACACAACCTTAACAAGAATTTTTTTCTGAAGAGAGTAACCTAATCACTAAAATTCTCCTCAGTCACAAAAGGAATTGGAGCTCAGGTGAGATTGCCTTGAAATCAGAATCCTTGACTGTCATGGATTCTTGAGAGTATCAGGCAATCACCCCTAAAGACAGAGAAAATAAAGATGGCTACAGGCAGCTCAAGTAGCAATCATCACCTCCATTTCCAAATGTATATTCCAAGGAAACACTTTGTTTTACCATCACTAAGTAGCACTAAAGATGAGTGAGAGTCTACCAAGAAATGGATAACAGAAAAAAGAGTTAATATCTTCCTAAACTTATCAGCAGGAGGGGCTGAAGAAGCCTGGGTATTGAAGTCACCAATACTCTATTGGACACCCTACCTTGCCCTGTCCTGTTAATCCTCTTTATGATGATTGGCAGAAATAAAAATCATTTGGTATGTTATGGGAAAAAAAAAGATAATATGTTCTTTCTTTGTAACAGCAAATTGCAGCCTGCCAGGAAAGAAAATGTGTATGTGCTTTGGGATAATTTGGTTTTCATGTTTGTTTCTCACATAAAACATTTGATCATGTCAAGAAATTGGGGAACATGTTTTTCTTTCATATACTCATCATCATAATCATTCACTTAAAGACAAATAGAAAGTAACTACATTGTGATTTTTGTACTGCTAAAAATATTTTGCTGGGATATATAAACTATGAAAAGATGAATAAAGTTGTTGGAATCTTTTTTCACCTATAAAGATGTGTGTGTGTGTGTGTGTGTGTGTGTGTGTGTGAGTGTGTGTGTATGTGTAAGGGTGTTGGAATCTGTTTCTATCCATTCAACATGTGAAATGTGTGTGTATATGAGTGTGTATCAGCCAAGAGCCACCCTGTTAAAGGAGCTCATTAGGCATGTGGACTTTCTAAGAGGTGATGTGGTATTTTACAAAGTCTGTACCTATTAGGATTATGCAGAGGACAGGTTACCTCAGCTCCCAGTGAATAGGAGAGAGTCAGCTATCTCTCTGACCAGGGGAAGTGTTTACACTGAATAAGGGGAAACTGACCTATCAGCCTGTGTGTATGTGGGAAAAGCCTGGAATCTGGTGATCAGGAACTGAATCTGCAAGCAGGTAGGCAGGTAGGAGGGCAGGTCTGTGATGAGCCGATTCTGGCTAGATATTAGAATCTATGCTGTGGAGCTGTAAGATTAAATGGAAATCACACCATGCAGCAGGTCCACCCACGAGGTTTATTAAGGGAAGAGAATACAGAGACAGTCTTTGGAGACATATGAGGGAAGAAGAGACCAGAGAATGGGAGAAGTTTCCTTTATAAGTTCCCTAGCACATGTGCAGAAAGTGTGCGACATGTGGCTTAGGGGACCTGAATCCTGCAGGTGGGTGATGACATGTTTCCAGTGACATGCTTCTGAAGTGGCTTTGGTGTTGCCTGTTTTTCCCACATCATCTGGACATTTAGGTGTGATTGTATCGCTGCCTGTTTACTAACAGTACTATGATGCACCCCAAGAATTGCTTCCAGCCTCTGACATGATGTCAAGAGCCACTGATTTGAGGAAGTTCAATAGGCATGAGAGAGCTCTGGAAGGGATCCTGTATTTTTGCAAGGTCTGTACTGCGATGCCCTCCAGAATTGCTTCTAAGCTATGGCAACCCCATCAATTGTGCACTGTTGCATCTCTCTAAAATGTGGCAGCACTCAGGGAGGCAGAGGCACATGGACTGCTATGAGTTCAAAGCCTGGTCTACAAAATGAGTAGCCAAGGTTACACAGAAAATCCCTGTCTCAAAAAACCAAAAGGAAAAATATCTGGCATTGGTGTGAACTGTTATATTTTGGGTATTTACCAACTCTATTTGAGCAAACTTGCTACAGGATCTTGTTGAAGATGTATTGCTGTTCAGTTGAATTAATCCCTGATCATGGAATTCCTGATTTGATTCAAATAGTTTTAAAAGTTAAATTGTTTTAGATTTTCTAAAACAATTTTAGAGAGTTTATGGCTGCTGTAAATACCTTTGTGGACATCCAGGTGCCTCACTAGGGGATAGTCATGCAGAAGATTTGTGGCCTTAGGTAGCCTTCACTCCATATGGCACCATGAATCCTGGTATACACCATAAATATAGGCAAGTTTGTTTAAACTTCCCATGGGACTACCTAGAAATGTCTTCATTAATCATGAACATTAATGTCTAAATATACAAACTATTCTGTTATAATTCCTTATACCTGTCTCTTTGTGGCATCATATGCTGTCATTTTAAGTTTACTCTGTTTCTTAGAATGAAAGACAGATAAAATTATTCTCCTGAATTCATCATGAACTAAGAGATGAAAAATGTGTAGCCAATCAGTTCTAATTGAAATACATACATTGTTGTACCTTTTAGACTCTGTTAACCTTTAAGCCTTGTCTACCTTTGCCAGTTGGAACTCACTATGAACTTATGTAATGAATACATAGTTAAAAATCTTTAGTTTTAAAAAACGTAACCTGTTGTATTTTAGAATTAATCTGTTGTGTTTTTATTAATATCCTTTTTTGACAATGAGGTAATTTCCTTTTCTCAGAAGTGTAAGTACGGTGACCAACAATAAGGCATTGAAATGGGGAAGCTTAACTTCATCCAGTTGAAGTTAAGATGAAAACTTCATCCACCTTTTCTCTTGAATATATGTGTGTATGGGTGGTTTATTCTCTCTCTCTCTCTCTCTCTCTCTCTCTCTCTCTCTCTCTCTCTCT
>OU015749.1:46220683-46234180 GCA_907169655.1 Acomys percivali
CTATTGTTGTTGTCTTAAGGTTATGATAATACAATTGTAACAAAGAAAAATGTAAAGATTCTGTTGAATATCACCAGAAGAGGAGATAAAAGAGATATCAGAAGTAGATGGAGGGAGAAAATCTGGTGGGAGACGGAGTGGTAAGGGTAACAGGGGTGAGATCAGGTATGGAGAGAGCAGGGGTGAGAGAGAAGGGAAACGAGTGAGGTGGCATCTTTGGCAAAGGGTAGGCTCCTGGGTGTCTATGCGGGGAGACCTTTGTAGAGATTTCCAATAGCAGGTGATTTGGAGGCTGAACTTACCATATCTTTCAGCCATGTCGAACTTCGGTTGGAGGAAGATGGACACCAACCCACCCATAAAAACCTTTGTCTCAAAACTTGTCTGCCTTACAAGTAGTGTAGTGTAGGGAGAAAGATGGAGTAGAGATTAAGGGAATGACAAACCTATGAGTGGCCCAATTTGAAACTCACCACATGGGAGAGATCCAAACCCGACTATTTATGATACTCTGCTTTCCTTGCAGATAGGAGTTGAGCATAACTATTTTATGAGAGGCTTCATCCACCAGCTGATGGAAACAGATGCAGAGACCCACAGCCAAGCAAAAGGCCAAACTTGAGAAGTTTTATGAGGGAGTGGGAAGAATGATTGAAGGAGCCAGAGGAGTCAAGGGCACCACAAGAAGACCCAGAGTCCATTGGGCTGTCAGGGACTGAACCACCAACCAACGAGCATGCATGGGCTGTACCTTGGCACACTACACATATGTAATAGATATGCAGCTTGGTCTGCATGTGGGCCCCCAAACAATGGGAGTAGGAGCTCTTTCTGACTTTGTTGCCTGCCTTTGGATACCTTTCCTGTCTGGGCTGCCTTTCTGGCCTCAGTGAGAGAGGATGTGCTTAGCTCTCTGTGTGCTGAGATGCCAGGGTGGGTTGGCACACCTTAAGGGACTCCCCTTCTCTGAGAAGGAGAGAGAAACAGGAATGATGTGAGGGGGCATGAAGGTGGTACTGGGATGTGAGGAGGAAGAGTTCTGGAATGATGCTATAACCTAATTAAGTAAATAAATAAGTAGAAAAATGAAGACAAGCGGAATCAATAAACCAATTCTCATAACTTGCATGGCACCAAATCAGTACATAAAATCACTAACATTTATGAATATAAATAAAGTGTTTTATTGAGAAAGAAATCATATGACAACATATAGTTATGGTAAAAGCAAATATAAAATAACTAGGAATAAAATTAAATGAAGAAGAGAAAAATATCAATAATAATTACAAGGCATCATTGAAAATAAAGAATTTTTATATTATAAATTGGAAGAATTTATACTGTTATAATATCCATACTACACAGAATGTTCTACATTCAACATTCAAATAAAAATACTGAATTGATAAAACCCAACAGAATATATCAATGATATTCTCCACACATGTAAATAGTTTAAAATTCATAAAATACAGAAATGACATTGAACATTCAAGAGGATCTTAAGTAAAAACAGCTTCTCTAGAGATACATAATACCTGATCTAAAAACACAAGTCTGTATTTATTGAGAATGCCATAGTGTTGGTTTGAAACACCCAGAGACCTATAGAGAAAAACACGTGACTAGAAATATGCATATACCTACAGTTTCCAGACTCTCAGTAAAAGTGCTGAAACGCACTAGAGAAAGAACTATCATTCCAACAAGTAGTACATAAGCCACTGAACAATTTCTTGCAGAAAAATGAACTGTACCTCATCCTTCATCCCATCAAAATAAACTTTAATTGGAACAAAAATCTAAATGAGACACTATAACATATAAATCTATTAAAGAGATTCTAGGTGGAAGACAAGAAGATCAGTGTAAGACAGACCTTTCCTTGAGAGCCTGAAACTTAAATTAATTGAAAGAGAGGTGGACAGGACAAAGGGAGTCCTGAAAAGATTCCACACAACAAAGAGAACATAAGTGAAGGTACAGAGCACAGAGAATGGGAACACTTACAAGCATTTAATCTCAGATATTAATACCACTGTTGTAAAAGAACATAAAATACTCAATTAAAAATAACACTACCACAAATAACACAAATGAAAGTAGCTCTTCTGAAAGAAAAAAATTAATATTGCCAACATATTTATGAAAATAATTCACTACTCCTTAGCCACTAGAAAAATGCAAATCAAAATAGCTTAATGCAACATCACACTGAGGTTAAATAGCATTTATCAAAATAACAAAATAGAAGTTTCCTTGATGAGGGGTGAAGACTACAAATATCTGTGAGCATAAGGACAAATGTTTATAGGCTGTTGTTAAGAATTATGGCGGCAGGGAGACCTGGTGGCACTCAGAGGAAGGACAGCAGGTCACCAAGAAGAGACTTGATACCCTAGGAGCATATACAGGGGGAGGAGGTCCCCCTCAGTCACAGTCATAGGGGAGGGGAGTAAGGGGAAATGGGAGGGCAAGAGGAATGAGAGGATACAAGGGATGGGATAACAACTGAGCTGCAATATGAATAAGTTAATAAAATACATTTTAAAAAAGAAGGAAAAAAATTATGGAGACAAAAAAGAAACAGATAACCGATCAAAGAAAAGAGTTGTGGAGCCCAGTCCCACTTCATACATCTACACAAAGCTCCCACATCTAAAGCTCAAGGTATATTCCAGAAGAGTAGTGGAAATGATTGTACTAACTAAAGGTTCACGGAGTTTTCTGTGAGATGGTATCTTCTAGTAGTGTCAGAAGCTTCACCTCTAAAGAGCCACCAACAGACTTCCAAAGGAGAATTAAGCAAGGATAACATCACTGTGTATGTCAAAGTGGATAGGAAAGACCCACCAGGCCTCAAACTTGCACACACAGTACAGGCAAGCGAGGAAAGTTGGGAAAGGAATGATGGCTTTCCCTAGGGACAAGCACAGTTGGCTTTCCAGTGCCAAATATTCTGCTATCAGTCATACATAAAAGTAAATTCACATATAAAACACTTAGTGGAAAGAGGGGCCAGAAATTTAAAGAGGCATCAAGGGGGGTAATATGGAAAGGTTTTCAGGGAGAAAGGGGGAGAAATGTGATTATAATATAATCTCAAAAATAGAATAAAAAGACAAAATAAATTAACAAAAATTAAAATGCCCAGGAAGAGACAGAGAAAAGGGGCCCTCATCCACAATCAGTGAAATTGTAAATTAGTGCAGCCACAGCAGCAAGGAGCAGGACTGAGGGCCTTAGAATTTTGGGGGACATGTTTAGGTCAACATATCAATTAAAAATTACTGGAAAACCATTTGGGTTTCGTGATGGAGATTTTGTTTATGTTGTGTGTTGTGGAAGTTTTGGTTAATATGTCAACATGTTTTGTTGTAATCCTAGTTGTGGGATATGGGACTAACCCAGGTTGTCCAGAGATGATTACTGCCTCCTGAGAGCGCCTGCGGTGTCTGTCAGCTGTGAACTACCTCATGCAGGGGCGTGGTCTTTGTCAATAGGAATAAAAGGCAGATCCCAATAGAGACTGGGGGCTCCTAGAAAGAAGAAGGCTGCTGGTGCTTCACCCTGCTGCTCCTGGTTGCTGTTGATGTATTGTGAGGAGAAGTCAGAGATATCCTGAAATGAAGAATGGGTTTGTCTCGGACAACCCGATGACCCTAAACAGCAGGGAGAAGCTACTCCCAAGTTCTCTACTTCCTTATTTGCTAGGGTTTAGAGTGACTTTTCCAGGAACTCCCATCGGTGTTAACTCCACCATGCCTTCCCTGCTGTGATTGGATGGACTATTTATCAAGAAGCATAAATGTCTTCCTCCTGAGCTGATCTTGTTAGGCATTTTGTCAAAGCAGTGAGAAAGTATCTAATCTGGCCTTGCAGCTTAAGGAAATACAATGATCCGTCCACGGTGACCTTTTAAAAATCAAATTTAAGAAATATTCTTCACATTGATGATAATTCTCGTTCAACAGTTCTTCCTTCTTGCTGTTTCCCCTGCAGCGGTCATTCTGGCAGGCAGTGCATGTAAACTTCTTTCTGAGTAAACATTTTATTTTCCACCAGCTTTAAAATGACAACTCTAAAGAAAAATTGCAAAGACACTAGATGTGCACTTTTCAACTCCAGTATTTTTGCTTTTAGAATGAGAAAAGTGCTATGGGGTTACAAGCCGGAAGATATAAAGATACCACTGAGAATCCAATGCAAATTGGACAAATGTTTTGCTTTGTGCTTTGAAATCTGGGAGAAATCATTTTATTTTGTTTAGTTTTTCCTCAGAGAGCATAAAGTTTGTCGTGATGTCATACTCACTCTAAGCTAAGACACTCTACGGACAAGTTAGTGGCTCTAATTAAAATAAAACGAGGCTGGAGAGAGGACTCAGTGGATAAATTGCTTTCTGAACAAGCTTGAGGATTAGAATTGGAATCCCTAAAAGCCATGTAAAGCATGGCATAGCCACACAGTTCTGTAATATCAGTATAGTGAAGGGAGGCAAAAGCCATAATAAGCCCAGGAAGAACATGGGCCACCTATGCTGGTGCATAAAACCAGTGCCTAAATTGGTTCACAGATCTTCATATATCCAATGAGGCACATGTGTCTCCTATAAACATACATATTTATATATACAAATATACATACACATGTATATATAAACATGTCATACACAGAACCTCATATACACCAAAACTAAGTGAAAATATTAATAATATCTCACAAATTTAAGGCTGAGAACTCCACTGTTCTTTTTAATGATTTATTTATTTTTACTTTATGAATTTGGGTTTTTTATTTTTTATATGTCTGTGCACCATGTGACTGGATCACCAATAGCAGCCAGGACAGGCTACCTATTGGATCCTCTGACACTTTAGCTTGAAGTAGTTGTGAGGCACTGTGTCAGTGCTAGGAACAGACTCGAGGTCCACTGTAAGGTGAGCAGTGTTCTTGACATTTGATCCATTGCTGCAGGTACACTTCACAGCCTCTTGTTCTCTACATATTGACTGCTTATGGGGCTCTAGATTATTCTCCAATTACTGCAATTAGAAATTACTCTCATAAGGCTTGAAAGATGCATGAGTCTATGCATATTATGATAAGTGTTTAGGAGTTGGCTGAATATTATATCTATTTAGAAGAATAATATCAGTAAGTTCTTTTCTAATGTCTGTGACTTATCTTTGCTCTTGGTTGTCATCATGGTACAAAGCATGACTTCTCTTTCATGGACCATGCCCTAAATTCAATAAGAAAGTGGTTATTTGTGCCACTATGCACCAATGAACATATTTCACTAGGTTAGTGATTATTATAGATCATAGGATTCACTACTAGGTCAGATTCATAGTACCTACTAAGTGCAGAGAGTTCAGTTCTAAATAACATGTCTATATCACATTTCTTCCTCTGTAGGCTTATAGTTTATCATACATGAGAGCACAGGGGAAGTGTAAGAATCAGAGAGTATATATGACTATAAAAGAATAGTTCTTCAGGGCAGTGGTACACACAAAATCACAGCAGTGGGGTCGTTGTTATAGTATGTATGCGACCTAAGAAAGATCAAGGCATAAAAAACGTAAGTAAATAAAGCATGCAAGGAAGAGTGGTCACTGAGTCCTATCCTAGCAGAGGAGCTCCTGGCAACTGATGGCCCATACTGTCCCTGCACCCATGCTCACAGCATGTGTGGACTCAGTGGGTAAAAAGAAATAATAGAAGAAATAAATGAGAGGGAATAGTGATGGGGTATGAAGTAGGAATTGGAGTGAGGAAAATGAACAGTGGACTAGATCAATAAATGTTGTATATATATGTGAAATTTCTCAAAACACAATTTAAAAAAGCAAAATATAGTCTCAGACACCATTATTTATAATAAAAGCAATAATCTTAAAGAGATTTGCAGGTATATATTTATACTGCCTTTAAATAATTTTGGTTTATTTTATTTTCATTGTGGGGAGAACAAGGTGTTCACATCTTCCCTTTCTTTGTGTCTTTCCATTAAAATTGTAAAGTTAACATTAACTTTACAGATATCTTCAAAACATATCCATTATAATTGAATTTACTCTGGATAATTTTTTGGCAAAGTCAAGAATGAAAAATAAAAGCAAAATTAAAATGAATATGTTTGTTAACAAGTCTAGTGAAAATAAGTTTTAATTTTCTTAATAGAATTATAATGGTTCCTTATTATTAATAAAATTAAAATGAATGTTAAAACAATGATATACCAAAAAACATTCATTTCAAGACTTAGTATGAGACAGTTAGTGAAATTATTTATGCTCACAGTAAAGCACATACTAATTGTGATACGTGTATGAAAAACTGAGTAGAGATTATGGGAAGGGAAGGAGATGGAACTCCAGTCTTCTTGATAGGCAGTGTCAGAGGCAATGGACTTCACACCTAGCCAGACTCACAAATCAGGCTCCATGTAAGCTACCACTGACAACACGCAGGAAAAAGAGGAGATTCCAAGCCTATTCTCTCATTAGTGGTACCTCTTGTGCTTGGCAACCTGAGAAAGATGTAAAATCACATAGGAAATACAAGATTGAAGTTAACAGAACTGGAAGTGAACAAGGGATTATTATATCATGTCAAAAAATTCTGTATTATAATTGAGTTCTTTAAACAACTGGACCCCATATGTTGGAAAATCTAAAAGACATAAACAAATTCTAGAGTCATCCAAACTGTAATTTTTTTATTAATTCTTGTTACATCTCATACCACACAGGAATCTGGACTCTGAACCAAGATGTCTCAGGAGGCATTCCTTGGTGTTACTTGGTAATACAGCTTGCTCAGTTTGCATGCTGCATGTTTAAAATCAAACTTGAAGAGACTTTACAGGGTGCAGCATGGTTGAGCACTTTAGAAACACCTAAATTTACTACTTATTAAAAACCACCACATAGGGTGGGATCTGCAATCCACACTTGAAAATGGTAGTGATAAGTGATTTTAGTATTGAGACACCAAAGTACACATGACCTCAAAGTAAATTGTTCTCATCTTAAATTATTTTATTTTATAAGGGTGCAGGAAAAGCTTGTGTTGTCAAAGTGTCTTGCGCTCCTTAAGCTTCCTGAGAAGTATATTCTGAGACCTGAGAGCAAGGCATGCTTATGTCAAAGGTCCACCAAGAAATCCCCTTCTGGGATGGCCCTGAAACAGTAAATAAATCAATAACAAAATAGAACAAAACTCAACTAAGGAACTTCCAAACATTGTGAACTTGAGCACATCAAGAGGAAAGAAATGTTCAGTAAAGACGGCTATCCTCACCTCATGTTTGCAAGTACACCTTGTGTAAGCCTGGTGCTGCTGGTCAGAAGAGAGCCTCCAATCCCAGGAACTGCAGTGTGGGTAGAGGGAGTCAAACATAGCTTCTCTCTGTGAGAGAAGCAAGTGCAGTTAATCACCAGGCCATCTCTCCAGCCCCAAGGTTACTACTATTTGATCCTACTGCACAAAAGTGGCTCAGTGTGAACAAGAATCTGGAAGCTCATCTGCAAAGAGAATGCTGGGCTCCGCTGGAGATCTGCCAGTCCCACCATTCCAGTGTTGTTTTCCTAGACAATTTCTAGTGGGTATTTAAACACACAATGTGATCATTTTACTTTTGTTTGCTCTTATTTTGGTTACTCCTGTGATTTCTATCGTGTGTTTCAAGCACCTGATTCTATGATTCATTACCATCTATCAACTGTTTTTATGTTTGCTGCTTAGCTTTTATTTGTCTTTTACTTGCTGAACAATAAATTCATATATTCTAAACCAAAAAACTCTTACAGACAAATATTTGCTGCTGATAATTGTAGATGTAAAGAGGACTCTTCAGAAGCCATGCCTCTCATGCTGGTCAGTCCACACTTAGCAACATCTGCAATTACTACTAAACACAATCCATGTCCTTTTGCACACCAAAGGGCTGTCATAATTGTGCTTCTTTAATAATTATAAACCTTGTGATGATTGATATCTGATATTATTCTTCACCTAAAATATCCTTGAGAACCACTATGTAGCAAAGGAGATATGGAAAAAGAAATTAAGAGAAAAATTGTGAGCTATTTCCCTTTTCGATAACTTTTGATTCATGATTTTCTGTGGGAAATTTTTACTTTTATTCTTTTATTTTGTTTGTTTTTGTTTTTGACTGCGGACATGAGCACCGCATCTGCATCACTCTGGCTTCTTTAATTCTTCCATGTCTCTCTCACTTCCTCTTAAGTTGATTATCTCTGCTTCTTTTATAATTATTGTCACACATACATTTGTGTGTATAAGTGTTAACACATATGTATATAAACTGGATAGCCTATGTAATGCTACTGATACGTAAATGTTTGCCAGGCTTACCACTTGGCAATAGACAAACTTCCTACATGCTCATTTTAATTGAAAACTAATTCTATCTACAGCCATTATCCACTTACACCTCTTAATGTAGGGGACCTTGTGGAATATACCTGTCTACATTAGTATCTCAATATTATGCCAGTCTTTTACATGTAAACAGGTTATTGAGAATTCACTAGTTAATTTTCTCTGTCAAATCTAGGGGACACAGTGTAGCAACAGGCATTCTGCTCCTCTGACTCTTAATAATTCTTATGCCCTGTCTTCCATGATTAGCTGAGACTGAAGGGTAGGTACTGAAATGCAGTGTGTCAGACAGGGTTGGGCATCTGTGAGAAGGATCTAGCTTTTTCTCTGCATTTTGTTTAGGTTTGGATCCTTTATGGTGACTTTTGTTGAACAGTAAGAATTTTCTTAGATGAGAGGTGAGAGATTTTCTATGGGTATAAGGATTATTATTTAGAATACAAATAAAAATTATACTAATTTAGAAAAATTGCAGGAATAAGTTTTCCTCTATGACTGACATCTTCATCCTTAGGTATTTGGCTCGGTTTACAGTATCAGTAATTTTCTACTATTCAGTGGTCCATAAATCCCGTTAGACAACTTCAAAGATGAAAGTGAGCCACTGACACTATCTTGTCAGTGTGGTCACTATTGTGATTTTTATAAACAACATGTCTCATTTTTCTGTCTTCATCAAATACTTGGTTACCTCATGGAGAATTCTTTCAAGTTAGTTCCAGCTTGGTTCTTCTAGTGTAAGACATATGCTGTGTTTAACAATTAATAATTATGTTCAACAGCATCCAAGAGCAATGGCAAAAGCCCCTTCAGGGTGGGAACTATTTTGCATTCTCCCAACCAACAACTTGAGATATGTTTCCTATGACTGGAACTGGGGTTATTGATAAAAGCCAATGACTCTGGCTTTTGAAAACTTGAAGAGAAGTGTTCTTTCTTTCAGCATCTGCTTCAAGATCACATTCCTGTGATCTACATTTTTCCATGAGGCCTCAGCAGGTTGCAAATGCATCATCAACCCTTGGCATGTGAACACTACGGACATTAATTTCTAAACCACAATACAGACACATATATCCATATGCTCAGTAAATATGTAAAGGACACAAGATCTCACAAAATTTTATCATGAACCAATTTTAGAATCAAAAAATTTGCATCAGAGAGTTAAAGATTATTAAGTTAACAGAACATAACACCTTTAAGATATGAGACCTAGTTCTTTAGGTAGCAATCTCATGGGTTTTGTCTTAAAGTGTGGCAGTTCAATCTCAGGCAATTATTTCTGTATTGTGATATACACAGAAGAAACAAGTGTTAATATTCCCCATTGCTAAGGAGTGTTGATCATTTTTTTGGTGTGAAAATGTGTCCATCTCCACAGGGCAACCACTAAGGTGCCGAAGACCAATCTCACCATTCGCAAGAGAAAAAGAAAATGGCCCATTTTTCTATTGATTGAACAGTTAAATGGACACCTGAAGTGGTCTTATTATTTTTGTAAAAAAAAAAAATAGCTTTGAGACCTTTTGAAAAAATGCATTAAAAGAAGAGCTCTTCAAGTGTAAATCATACATGTGTTTATAATTTAAGGTACATCATTTTTATTTGTTTGTTTCTTTAGCTACGAGAATGAAAAAAGATCAAAAGGGTTAGCTGATAAACAACAAAGTGATTTGCCAAATCACAGCTTTTCTGATGTCTAAACTTATAATTTTAACCCACTAAAATTGGCTTCCCACTTTATATAATTTATGTCCAATAATGTGATTTTTTTTTTCAATTCATGTTAGCTCTTGAATAGTTTGGACCTACATTGCATGATCTTTTTAATACTGAAGACTTCTGCAAAAACAAAGCAAACAAACAAACAAAAAAACAAACACAAAAACTGATTATGTAAATTATCCTGATAAGATAAAAGTCATAGCTCTTTTGGCCACATATATATTTTAAGGAGAATTTTTTTTTTTACTTTTAAAGAAATAATTTACATACAATATGTTTATATACAGTTAGAATATCAACCGTAATATAAATGAACTGTGTGTACATAAATATTGCTTTTCATACAGCAAATATATCCCATATTTCATTTGCCTTCTATTCAGCCTTAAGTTGCAAAATGAGTGGTAAATATTAACAAATTTTCCTATAGAAAGACTTTTATAATTTTATTTTTTATTTAAATGTAGATATCCAAGCCCACAACTCTGGTGGCAACATCCTGCTCCACCAGAGGCCATGCTGGCACCCCTAGGTAAGCATCCTGCATATGGGCTTCAAATAACCTCTAAGGGTCCACCCAACATACCTCAAACAGCATCTCTTATCCTAGTCATCATACCCTAGCCCACATCTCTGGTGGGAGCCAGTGCTCCAGCAGAGGCCAAGCCAACATCCAATTAAGCCCTAGTTTTCCCATCTTTATCTTCCCTTCAAATCCTCCCATAACACGTTGATGCCTTTCTAATTGATGGATATTTTTGCTTCATTACTGTTATATAATTATATGTATATATATATAATACATTATTATATATTAATAAATCTATAAATACAACTACCTGAGTCCATTTAGTGTTCCTCATATGCAGATAATGTTAGGGCTGACTACTATTAAGTTAGGAAGCTAATCTCTGCGGGAAACCTAAATACGAAATGAAATGGAAAGCAAAGTATGATGTCATTATTTATTTGACTGAACAGGTAAATAAACAACTAGGACAGTATCAAATCAAAATTCACAGAAAAACACATTTTTGTCACATCATTGTTATTGTGAATTATAAATGATGCCACTATTTTGTACAATAGTCTTACAGATGATTTGGAAGATAAACATTTGACTAAGCAGATGAGTCAAATGATATTATGGTGATTATGTGTAATAACTGCATTGACATGGCATTTTGAAAAATGTACACAAACACATCTTATTAAGCATTATAAGATCACATGAGAAACTCTAAGAAGGATTTTATTGGTAGATTATCTATGTTTACACGGAGGGGAAGTGATTAATACCTATTGTGTAATGTTGACATTGTTTTTAGTTCTTTCAAAGGCATTTTATTTGGGAGTATTAAGTTTTGATAAAGTTTTAGTAAGAAAACTAGAAATTGAAAGCGATTTCTTAGCAGTTTCTATTTACTTTGGTTTCCTCCCTAGTGAATAGATATAGGAAGTCATTTGTACACTGTATTCACAACTTAAAAAGTTATATCCAGAAGTAAGTTTTCCATATAGCCTACTTATATGATTTAATGACAAATGTTAAACATTTATTTATTATTGGTTCATGACAAATACAAATCTCCAAACAGCATCCTATGTGGTTACAATCCACTCTACCATGTTGGGACTGGTTTGTGACATTAGTGACATTTGGTGATTAAGGAACACTTTAATGATTCATCCAGGCAGACGGAGGGATTTCAGGACAGATGGTATGACCATGCTCCATATGTTAATATCCTCTGACAAGTAAGCACTTTCAATCCACTACCACTAACAGAAATGTCACCTTCAGTTATGGAGTCTCTTTGTTTATCATTTCTCAGTATCCTTGTTGATATTATCCAAGATGCAAGAGGGTATGCCACCAGGTTGTTTACCTCATGAATGAGCATGACATTAAAAGGCTCAAATAGTCAAAGAATGGAAATATTTTTATGCAATAACTTAGGCAGCAATATCACATTATGCAACACATTAAGTAGCCAAGCTATTTAAGATGATGAGAATTATTATTGGTTTGCTTCTGAAAATAACCTTCAATCAGGTAATTTTTCTAATAACATTGTATAATGTGTATGTGTGTGTAGTATGTGTGTATGTGTGTGTGTTTTCAGTGTATACTGACATGCTATAAATTAAACTGGATCCCGTCAGAGTTTATGAAGACCTTAATATTAGTGATATGTGAATGGGACATGTTTATAACCGTTATCTTTGTAGATATAATAATTCTAAAATGAAATCATGGTGGATTACAGGGGACTCTCAACAACAGATGAATAAACAAACACACAGAGAAAGAGTATTTGATTGAAAGAGTCCATCCAGGTCTGAAAAAAAACAAAGAAACACAACCAAACAAAGAAAAATTTACCAAATTTTATTAGTATAGCCAGAAAATGAGAAAGAAAAAAAAAAAGATGACATTCAGAGCATCTGAGGAGAGCATGACTCCATAAATAACTTGCTACCTAACCCACACAATTATGTAGGAAGACTTTGCTATTGTTTTAACTCATTCAAAATTGCAGCAATTTTATGAAAACCCAAAGCCCAAGAAAATGAATATAAAATACATGATTTCTAAAATAATAATAAGCTGCCTCAATCATCTATAGTCCCTATGTAGGGAAGGAAAAAACTGGTGTATGTAGGACACTTAACTTAATATTAGGGTTTTCCAATTACATAAAGTTTTTTTTTCAGTAGCAAAATTATAAGTTCACCAAATAGAATGCCTTTTGGCTCTACACGAATATTACACTTCCCACAAATGCATATTATATTAATGGAGGGTGAAATGCAGAATGATATACTGTAAATTCCGTATGGACAAACATGATTATTAAGCAATTTAATAGACCAGAGATAGAGATGATAAATTAGAGTCTCCCTTTCCACGAAAGGGCATCCTGTGCTTCCGGCTTTTGGATATAGCTGAATATCAGTTGTGATTATTTTTATTTCCATTATCTCCCAAAGACACATTCTGCAGAGATTTAGAAATTCCCATTTGAAATCATGTACTTTTAAGTAACTACAGCAATGTAACCAGGAGAATGATAGTCTGTCAGCAGTGATTGATTAGAGCTAAATCAATTACAGCAAAATGCTTCTGAGTTCATATTTGTGTGTGTAAAAATCTCCACACATACACATAAGCTTAGTTGAAGCTCCTTATTATTTTGATTTAACAAGAGGCTCCCAAATAAACTCAGGTTTGTTTCTGATCATGTATACTAATTATTATTTATTTTTATTCATTATAAGATATCTCTTTTGAAAAGATTCTTTTGATTATTTCTTATATTACTTATTTCTTTTTCTTTAAATACTATA
>OU015749.1:46249855-46277176 GCA_907169655.1 Acomys percivali
AGAGAGAGAGAGAGAGAGAGAGAGAGAGAGAGAGAGAGAGAGAGAGAAAGAGAGAGAGGGAAAAGCATCTTGAATTGCATGATGCAGTAAAAAGAAAAGTTAAATGCTGCCAGTCTTGATACTAAATGTCATGTTAGTAGCAGCATAAAAATATTTAGCAACTATGTAAGCCAAGTCAAAAGCAAACAAATTAAATAACAATATGCAAAGGAATCCTGTCTAGGACAAGACAAAGTTGCTCTCTAAATATATACAAGTGACTTGTAAGTACTTCACAAACTCATAGATATTTAAAAGTTTAAAGAATGAGGTGACAAGAGTGCAGAGCAGATAAAATACCTGAAAGACAAAGTTGCAATATGGAAATGATAAATGCATTCTAAACAACAAAATACAGAGGGTCTGCTTTAAGCTAGAGTTACTCACCTAGTTGAGAGATGGCCTATGAAAACTGTGTGACTACAGAGGAGAAAGACCAAGATCAAAGATATTAGATGAATCATAATAAAGTGAAGATACAAGATGTTCTGACAGGAAATGGCTTGTCAATGATGGAAAGATCAGCAATGGCTGAAGGTTTCCCAGAAATAGAGTTTTAAATATAGCTACAGAGAAATACAATGCATTATTTTCCTGAAATAACTGTTTCAGAACAATTTTCTCCAAGAAATAACTGAATGATATAACTGGAATTGTTGAATTAAGTATTGCCTGGTATACAGGAAAGAACAGAAAGAGAGGTACCAAGAAAAAATGTCAGAGTGTCTCAGCTTTAGTCACAGATGTGACCAGACATGGAAGATAATAGCCTTTCCAGTTCTGCATTCTGAAGGAAATAAAGGTAAATGTATACATTCAGGTCACTTGTCATTCATACACAATAAACAGTATTAACATTAAAATACAACAGAACACACAGTGTGATAGGCCCTTCCAAGAAACTACATATATTGAAAATTAGATTGAAGTGTTCATTTTTCTTATTATGAGAATAAAAAATAGAAAAATAGAGGTATCCCAAGAAAGTAAACCAATCAAACAGATACAAATGAATCTTTTCAACTATATTAATAAAATTCAAGTGAAAATGCAAAAATTAATTTATGGTAAACTGTGGAAAAAGAAGTGACAGAAAAAGTGGCAAAATTATGTAAATATTAAAGTGAATCAAAATAGAGGGCCAACCTGGAGAGTCTCAACAGAGGCATTTATTCCTAAGATTTGGATTAATAATGTTGACATGAAAAAACATATGTGAATGTCAACTTGGGCTATTATTTGTAAACCATTACATTATGGAAAAGCAGACATTCAGAAACTGTCTTAGTTAGGGTTTTATTGCTTCGAAGAGACACCGTGACCACAGCAACTCTTAAAGGAGAACATTTGACTGAGGCTGGTTTACACTTTCCGAGTTTTAGTCCATCATTTCGTCCACGGCAGGAAGCATGAGTGCACGGCACACACAGGTAGACATGGCACCGGCGAATGATCTGAGAGCACTACATCCTGATAAGCAGGCAGCAGGAAGTGAACACAGTCTGCCTCTAGGCCTGGTGTGAGCTTCTGAGACCTCAAAGCCCACCCCCAAGGTGACATATTTCCTCCCAACAAGGCTACACCTACTCTAACTTGGCCACAGCTCTGAATGGTGCCACTCCCTATTGGCCTAGCCTTCAAACACAGGAATCTATTGCACCCATTGCTACTCAAACCGCCACAGAAACAACAGCAACTTACTTTAACGTAACCAGGGAGCTGACAGAGCAGAGCAAAGCAGGCAGTTGCATAGCTGTGAGCAATAGGAATTCCATCCTCCTTTATCTGCTCTCCATCTAAAAATGCCAGCCCATTTCCACAACATTGATTGCTCTTTGGCAAAAGCCATTCCTTCTGGGCATTACTTATGTTATTAATCTGCTTCTGTCTTCACAAATTATGATAACTGAAAGTGTAATCCTTCAATTTTCAAAAGTTGTCCTTGATAGTGAAATAAAATTTCTTTGTGTGTGTGTGTGTGTGTGTGTGTGAAAGAGGGAGAGAGAGAGAGAGAGAGAGAGAGAGAGAGAGAGAGAGAGAGAGAGAGAGAGAGAGAGAGAGAGAGAGAGAGAGAGAGAGAGCGAGAGAGAGAGAGAGAGAGAGAGAGAGAGAGAGAGAGAGAGAGAGAGAGAGAGGTGGGGGGCACGGTGGTTGTTTGAGAGCATTCAGGCTCTAGAACTTCACCTCAAGACATCAGGCTCAGTTGCAGTTTCTTTACTTGAGAAACCAGCTTACTGCCTCTTGAGATCTTCTATAGGAAGAACAAGCTTATTATTAAAGGTTTGCTTTTAAAAATGCAATATATATGCTGTTTCTATTTCATGTCAAGTATAAAAGATAGTAATATGAAGAGTATTTTAATTCTCAAAGGTGTCACCTTTTCAATTCTTTTTTCTTTTTCTTCCCATGCTTTTTTCTTTCTCTTTCCTTTTTGAAATGGTATTTTATATATACTTGTGAGTGCCTGTGTATGCATGTGTACTCCTTTTAAGCCTAGTGCCTTGAGTGGTCAGAGGAGGGTGCTGGATTCACTGCAACTGGAATTACATGGAGCCTGAGTTCCCTTCTGTGTGCTTGCTTGCTTGGAGTGCAACTAGGTTCTCTGCAAGAGCATCAAGTGTTCCTAAACACAGAGCCATCTCCCAAATTTAGTGTTTATTATTTTGGTTCTTTGTTTTATAACATTTCTCTTTTTGTTAGTCTTTCTTACCATTTTTTTAATATTTGAATTTCTTCCTATGTATTATACCTAAACCAGCTTAACATTAAAATGTCTCTCCAACTCGTTGAAGAAAAGCAATGCCATGCATATATAGGAAAAGGGATTGACCAAGTACTTAAGGAACTTTCCCTTGGGAATAGGACTGGAAAAGGGAGCTCCAGAATGAGAGCTTGTTGCTCATCCTATAGGGTAGACATAGCCAGATTTGTTTCTTTTGGCTTTGTGTTTTGTCTTATTTTTTTTAACAAATTCAGTATATTATTGCTATAAATATTCACAAGAAAATTGTGGATGATTAAAATTGAAATAGTTTGAGATATCAAATATTTTCAATAAATGCCCAAAGAGAGTGCAGAAACTTGAGAGAGAGGGAGAGAGAGACAGAGAGAGAGAGAGAGAGAGAGAGAGAGAGAGAGAGAGAGAGAGAGAGAGAGAGAGAGAGACAGAGAGAGAGAGAGAGAGAGAGAGAGAGAGAGAGAGAGAGAGAGAGAGGGAGAGAGAGACAGAGAGAGAGAGAGAGAGAGAGGGAGAGAGAGAATATGTCAGAGCAGATTAGATTGTGTCTGAAATGCCTCCTCAAATTCACGTGTAGATTTTCTTTGCAAAAAGCCACATAGACATTTCTAAATGTATATGCCTTCTCCAAAGTTATTTTGATTTATGTCTGGTACTGTATCTTGTTGTGCCATGTTCAGTTGGTGTCCCTAAGAGGTCTGCTTGTTCTGAGACTGGAGAGATGGATTGTGGGGGTGATGGTGTTTGGGAGAGTGGATCAAGGAAGAGGCAAGGTGCATGCATGGAAGACTGGGAGGAGTGAGGGGAGGGAAAACTGTGGTTGGGTTGTACAATAAGAGAGAAAAATAAATAGCAATTTAAGAGAAAGGGCGAAGAGAATACAAAACAAATTATAACCAAAGTATATTCCTCCCTTCATGTTCTCTGTTCACTCTTTCTCATGTTCTCTTCTTTGCTCTAATTCAAACTCATGGTTTTTCTTTTCATTGTTAGTGAATACATATTTTGCATATATATTCATAAAGGTAACATGTCAGTTTCTATGATATTTCTATGCATATTGTTTGGGCTGGCCATATGGTATTGGATAACCAATTGCCATACTCTTGCCTAGAGAAGACTATCTCTTCTTCTTTCGTATTTCTTAGTTGAATTTAGATCTTTCTGTAGGCTTAGTCATAACAAGAATATCAAATTCAAAATCTACATATTAGTATTGTAAATTCAGTGAATGCCACATACCATGGAGGTGAGCAGTGGTTTTGTATATTAAGAACAACTTTAAGAATCTTGGTTTTCAAATCACAGTGGGAAAAAGTAAATTATTTCCTTTTTATGGTATAATTTTAGCTTCTTCCCAGACTATTTGTGTTTTCATAGTCTCATACATTGCCTTTATTTTAAATTTGGTTCAAAGTGAGAAATTATAAATGAATATCATTATTATATTAATATATTGAGTAGTGTAATGTTTGGGTTTCATAAAAATATGTATTATTTATGATTATTGTGAACTATATCAGTTTGAGGACTGAAACTCACTTGGTACTTTTTAAATTTTCCTTTTCATTCTTCAAAGACATTAATTATCCTTTTCCTGAGGAGATATGAGAAAATGTTTATTTACCCCATTATGAAACAAACAACAAAGCAAATTCACTATTCTTTCAATTTCTAACTGGATGAGTCAATGCATTTATTTAAGTTACTTACAGGAAGAAAGATGATGGGTTGCTTTCTGAAGACTCAAAGTCAGCAGCACCAAAAAGCCTATTCCAATGTGGTAATACTCAGAGGAGCCTAATCCCTGGAGCTCTCTGCCCGGCATGAAACCAGTCTAGTGGGGTCTTTTGGTTGGAATGGCTCTCTTCTTCTATAACATTGAGAGGAGGGCTTGTGAATCTTTTTAGTTTCAGCTTTCCTATACTTGCACTTGTGATGTATATTCATTTCCCTAGATTCTCAGGCTAGGAGAGAATGGTTCAGTTCAGATGAAAACTTTAATGCTACACTGTGCCTCCTACTTTGCAGAGTGTGGACATGTCAGCCCTACAAAAATCGCACAATGCAGAGACATCTGAAATCAATTCTATCCTTTCTAACAAAAAAGACGATTGGAAGCTTGACTCATCATCAGCTAACAGTGAATATACTACTGCATATTCTTCACCAAGTTTATGTAAGATTCAATAAGCCCTTCCTCACCAGTCTTGGCTCAGATGTGTTTGAGTTCAGCAAAACCTCATACTGTATTGGACCATCATTTCCTTAAAGATACTTGTCCTAGGCAGTCATGGGTCATCAATGATACTTCTTCCCTGGCAACATACACTGACTGAGTCAGCACTGTGTTCTCTAACAACTCCAGTTTTCAAAGACGAAGTTGTTTTTTTGAACTTGTGAATGTATTGATAAGCAATATTTCAAGCTCGAAGAACAATACCATGTGTCTCTGGAAGTGTCATTGTTCATTAAGTCAGTAAATTTTCTGTCTACCTCTAATGTTTTTTTGTTCAAATAGATGTAACTAAAATTACTTAGATAGGCACACCCACTAAAAAAATCACTAACACATGATAAGAAGTTTGTCTATTTGAATAAAACAATGTCTTGTTTGCTCATGGACCCACTGAGTGGCTCTCAGGATCACTGTAACCCTATAAATAAGTATAAAATAATAATCAGTGTTTCAGAAGTATTTAACCATGTAAGTTGTATGTCTTGTAATATATGTTAGTAATGGCATTGAAGTTAATATAGTTTTATTTTATTTTATTACTCTAAACCTTCACATTAGATTCACCAAATACGGTTTAAGATGAACAGAATATTACAAAAGATATAGTGACATACAATTAAATCCCAGCCGCCATAGGATCAATTAAGTTCAGGAATTTAATAGTTAGAAACTAGTTTCTTAGATACTCTGGGAAGACTCCATCCCAACAACAAACAAATTAATTGAAAATGAACTAAATAAAGTATCAAACTCCCCAAACATCTGTGGTGTAATCAAGGCACCAGAGAGTACAAATTAGAGCATACATGTTTTATCAAAGTTTAATGAAATATATAAGCCAATATAGCCAAATCCATTCCTACATTTTACTGCAATTATTCTTTTTTAAACATCATTGAAAACATCTTGTGATGTAATGGTTACTGAATCACAAGATAGACTCTGAAGAATTCCCCTTTGTGCACAGATGGGCCCAGATCTTCTCATCATTCCATGAGAGACAGATATTCTGGCTTCAGCCACACTTGGGGTGAGGGGACTCTGAACTACTAAATATATTTATATGTTGATTGTGAAATGAAAATTTGAGAAAACCAAAGCACTCATATTAACATGGTCTACATTGTAAGAACTTCAATTAACTGGTAGTGTGAAAGCTAGTCATGATAAAGACACTATTTTCATAATATATGTATTCTTTTCAGTTAAATTGTTAGATTCTCAGTCTATAAGACAAGATGGGATATGCGTATTGTAAGAGAAACATTGACAAATAAGACCGTTGATAAAAATTAATGTAAATGGCATGGATTGGAAGTGACCATTAATTATACAGTGTTCAAAGCTCCATATCTATATTCTAAAACTTATCAATTAAGTCAGCCATTCTGAAACTTAATATCACATAGTGAAAACAGTATTTTATGTATTTCTCCACTAATTTTTTTGGTTCTAACATGGTTTGTGCCCATAGGCAAAAGTAAAGCAATTAACTGTTGCTAGCTTTTCCTTTGGATTCATATAGCTTGACTTATAAAAGAAAGCTTGAATATTATTTGCATAAATTCAAACTTTTCTGCCCTAATTATCATTCATTAATTTTCTTTTTCAGTTTTTTAAAATATTTATTAAACATTTTTTAATTTTTTACATATACATTCATATTATTATACATATATACAATAAACTACCTAAAGCAAAAAGAACCATGACACAATCAGGAATTATATAAATGTTACATTCATAGTGTTTTGGCTATTTGTATCTGATAGCCTTGTAGAAAACATCTTTGCTATCTTGGTGCATTTAAAATTCTGAATGTAAATCAATATCTATCATATCTCATATCATCAAATTAAAACTTCTATCTAGACCTAAAAACGTCTTAACCCCTAAACAACTAAGCTTAGTTGTAAAACTACACTATCTGGTCTTCAAAGACATCAGAGACTTGAAAAGAAATACTATTTATTTTTATTATTGTATTTCTCTCAAATATCTAGAAATTATGAAAGAATGATAACCTCTATATTTACTTCATGGCAGATTTATGAAAATCATACTCTTACAGATATTTTTGTTGTCATCATTGTATTTTAAAAATTACTTCTTTTGTAATATTAGATTATAGTCACATTATTTTTCCATTCCCCTTCTCTCTCCAAAGCCTCCCATATAGTTCATACTTGCTGCCTTTTAAACTCCTGACTGCAATAATTTGAGTAGAGCCCCCCCCCCGGCCTCCAATCCACCCACCATGATATTCTTCTTGTACGATTCTAGGACCCTCTGGGTCCTTCTATTTCCTCATCTCCTATATTTCTCTTACCTAAAGTCCAAATAGGATGTCCTCACATCTATCCCAATATCCTGGTAAGTGAAAACTTTCACGGGAAATGCTTTTTTGGCTAGTGTCCAATTAAAATTAGTGTATACCATGTGAGTCCTTATGCTTCTGGGTTAAATCACTCATTATGATCATTTCTAGTCCCATCCATTTGTCTACAAATTTCAGGATTTCCTTGTTTTTAATAGCTGAGTAGTATTCCATAGTGTAACTGTACCACAGTTTCTTTATCCATTTTTCAACTGAGGGATATTTAGACTGTTTCCAGTTTCTGGCTATTATGAATAAGGCTACTATGAACATGGTTGAATAAATGTCCTTATTGTGTGATGGAGCATTTTCTAGATATATTCCAAGGGGTGGGATAGCTGGGGTTCAGGAAGACTTTCTCCCAGTTTTCTGATATAGTGCCAGATAGATTTCCAAAGTGGTTGTACAAATTTGCATTCCCACTAGCGATGAAGGAGTGTTCCTCTTTCTCCATATTCTTGCCAGCATGTGGTGTCACTTGAATTTTATCTTAGCCATTCTGAAGTAACCAATGACAATACAAGCAGTAAACATCGAACCCCTTCTCTGATCTACCCAATGGACAGGATATTCTCCACAGTTGTGTGGAGAACGGGACTGACTCTGACATGAACTCTGGTGCCCCATATTTCACCACCTCCCATAGTTGGGGAGGCCTGATGGTACTCAAAGAAAGAATAATCAGGCTACCAAGATGAGACCTGATAGCTTATGGCCATATAGTCAGGGAGGAGGTCCCCCTTGGTCTTAGACCTAGGGGAGGGAATAGGGTGAAAGCGGGAGGGAGAGAGGAATGGGAGGATGCAAGTGATGGGATAAGAATTGAGTTGTCACCTAAATAAGTTAATTGAATAATAAACTCCTGACTGCTTCTTTCATTACTTATTTCTACCTACATACATATTTATGTATATACATGTATTTTCCTAAATTAATAAATGCAATGTTTATCCTGTATATTACTTGTTTTTGTGTTTTCAGGGATAATGTCAAAAACTCTCCCATTCTGTAGGCTTCTTTTACAAGTCAATTAATTCTGGGTTTTGTGTCTTGATTTTGTTTGTTTGTTTAACTGAGTAAAAGTTGTTTACCTTTATGAGGTTCTACTTGTCAGTTTTTGGCCTTATTTTTGGCCTATTTATTATATCATTTTCTATACCTATATCATATTTGGTACTTGCTATTTTCTTCTGGCAATTTCAATATTTCAGGTATCACATTTAGTTCTTTGACATTTTCGGATTAATTTTTGTATAAGGCAGTAAGTACTGGTGCAAATGCACTCTGCTTGTGGGCATCTGTATTCCTACGACCATTTGTTAAAGATTGTTTTCTTTATCTTGATTATGTCTTGTTATTTTTGTTAACTTTTAAATGTTGGAAATTATCTGTACTAATGTATTGTTGTTGGTTTATATGTCTGTTTTTGTGCCTGAACCTTATGGTTTGTATTACTAGTACTCTGTCATATATTTGGAAATCAGGAAAGGAAACCCCTCTAGAATTGTGCTGTTCTGTTCAAAGCATTTTGGGTATCGAGTATTTTGTAAATTTTAGCATTTTTCTATATCTGTGAAGAATGAAATGGGTATTTTGAGTGGGATGGCATAGACTCTATAAATGGCTTTTGGTAGATGGTCATTTTCATATTATCTTTCCCAATCCGTGATTATGAGTTATCTTCCATTTCTTATGGAATCTCACTAACTCTTCCTTTGGAGATAAAGCCCGTAGGTTATAGAGGCCCATCACATCCTTAATCACGTGTAGCCAGCAGTAGCTACTTTGTGGGTTCTTCTTTCTTTCACCCTTCTCCACCTCTTTTCTTCTTCCTTTTCAGTCCCCTCACACTAGGTAGGAGAGAGAAAAATAGAAAGGAGAGGGGGCAATGTTATCATTAGACTACCTCCCGCAGGTTAGGGGCAAAGGGTTCCTTGTGGTAAGTTTGATCTTTACCACTAGAATATATAACCTCTTCTACTAGTTTCTTCTTTGTGTGTAACTATTTAATAAGCCCAACCAGCATTGAGCAACAATCAACTAACCATGAACTCCTCATGCCTTTCAGAAACCTGATATTTATATACCCTTTGAAAAATTCCCAGAATTCAAAATGTCACCCTATCTGCATCTGCCAAATCTATGGCTTTTTCTAGGACACAAGGTAAGTCAGTGTCAGCTGCTGTGAGTAGTGTCATATTCCCAGACATGGGATTAAATTAAAAGTATATTTTTATAGTATTTCTGAGCCTTTAAATTTTTCCCAAATTCTCCAAATTTCTGAGAATTCTCCCAAATTCTGAAAGTTTTCCTTGATATTTAATTTTTCTCTGAAGCTGTAGTGAATAGGCATAGGTTTATGATCTCTTTCACTGTATGTTTGTTGGCAGTGTGTACAAAACCCTTTGATTTCTGCAAGTTGATTCTGTATCTTGCTATGTTAATAAATTTGTTTATCATGTGTTATAGGGAGAATTTGGGGCTCTAATGTGTAATGTCATGTCATCGGCCAACAGCGGCAGTTTGACTTCTTTCTTTCCTATCCCCGGAATGTTGTCTCCGGCCTTATTACCTCAGCTACTGCTCCATGCACAAGTACTGAAAAGACACTCTAGGATGGCCCTCACGGTGGGTTCTAATATGCCGCTTTCACTACATCGAGGTTAGATCCCTCTAGTCCTACTCCCTCTGAAGCATTTATCAAGGAGAAATTATGGTCTTTTTAAAGACTTCTTCCTGCATTTAATGAAGTGATCATTTTTGTCCCTAGACCATTTATGTGGTGTATTATTGACCTGCATATGTTGAAAAAGCCCTGCATTTCAAGAGTAAAGCCAACACAATTAACATCGTTTTGATGTATGTCTATATTCAGTTTGCAAGCTTTATTTATGAGTATATACCACTCCCTATATCCCATTCCCCATAAATCACTCTCCACTGAACTCATGGCTTCTTTTTTCACTAATTATTGCTTTATGCACATATGTAAAGATATATGTATATATTCTTAATGTAATATGTTCATTTCTTATGATATTTATTGTGTGTATGCTTTCAAGACTAACCAATTAGTGCAATAAAACCAATTGTTGTACTCTTTCATGAGGATCCAATTTCTCCGTCTCCCAGATTTTCTTATTTCTTTGTAGTATATACATTGAGTTGAAGCTTTGTAAGCTTGTCTTCTTTCACATATTGGCTAAGAACTTATTCTTCATACAGAATGTCATCAAGTGACATCTGTCATTAATAAACAATAGCTATAGACACAAAATATAATATTTGCTTAATAGTTCAAGCTCTGAAAGGCCAGTTAGAGTTAAACAATAAAACTAATACACTGAGCAAGTTATATTTAAAGTTTATATATATATTATATATATAATACTATTATATTAACATATATAATACTATAATTTACAATGAAGATTAATTTAATAAAGAAACCATGCATTTGAAAGATAACAAAGAGAGTTGTATGGAATGGTTTGTAGTGAAAAACAGGATGAGAGAAATGTAATTATGTTATAATCTAAAAAGTAAAACAAACTAAAAATGAAAAGAAATGAAAGACAAAATTAGACAATGCATGTACATTAAAAATTTACAAAAATCTCCATGTATCACAATTATATGTACTGGTGGAAGATTCTCAAGAAAGTTTACGTAGGTTCGATTCTTTCAACTACTGCTGAATTTGAGTTTCCTGCAGGAAATAAAAGGTAAGGACAGTTTGTACAAGATTGTTGGAGTCATGACAATAGATCCAAATTCATGGAAAAGAACTCTACAGCAAATAGGCACATATATGTTACAAACATTTATGAACCTTTCCACCTGATTATTTGGTCATTATTTTGAATATATTAATCAGTACAGTAGATGCACTGAAAATGTCAGACAGAATTTTTAGAGTTAGAATGGAAAAGATTATTACACAAATAATAAAAAACTAAACTAAACAGAACAAAAGTCTAAGAACAGCTACAATGAGAGATCATTTTAAATATTTCCAAGTTATCATCACATAAAATGTTCAGTGTACAAAAAGTATAGGAGTGTATATACTAAATTATTAGTGGATTTAGACCAACATAGCTGTTGCCTGAGACCCCATGCAATATGGGATTGGGACTGATGCTGGGACTCACAGCTGGACTTTGGGTGGCATGCCAAAAGTTGTATGCAAAAGTTGGGAAATGGAAAGATTCAGAGGGGTCAGCAGCTCCACAAGCTGACCATCAACCCCATTGGATCTAGATCCAGGGCGGAGTCTGCATAAACTGATGCACCAACTATGGACAATGCATGTTGATAACGTAGACCCCTGTTCAGATGTAGCCTATGAACAACATGAGAATGTCCTGGGGTGTTGGAGCACGGACAGTCTCTGACACATACTCTGGTGCCCTTGATTTGATTACTTCACCTTGACAGGGCAACCTTGCAGGTCACAGAGGAAGGGGATGCAGACTATCCCAATGAGAACTTATAGGTTGTGGTCAGATGATGGAGGAGGAGGAACCCACTGTCTGTGGACTAAGGGAAGGGAGTTGGCCATAAGACATAGGGAGGATGGGTACAGGAGGATATGTATGAGGTGGGTAACAATCGGGATGTAATATGAATAAATTATTAAATAAATAAATAATCTGAAAGTATATTGGAAAATCCAAAAAAAAATCAACCACAAAGCTCAAAATGTAATTAGATAACATTCTAGGTCCACAGAAACACTTACCCCATCCAGCTTTTGCCACCTCTGTGATGCACATGCCAGTGTATCTTAAATTTGCCTTCATTTGTAACATTTGTTAATTTGTATAGACTTTAAGACTTCATGAAGCTGCTTCCAGATTGGAACATGGAATATAGGGTAACCTAAATATGTTTTCTCAGACCATGGCCACTCAAATGGCTCCAGAATAAAATAGATCATATCCCATTAAAAAAAAAAAAGTATGAGAGCCACCTGGTCTCCCCCTCCAGGGGACATGGTCAAATGTGAGGCACCAGAGTACTTGAGAAAGTCATATCCCACTCTCCATTCAAGTGTGGAGACTGTTCTGACCATTGGCTAGATCTGGGTAGGGGTTTAAAGTTTACTGTCTGTATTGTCCTTGGTTGGTGCCTTAGTTTGAGCGGGACCCCTTAGCCCATATCTGCCTATCATAATGTTCTACTTGTAGGTTTCTAGGACCCACTAGATCCTTCTACTTTGCTATGTCCCCTGGAGGCGGAGACCTGGTGGCACTAGAGGAAGGACAGCAGGTTACCAAGAAGAGACTTGATACCCTATGAGCATATACAGGGGGAGGTAATCCCCCTCAGGAACAGTCATAGGGGAGGGGAATAAGGGGAAAATGGGATGGAGGGAAGAATGGGAGGATACAAGGGATGGGATAACCATTGTGATGTAACAAGAATAAATTAATAATAATAATAATAATAATAATAATAATAATAATAAATAAAGTACACAAAATTAATTAATTAATTAATTAATTTTTGAAAAGCAAAAAAAGAAAGTATGAGAAACAGTTTCAAAGGAAGAACAGCCTATAAAAACTATGGCTAATGATATGCTAGCACTTAAATTTTCAATCTAAAAATAAAAGAAACAAAGACAAAGTCAAAAGTTTTCCTCCAAAGTTTAAAGACAGAGTCACTTAAGGGAAAACTCACTTCAGCAACTCAGCAGATCTGAACTAACAGCAAAGAATCCCTATATAAGAAGACAAATCCATTGAGATTATTCTGTCTCCGAAAGAAAGAAATGAGAATGGAGGAAAAAGAAGATCCTTAGAGGTTAGTGCAATATCAGGGAGCTTACTGATATATTACAAATGGATTCACAGAAGCAGAGGGCAAGGCAGAAAAAACTCAACTGAAGAAACATGACAAATGTTCTCAATTTTGATGAATAAATTTCATTGGAGTTAAAGAAGTTAAGTGAACTGAAATAATAATATATACAAGGAACACACTTAGGAACCTCATGAACAATTTGTCATAAATAGACATAAAGACAGATCTTAAGCACCACAAGAGAAAAATACTTTATAGGTTATATCAATAAATTTCTTATTAATAAATATATCTACACATATACAAAAGGAAACATACATATTCAAAACATACAAGAGAGTTGCTTATAAGAATGTGGACTTACAGGCCACATTGCAGTAACGATTATTACTTTCTGTGAACAGATCAATCATGGTGGCTGAAGAAGCATGAATCAATGTACTTACACTAAACTAATTTTGAATTCACCTCAATTTGCTTTGGGTTTCTGCAGATATTTATCCACTTTCCTTTTGAGTGGAGTTCTGTGTAATTAAAAACCTCCATGAGTATCCAATTACATAATCACTCAGAGTATCAAAGGAAATGACAAGCAAGTATGTTTAGAAAAACAAAAAAAATTCATCTCTGTTAGAAATATTCGAATGGACTGAAATTGGAGATTGCATTGAGAGTTGAGAATTTTCCCTGTTACCTATGGTATGCATTTTTCATGGTGAAAAGTTTTTGAATTAGGCTATAATATATAAGCAGAAAGAAACTGTTGATCAAAGGTACCTGCAAGTGTCAAAACATAGAAATAGATTTTAAATATAATATTTAGGAAATAGTTGCTTTCTTCTAAATGGAATAAAAATGTACCTATTTTTTAAAAAGACATCTGTGTTAAGAGTTCCTATGTTTAAGCTTGAGAAAGTTCCCTTTTAGTACTAGGTATTCTTGTGTCCTTAAGGCATAAAAGGAGAACTACTACTATATAGATTGAGCAATGGTAAAGTCTTAATCCATCTTTGAAAATTCACTGGACATACACAAAGGAAACTGCACCCTAAAGCTACTTTAGGGCAAGTTCATTTCCATAAAAAGCAGAAAGATGTATGCTTTTGTTTGGTGTGTGTGTTTTAAACAATAAGATTATTCTAGTTTAGGAGACTCAGCAAAAGGAGAGTTACAGCTATATCTAGAGATGCAAGTTTCTAAAACCAGATCCCAGTGAATTTAAAGCTCATGGCAATAAAATGAAATGTTGTGTCTAAATACATTGGTTAACTATATGCATTTTAAGCAACAAAATTTCCTAGTTCAGAAGATTAAGTTATTCATCCTAAAAAAATGCCTAATCATACTTGCAGACTTAAATGATCAATATGTATGTGACATGGAATAGTGTTTCCTGTAGAAAAATAGTCCCGTGGGTAAATAATTTTCCAAAGATGTTCATAATTATGTATTGATACATTGTTTTCATAAGCTAAGTAATGAGCCTAATGTAAATAACATACATACAAGTGACTGAACAGGTTATGGTTATATATTAGGAATATAAATGTATATACATATATCAAAGTATCAACAGTGGAATATAAAAGGCCATGAATTTGAAACAGAGCAAAGAGGAATGGGACTGCTTGGAGAGAGGAAATGGAATGGGAAAATTATGTAATTATTATTTAAAAACAAAATGAATAGTTAAAAATAATTTGGGGTTCTAAGAAGAAAACTTTTATCAAACAATTATTCCTGTTTTCTTGGTGCCTACAAAAAACATGAACCGAAATAATGAAAACTATTGTTTAATAATTAATTATTCAAAGATACTTCTGAGAGTTGGCATACTTACCTCAGTGGTGAAACATAAGCAAAAACATAGCTTTCCATATACTATTTGAGCAGCATCACAGATTACTGTTAGAGAATTCAGACCTATTTGGTTTTTCTGAATAACTATATTTCTCAATAATTTGACACAGAGTACTCAAATAACAATAAAAGTGAGGACTTTTCATAATTTGGGAAAGGACATTGCAATTTTGTCTGAAGTATGGTAATTTTATTTCAGATTTACTTCCATAAAAGTTTCAGGAGAAACCTAGATTAAAGGGAACAAAATCCAACTTTAAACCTGACAGATAATGACTACCTCAGCAGGAGATGGTGACATCCTACCGTCCAAGCTCACAAGGGCCTCATTTTACATCTTCCTAAATGCTTCTTAAACACTGCCTTGCATGCCCATTATCTGAAAAACCTTCGTTAAATCTACATTCGCTAGTTCTTAGCTACAATTCCTACAGCATTCTATCTGTCAGTATAGATAGGTCATGGCCATTGTGTTCCTAATGATGTCTCAAGTGATGCCAATTGTACTTAGTGTAACAGTTTTTAAAGAACTCTCCTGCAATGCAGTGACTTTGTTGCAAGTTAAAATCATGTTTACTTTGACAAAAACTAAAAATCAAAGACTGCAAGTACTCTATTGAGAAAATTTATCACCTTTGTGTTTTATTACTTTTAATTTACCAAGCACATGTAAGAAATTTAAACTATTTTGTGTTTTGTCTCCATTTTATTGGTATAAGAAACTTTGGTCAACTAGAGTTTTTAATCTTCAGCTAAACATGAACATTATGGAAAGGGCCAGAGAATGCAAGCTGATTTGTGTATGCTGCATATCATTATGATAAAAGCCTGACCCTTACTGATGGGAATTAATATGCCCTCACTTATCAGTGAAACCACAACATAAGCCTTAGGTTTTATGGTTACGTGAACTAAAATTAATTAAATACAATTAAGGTATTCAAATCAAATATTGAATATGCATACTTTGAAATGTTACACTGGCTTTTAACAAGATGATTTATAAGGCACAATAATTTCCAATTATGTTTAATGTATTAGAATATTTCAAACATCATTCATTAGTGGATGAGTAACTAAGAATTTTATTAATTATTTCTCAAATAGAGCATTATATTCAATCTCTAGAATTTCCTGTACATCTTACATGATTGTGTTCAACATAACAATAAAAAATTCCAGCTAGTTGGTGTTCTTTGATGGGAAACAGGCAAGATTGATAATTCAGGGGCATGGGCTCTGATGTGCACACTGAAGACCATGTCAGGTCTTCATCACTGCTTCCTAGTAACATGGTCTTCCATGGTGGGAATGCAAACTAGTACAACCACTTTGGAAATCTATCTGGTGCTATCTCAGAAAACTGGGAATAGGGCTTCCTCAAGACCCAGCTATTCCACTCCTTGGAATATACCCAGAAGATGCACCAGCACACAGCAAGAAAATTTGCTCAACCATGTTAATAGCAGCCTTATTCATAATAGCCAGATTATGGAAACAGCCTAAATGTCCCTCAGTAGAAGAATGGATAAAGAAACTGTGGTACATATACACTATGGAATACTACTCAGCTATTAAAAACAAGGAATTCCCGAAATTTGTGGACAAATGGATTGAGCTAGAGATGATCATAATGAGTGAGTTAACCCAGAAGCAGAAAGACTCAAATGGTATATACTCACTTATATCTGCATACTAGCCCAATGGGCATGTCCCATGAAAGCCTTCCCTTACCAGGAAACTGGGACCGAGGGGAGGACATCCTATTGGGACTCTAGATGAGAGAACAATGGGTGAATAGCAATGTAGAAGGATCCAGTGGGTTCTAGAAACCTACAAGTAGAACATTATGATAGGCAGATTTGGGTCATGGGGTCCCGCTCAAACTAAGGCCCTAGCCAAGGACAATACAGGCCGAATAATTTAAACCCCTACCCTGATCTACCCCATGGACAAGACAGTCTCCACAGTTGAGTGGAGAGAGGGATTTGACTTTCTCATGTACTCTGGTGCCTCACATCTGACTATGTCCCCTGGCAGGGGACACCTAGTGGCACTCAGAGGAAGGACAGCAGGTCACCGAGAAGAGACTGGATACCCTATGAGCATATACAGAGGGAGGTAATCCCTCTGAGGAACAATCATAGGGGAGGGGAATAAGGGGAAAATGGGAGGGAGGGGAGAATGGGAGGATACAAGGGATGGGATAACCATAGAAATGTAACAAGAATAAATTAATTAAAAAAATAAATAAATAAATAAAATAAAAAAAAAATCTTACACATAAAATTGATTAGATTTTTAAAGGACAATTGAAGAAGTTCCCCTACATGTTGCCTCTGGAAAGCCCTTTTAGTTACACTTGAGATTCTTTATGAAATGCTTTATGAGATGCTTTATGAAACCTGTCTCCTCAACTTCATAGTCTAAAACAATTTTGGTACAAAAAATATATCACCCTTTCGTGGTTGTATATAGTAACAAACTAACAGCACTAACCTATGTACAATGCAACTTACTTAAATTTAGTTTGGACTACGTAAAGCATTGCTGAGTGAAATTCAGTCCTTACAGTTACAATTATGTAATGTGTCTATCCTATTACTTCAATGCTCCTGAATCATGATGATAATTGTAAAGAAAAAAAATGACAATCATGATAATATCATAAGACTCCATGTTGTCTCAATTATCTGCATGTATTGTTGTAGTCCTCTAAATAAGAAATGTCCCCTGTTTGCTAAGGTATGTGAACACTTAGTCTGCAGTTTTGGGGATTGTTTAGGAATACGATGCAGCTTGTCTTGAGGAAGTGCATCATTGGAGAATGCTTTCGAGAGTTCTTTGATTCACTCCGTTTGCATTCTACTCTAGGCTTGTTGTTGAAGATGTGTAGACGTGTAGGCTTGGATGTCTGCTTTGCCTACCAGGCAGGCTTGAACTCAGAGATCCACCTGTCTCTGCCTCCCAGCGTGCTGGAATTACAGGCAAGTGCCATCATACCTGGTTTTCATTTTTTGAATATATTTTATTATTTAATTCATATTACATCTCAGTGGTTATCCCATCCCTTGTAATCTTCCATTCCTCCCTCCATCCCATTTTCTGCTTACTCCCCTCCCCTATGATTGTGACTGAGGTGGACCTCCTAGCCCTGTATATGCTCATAGGGTATCAAGTCTCTTCTTGGTTTCTTTTCTTTCTTTCTTCCTTCCTTTCTTTCTTTCTTTCTTTCTTTCTTTCTTTCTTTTCTTTTTTCTTTTTAATATAAGATTTTTAACACTTTAAGTTAAATATATTTCAGTCATTTTCTTCCTCTCCCCAAAGACCTTCCCCTGTTCCTATCCACCCAACTATCAATTCTTTCTCAAAACAAAAACAATACAACAATATCTTCTCAAAACAAGAAAACAATATAAAATTACACACAAAAAGAAACAAAATGCCAAACCAAGAATGTGATATTTTTAGCTCCCTACTCTAGTGACAGTCCACCACTGGTGACTGTGCTCCATCTGTCATGGACTATTTCTCTGAAAAGAGTAATCTGAAGTAATATCTTTCTCATTTAAGTTGTCTTTGCTGTGGGCTTTATCACTTCATCATACAAGTAATTTGTACAATTTTGAATGAGCATACTATGATATATTAACTTTTGGCTTCAAAAACAAAAAGAAGTGAATATATGACATCAAGTACATAACAATATTTTTCTAATACACACTATATACATATATGTCCGTATATGTATGTATATATATATATATTATTGTTCATGTGTGTATATTTTGACCTTTATACAATAATTTTATTTTTTGCTATGTGACATAATTAATGATCTGACTTTTTTTTTAAGCTGCAGAGGTGATTTTTTTAAAAAAGGACTTTTTGTTCTTGCAGAGGACCAGCATTCAGCTCCCAGCAGCTATATGGTGCATCACAATCACCTATAACTTGAGTTCTAAGGCATGTAATGCCTTCTTCTAGCTTCTATGAGCAATGCATGTGTGTGGTGCTCACATGTATATGCAGGCAAACCATTCCTATGTATGAAATAAAAATAAGTAAATATGTAAGTGATTATATTTTCTTTCTTTTAAAATATGTATTCTTTTCCAGTTTTAGTTATTACACAGCTCATAAGTTTTTATAATAAATTTTAGTTCATTTCATACTTCATTTCTCCCTCTCATCTCCTTCCCATCCCAGCTGGCATCCTTTCAGCATCCGGCATTCATTTCTTTTTTGTGTGTTGTCTATTGTTTTAGTTAATGTTCATTTTTCTCTCCATCAACAATGTACTCAGAACTTCATGTGTTCCTCCTCCTCCTCTTTTTCACAGGATTAAAGAAAATATTGTCAGTCTTGCTTCTTTGCTCATTTAATATGAAATATAAATATCAATTGTTTATTTTTAGTTGAACTTGATTCATTGATAAAATCCAATATGTAATATGTGATGTTTTACATTCCAGCAAAATCACAAGGCCACGCAAAATGTATTAATATTTTAATCAAGTTATTTAATTTGAAGACACCAGTCTTTTCTCCTAGTCTTTGTTTGAAGAAGAAAAGTTTGTCTGTAAATTTGTGTTCCAAATTAAAATAAGTCATACTGTCTTTCCTGCCTCAAGAAACTGCTCAATGATAACAAAATTTCTTCTATTGATGTGTGCTAGGTTAGAAAAATAATACAGAATGTAAATAAATATTTTTGTTCTTGAATAATATACAAAAATGTAGTCTAACTCCTTGAGAGGTTTCCATTTGTCCCAGTAAATGGCTACCCCCCTGAACAGATGTAGTCCCGTAATGAGGTACCTGCCATTTTTCCCTGTTTATTTTCAGTTTTTTAGGTACTCATCTCAGATGCATCTGACACATCAGTCAAAGTCTTTCCAAACATGTGGTCAGGCATGTCAGAAGAAGATAAGGGATGAAAAATGTGTATTTAATGAAGGCTGAGAAAGGACTTTTTGGTGTAGGGACAATGCCAATCAGACACAGCGGCAAGGGTATGATAAAGCAAGATATGTAGATTTGTATGTGAGATAATGAAATCTGTGGGCTTGATACTAAGAGAAAGTGATTACATTTCGAAATGAACTAGTTGGAAAAAGTTACCGAAGCATTTTCCCAATGCTCTTAAATAGTACCTGAATTAGTACTTACCTTAAAATAACCTTTACTTCGATTCCCTAATTTTATGGTTCTATTATTGAAATTTTAGGCCAGAATTTTGAAAACTAAATATCCTAGAGGAAAAGACTTGATAACTAATGCAAAAGCAACATAACTTATTTGGCTTAAGTAGCATGCAGTAAAATGAGTTTTGCATTTCTTTTCTCTTACCAATTCAATATATGCATCAGGTAAAGGCTAAGAAAATGTGCTGTAATTGCTTTTGAATGAGGATTTAGGGCATAATAAAAGGCATAATAAGCAAAATGCTAAAGGAAATAAAAGCATCCCTTGAATCACAATATTTTGGCAAAAATCTACTATTCTCAAATAGGATGAACAAGAGTTGCCTGCAAAGCACAGATTATAGACACAGTTTCCAAGTGAGATGCTCTGTGGTGTTTGACAAAAAATAGCTTAAAGCTCTGCTTGCTGATAGCTAGCTTTTGTTATATTTTTTAAAATTCAGACTTGAAATGTAGCTCTTTATCCAAATTTTGCTGACAATGTAACACTGAGGGAAGATAAGAAAAAAAATCCACAGCTTCAGCCAGCAAATTGGATCAATGGCAAAAATGCTTGTTACAAACCTTATGAGCTGATGAAAATCTAAGGCACCCAACTTAGAAAGAGAAGGAAGAATGTGTTTTACCTCTACACACATTCTGTGGCACACACTAAACACACACACACACACACACACATACACACACACACGTGTGCATGCATGCACATCAAACAATGATAAAGAAATGTAATTTAGTCTCCTCTTGGTAGTCGGCTATCCCTCCTCTGAGTGCCACCAGGTCTGCCCATCCAGGGGACATGGTCAAATATGAGGCATCAGAGTAAGTGTCAAAGTGAGACCCCACTTTCCACTCAACTGTGGAGAATGTTCTGCCCATTGGCTAGAGCTGGGGAATGGGAGGATACAAGGGATGAGTTTACCATTGAGATGTAATAAGAATAAATTAATAAAATAAAGAAAACTGTACAAGGCTTAGGAAGCTCAGAAAACAACTTACAAGGATCAGGAAGCTCCCTAAAGTTGCAGGGTGTATAGTAAATAAAGATTGAGAGGAAGAAGGGCTCTGTTCCTGGAGCTGACTGCATGTTGCACAGGAAGCTTCAAGATTGCAGCTTTGGATGGGTGAGTGTCTCAGCAATCAGAAGTGTTTGCAGCACATGCCTGCTGACCTAAATTCAACCCCAGAACCTCAGTATGGTGTAAAGAGAGAATCAGCAGCATAAAGTTGTCCTCTGACCTCTATATGTACACTCTGTCATGAATACCATGTCCACATAAACACTCATCCCAATACACATAACAATAATAATAATAAATAACATGATTTTAAAATGTCATTTAAAAATATTTAACATAAAATCCATACAGGTTATGTTTATATTGTGAATAGGAGAGTGAATAATCTAGAAATGATCTGCATTTAGTAAGATCAAATCACCTTTCAAAGATTTATTAGTACACTCTATAAAATAGAAGGAAAACATGCAAGGAAAATATTCAGTCACAATTTTGCATATATACATATATATTTACTATTTCAACTTAGCAAAAATTTAATTCACTTTTCTAGAACCAAGAAGATGATTTAACATTTATTAATGGGGTAAGATCAAATAAAATCCATGTTGCTTAATACATTTTTTATTTTATTTTTAATTACATGTGGTGTTTATTTGCTTGGTGTGTGTGTGTGTGTGTGTGTGTGTGTGTGTGTGTGTGTGTGTGTGTGTGTGTGTTGTGCACATGAGTGCAGATACCTGCAGAGATCATTAGGGCTTTGGGGCTAGAGTTACAGATAGCTGTAAGCTAACTGGTGTGAATGCTTTGGTTCTCTGCTTTTACCTACTGAGCCATCTCTCTCGTCCTTATAAATACCCTTAACTTGAAATATTTTTGACTTAAATAATATGTTTGAATTCCCACTTTGCAATTTTGTCACATACATTTTTTATGTTATATATTAGTGTGACAAGACCTGTTAGTAAAACTCCGGATAAAGAAAACATGGATTGATAAAAATATAAAATAATAAAACCATTTCTTCTCAGAAAGTTTTAAACAATGGGTTGAAGGTTGTTAACTACAGTCCAGTAGGAACATTCTTTAGTTTTTTGACTTTTAGAATATACTGTAGCTTGTCTAAGAAGGGGGTTAAATTTTGTGTACGACAGAGTATCCACTTACCTGTTCTCAGCCACTCATAAAAATAAGGATCATGCCGTGTAGTTGAACAAATTATTTCACCTTTAAAATAATTATCAGGAATAGTCAAGGAGATAGAAAAATAGCTATTAAAGTAGTACTATTGTAAGGGAATTTCTAGATGATATCTAGGGCTCTGTTGATAGGAAATTCTTGTCATGGAGTGAGCACTTTAAATATAATGTTTTGATTGTATAACCTTGAAGGAATCCTTGTCTAACTGGGAGGACATATCCAAAGTTGCTAAAATATTTTAATGAACAAGCTAATGTGAATTCTTAGTGTACTTGTGAAGCTGCTTATATTCCCATATTTCCAGAATATGTTTAAATAGAAGGCATGCTTTAAAAGAAGATTTTTGCAAATATAAGTGAGTATATGTAACAAGAATAAATTAATTTAAAAAAGAATAAAAATAAATAAATAAAAGAAGATTTTTTACTTTGTGGAATATGTTTTAAGTATATGTCCAGAAGTAGTGTAGTGAGGTCTTGAGGTAGAGCTATTTCAAATTTTCTGAAAAAGTTTCAGATTGTTTTGCAAAGTGCTTGTGTAAGTTTACACTCCTACCAGAAACGGAGGAGTGTTTCCTTTGATTCATATTCTTTCCAGCATGTGGTGCCACTTGAGTTTTTTATCTTAGCCATTCTGAGGGGTGTAAGATGGAATCTCAGAGTTATTTTGATTTACATTTCCGTAATGACTAAGGATGCTGAGCATTTCTTTAGGTGCTTCTCGGCCATTAGAAAGTCTCCTGTTGCAAACTCTCAGATTAGCTCTGTAACTCATTTTTAGTTGGGTTATACAGTTTGTTGGTGTTTAGTTTCTTGCGTTCTTTATATACAGCCTAAGAGTGAGTAGCCCAATTTGAGACCCACTCCATGGGAGAGAGCCAACACTAGCCAGTATTAATGATACTCAGCTATGCTGGCAGAGTAGAGCGTAATATAACTCTCCTTTTAGAGGCTACACCCAGCAGCAGATCGAAACAGACACAGAGAACCACGGCCAAACATTAAGCAGAACTCAAGGAGTCTTGTCAAAAAGTTAGGTGAGGAATAGAAGGGCCCTGAGGGAATAAGAGGTCACCAAGTGGACCAACAGATTCAACTAACCTAGGCTCATGGTGGCTCACAGAGACTGAAGCACTAACCAAAGAACAAGCATGGACTGGACCTAGGTCCCGTACACCTATGAAGCTGATAGGAAGCTTGGTCTTCATGATCCTCTAGCGGGGACTGTCTCTGACAAGGGCTCCATTGCCAGCTTTTGGATCACTTTCCCCTAGTTGGGTTGCCTTGTTAGGACTCAGTGGAAGAGGACTCATTGGAAGAGGATGCGCTTAGTCTTAATGAGATTTCAAATGCCAGGTGGGCTGGAGGGATCCCATCTCTGAGGAGAATGGGAACGGGGAAAGGGGAAAAAGGGTGGGAGTTTGGGAAGGAAAAGAGAGAAGTGGCTGCAATCACAATGTTAAGTGAATAAATAAATTAATTAATTAGAAAAAAGTAGATTTTACAGAAGAAGTAAATATAAATAAGTACCTGTGTTGGACAAACACTTAAATTTATACACACAGTTAACAAATTATAGTTTCAATGAAGGTTTCATTACATGGTAAATGGGAGACAGCATTGCTTCCTTGAGTGAGATGTTCTCTTTCTTGCTATTTGTTATGTTAAAAATAAATAGTAAAGTTGTTTTAGGACATTTGAATCTTTTTCTTTAACTGAGATAAAAATTGAGATAATAGATGAAAAGCTTAAAAAGCAAGACACAATTTCATGCAACAGATCCTCTGAGACAGCCTGTTTTCCTTAAAAGAAAAAAGCTGTGCTAAAGCAAACAAACTCCATCATTATTCTGCCTTCAAATATTCTGCTTTAAATTAGTGCGTTAGTAAAGAAAGACGACAGTTAAGGGCACCAATGAAAACTCAGCCTTATAGTTAAAGAATATTGGGTAAGTATAGCCAGTTGAGGGTATGAATGAAAGAAAATGTTTGAACTAAAGTATATAATTTAACTAAAACCACAATACACTGCAGAATAAATAATTGTGTATGAAACTATATACCTTACACTTATATATTATCAAATGTTAAGAGAATTATAGTAGATATAAATGGTACTAATATCCTGAAACTGTGCTGGATTAAACTTAAGTCTCCCTCCTAGAAGATATTGGCACTGTAAAATTTCACAATCAGTTTTACAATCAATTCTATCATCTAAAACACCCCAAACCACTATGAAAACCATTATGTAGTCTTCTAAGATGACATTAAGCATCTAGATCATTAAAAGAATATTAAAATTAACTCCAGGGAACTGCATAAATAGAAAACATTTATTTAGAGTAATTCTGAATGTCAACATAGGCAAATGTAGAGAAAAAATTATAACAAATAGAAACTCTTCTGACAGTAATTTTAACATGCATAAAATGATGAAAATTTACATACTAGTGGCATGATATGAAATATTTAGTATATGTTTATATGATAAACAAAGCAAACATATCTACCTCTACAACCAACATGTGCTGAGAACTGTGGTAGCTTAATATGAGAGTTCCATTTTAAATCAAATTCTATATTGGTTCTTTGGTATAATTCAATTATCTGCACTGATTTTAATAAGGTTTATTATATTTGTTTCATTCAAAAATAAGAACTAGAACATACCTGAGGGTTTTATTGTCTTAGGTAAAATAATGTAATATTTGAGGAATTTAATGAGAAGTACCTGCTGTATAATACAGGGTTTTGAATATGAAGGTATGAGATTATTTTACATTAACTACATAAATTATTTAAAATTTTTATTTTAATTGTTAATATTAAATTTTATTTCTGTTTCTTTGGTGTTTCTGATGCTTGAATAATTAATAATCTGATGAATAGAACTTAAAAATAGGCATTTCATCTGCAGAAAAGTGTGTTCTTTGACAAAAGAAATGATAATAAATAAGTATGGCAATATTTACTGCTAATATAAAGTTTGATTATGATAAAGATATTATAAAGTTTGATAATAAGTAGTTTTCATTGCATTATTAGATATAATGTATGTATTAGATATAATGTATTGTGATGTATCAATAAAAACAAATATACTCTGTTAAAATACACACGCTCTAAATTGTTAGGGTATCACTAAATACAGTGTATATAGCAATTAATCTTGTCAATGTAGCTTCTAATATCTTAATTATTAAGATGAACCTTTGACCAAAGATGTGTATTTATCATGCTCTCTGCTAATATGCTCATCTAGGGTATCCTTCACTTAGAAAACTCTGAGTTACAGTGAACAGTGGCATTATACAGTCAATTCTGTCTAAAGATGAAGAACAAAAATGATCAGAATACATGTTATTTGTCAGCTCAGTTTCTCCCCATGCATTCTTTCTCTCCTTATTTTCTTCGTACCTCTGTTTTCTTTTTTTCTTTCAACCTGTTTTTAAAATGAAGACTTTTTATATTTCCCATGTTGTTCTTGTATTCATGGACACAGGGATGTCCTAAAATGATTCTCTCATATTAAGAAAATATTATGTTATTCCCTAAGAAAATAATATGGTTTAAGCATTGTTAGGACAGTAAAGATAGAAAATAATAAAATGTAGATATTTTTCCTAAATTATATGCATTGAATCTTTAACTCACTGAATTGAGCATTGCATGAAAATAACAGTCAAAGAACATCACCCACATCTTCTAAGGGTCAATATGATAAAGGACAAAAGACAAACCTTCTTTCAAGACATAGAGGATGTTGGGAAATAAATAACTGATATGTTAAGATGGTAGAATTAGAATCCAAGTCAAAAATTCAGAGCTAATGCAAGTCATAGAAAATATAACATATGCAAATATAAGTTATAATACAGTGGTCTGTAGGTCATAGGAGTATTTATAACTAAAATAGAAGAGGTCAGAGGACATGCCACTGTTTAGTGAAAGTCTTTGTCTACTCACTAGTAGCAAACATCATGTGGTTAGATCGTAGTGGCCATGTCTCTGTTGAAAAGTCAAAACTAGATAAGTATCATTTGTGAAGGGAATTTCAGGCCATTAATTAAGGTAATGAGTATTTGAAATCTCTTTCTAAAACTTTTAATTCAGCTTTTCTTCAAAAATATCAGTCTTCAAAATGTGATATCAAGCAAGATAAATAAATTTGCTTTGTTATTGATGAATTTATGCTTCTCTTATGTGCTAAAGACGATCCTAATAGAAACACAGGCAAAATTCTTTTGATCTGGGAAAAAGTTAGACAAAGCAAAATAGAAATCACTTCCTTATTCCCTATTGGTGCTCAGTATATTATGTAATTAAAATACACTGAAATAACCATCAAAGAAAGTTCTATAATTACACAATTGCATGGGTGTATTCTTTTTTCCTCATCAGAAAGGATGTCCATGAACTCACTTTTTGCATCCTTAATATATCCTGAAACCCATGTTAATAACTGGAGAAATAGGACTTTATTGTGCTTTTGCATTCTTTCTTTATATCTATGACCGTATTAAGCACTCATAAAAACCAAAAATAGAAAACATGTATTTTTATTTCTTATGTTATCATATAATCACACTAACTACAAACAAAATGTTAATAAAACTACAAAACTTGTTGGAATAAGAAGAGTTAATTTGAGACAAAGATAGACCTGTAGAGAAAGGAATTTGGAGAATAATAAATAAAGCCAAAACCAAAATTCTTCCCATATAGAGTCATATGGAAACTTATTACTGTAAAAGTTTCCTAACATATACATTGGAAGTTTTCATACACACACACACACACACACACACACACACACACACACACACACACA
>OU015749.1:46286434-46343165 GCA_907169655.1 Acomys percivali
AGAGAGAGAGAGAGAGAGAGAGAGAGAGAGAGGGAGAGAGAGAGCATTCAAATGCACATGTTTGTTCCCATGCACCTTAAGGGTTATATTAGCTATTTTAGATTCTATGCCTTTTAGCTGTACTTTAGAATGAACATGGCAGTTTTTAAAGTTGTATTTGATTGGAGTGCATTGAATCTACACAAAACCTAGGAATCTAGAACTTAATAATAATTAATTAAGCTATATTATCTTACATCCTGTTCTAACTTGAGATTATCACTCTTTATTTACTACTGTTGAGTTGTTTTCACTGATATTTTGTAGTTTGCCAGGTTGGGTTTTTCTTAATTAATTAATTAATTTATTTATTCATCTGATCCTGATCATAGCCCTCTCCTGCCTCCCCTCCTGTTCCCATCCTCCTTCCCTCTTCTCACTCTTCCCCCTTCCCTACCCTTCAGATAAGGGGAGCGCCTTCCCACAAACACCTCACACCAGCACATCAGGTTGCATCCCTATTTAATGCATATTCTTCCCTTGTAGTCTGGAGTTTCAGCCTTACCAGAGGAAAGTGATAGAGAAGCAGACAACAGAGTCCATGTCAGAGACAGCCCTCTCTCCTTTTTCTAGGGGATCCACATGATGGCCAAGCTACTCATCAGCTAGTTATGTGTAAGAAGTCAATTTCATGCATTGTCCTTGGTTGTGCATCAGTCTGCTTAAGACTCCCTAACCCCGGGTTATTTGGTTCTATTGGTCTTCTTGTGGATCTCCTGTCCTTCTTGGTCCTTCAATCCTTCCACCTACTCTTCCACAAGATTCCTTGCGCTCCATCTAATGCTTGACTGTGAGTGCCAGCAGCTGTTTAGATCTGCTGCTGGCTGAAGTCTCTCAGTGGACAGCTATGCTAGGCTCCAGTCTGTAAGCAGAGTATCGTTAATACTGTCAGGAGTTGACACTTCCATGGTGTGAGTCTCAGCTTGGGCCAGTCACTCTTCAGACATTCCCTCAATCTCTGTTTTATTGCTATCCCTGCACATCTTTAGGCAGGGCAAATTAATTCTTATATTTTGGTTCTCTCTAGCACATTTGAAATGATTCTCTGTGTATATGTACATACATATGGCTAACTCATAAATAATATTCATTTATAACACAACTATAGTAATCACGTGTGCAATAACATGAGTCTTTTCTTAATTGTGTATGCGTTTTTTTTGTATTCCATGTTTTTCACTGGCAATAACTGCAATGACAGGTAAAACAGGAGATAGAGCTCAGGGTTAGAGTTTTTGCTGATCATACGTGAATCCCTGTGTTAAGTATCCAGCAAAATTTAAATGAAAATGCAAAAGAAACTGAACGTACTTTCAAAAGAGGAAATTAACACAAAGCAATTCAGTAGCTGCCTATAAGAAACAAGAAAATATTTGAAGCAGGAAGTCTGGGAGCAGACCAAAGGCTTACATGCTTCTGTCAAAAAGAATCAAACAGTTCATAGCTGTAGCTGGGTATTCATTTTTAAGTTCCCACTGTGCCAAGATATTGCACTAAATTTTTGTATTAACCTACAGCATGGGCTTTGGTCTGTAACCACATCTGATAAACACAACCTGACACCAGGGCCTGATCCTGACAGGCTCTGATTTATGGCAACTGTCTTTTCTACCTGATGAGCATCCATTTGCCCAGACCAGAACAGCACCTTAGACAGCTGGGTCAGCAAAACCTTGAGCTATTCTTCTCATACCTTTACATTCTTTCCACTGACGTTTAGTGATAAAATATGAATAAAACTGATGTGTAGGTATTTTCAAGAAAGCTGTCTACATATTCTCACTTCATTTCCATTGACTTTTCTGAATCATTTCTTTTAATAAAACTATAGAGTATATAGTTAGATTCTTGTTTTTCTTAAAATTTAATTATCTCAGAATAAAATTTGTCTGGTTGAAAATAAAACCCTAGTGTTATTATTTGTGTACAATTTACATACAAATGAGTGGTAGAGAGATCTTGTTATTTACAATGGAAAGGCTGTAATACTGTAGACAATTGTATATGTACATGATACATTTATTAAATTGGGTTAGTCATGATTATATACAAGATTACAGAGAAACAAAAAAGTTTGTGATTACTTAAATGCAGGATTTTACATGTTTATAATTTAGGTGTTCCTCAAGAATCTAGTATGATGAAAAAGAAATAAGTACTGAGGACATAGGATAATCAATTATTTAATATCTTTAAAGGTTAAGAGTATTTTTAAAAATTAAACTTGACTGGAGGTGTCATAGTCTATTTGTGTTCAATTCACATGCTGAAATCATAAATTCAATGTGATGGTTATCTAAAGATGGAACCTTTTAAGGTGATTATGTCATCAAAGCATAATTACAGAGAGAACTCATAACTTTCTAAAAGAGACCTGAGAGGCTTAGCCTCCATTTCACTAAGGAAAAATACATCAGATGATTGTGTGTGTGAAGGGGCAACCTACTCTTACATCATTGCCAATACCACTATCCCATCTTAGTCATGCCAGGATCCAAGAGTCAGAGGAATTCATAGGTGAAGGTCTATAGCAGGTCTATACAGAAGGTATGTGTGGGTATATATATATATATATGGAAGGGCTATATGGCAGCTTGTTGCTAGATCCCACATTCATGAGTAAGCAGGCTATTTTCCATAGACTTATTCATTTACTTGCCTCTTTGTGCATGCACGAGAGAGGCAAAGGGAGAGAAGGAGAGTGACAGAGAGACAGAGAGAAGATTTCATAACACATGTGTGTCAGCCAGAGATGATTCTCACCTTCCAGTTTCTTGGAGCATGGTCAGTTCACCTTCCAATTTCTTGAAGCATGATCAATATGATTCTGCCTCTGCAAACCATAATTCAGGGTACCTGGCTGGTGAGAGTCTGGGTGATTTTCTTGTTGCAGCCTGGCATTCTGCTGTAAGAGTACCGGGACTCCAGGTCAAGCCAGTGCATGTGACTTTTAACAAGGGTTCAAAGGATCAAGCTAAGAGAGATGGGCTTGTGAAAAATGTTTTATCCAGTGAGCCACCTGCCGTATGCCGTATTACCTTCTGTAACCTGGCTACTTGAAATACTATATTCAGAAATTGAATATAACTATTAATGCCTTCAGTAGTATAAATTATGCTGCAAAATAAGCATAGAAAACATTTAACTAGCAGTGAATAAATGAATAATAAACAAATTATATTGTGATGGAAAATCTGAAGTGAATATTTTAGATGTACTTTTAAATGTTACAGTTTATAAACAAAGCAACAAATCCAGAGTAGTAATGAAAACTTTCTCCTTAATAAAATGATGTTGGTAATTCTAAAGAGAATAATCAGATAAACCTCAGCATGTAAGTCATCATTGGCCTAGGATAGCAGTAGGTAGAATTGATGAAGACATATTCTCAGAACAAATAAAAAGAAATTCTCTTCTGGAACATAGTATTAGGAAGTGCAGACAACTGGCAAAGGAGTAGGTCTTAGGATCTCCATAGGGATAAGCATAACATATTTATATCCATGATTTAAGAACTTAATTTCTTATGATACTAATATTTGTTTTTTTAAAAAAAACAAAACAAAAAAGTTGTATTTTTTCACTCACTCTTCCACAATGTTACCTATGTATAGGTGCAGGAGTGTGTTGTAGGTGCACCACAAGTGAGCTGTTCTCTACATTTGACTAGTGACTTTCTGTAATGGTGTGCTGCTACAAAAGACAGTTTTTTAATCAGCTATGATAATCATCTGAGGCTATAAGGATAAGATTTTTAGAATGCAATAGTGAAAGAACTTGTGTGTCATATGTGAGACTGTGACTTATAGCCATGACAGAAAAGCTACACTCATGAAATCTCAACAACAAGCTACATAGGATGAGGTAAATCTCAGTAGACCACAAAGCTAAATGAAGCACTAAAAGGAATTAACACTGCTGAGTAGGAGAGAGTTATTCATACCCAAAGTTGAGACCCATTTTTTTTTATCTAACATGAAGGATTCAGCCCTAGAAACACACACATTTAGGCAACACTGAAAGGACCCAGTGTGTTGTGTTTACAAGGCTATTCTTTAAAGTTCATATGTAACAACAGTGGTAAAAGAATAGGAGGCCTTGAATTTGGAAAGGAGGGTGCAGGATTTGGAGGAGTAGAAGAGAAGAGAAGATGAAATGAAGAGATTGTATTTTAGTTTTAAATGTTAATATTAAAATTTATTGAAGAAATTTTATTAAATTACTGTCTTAGTTTGGTTTTTATTGCTGTGAATTTACACTATGACCAAGGCAACTCTTATAAAAGACAACATTTAATCGTGGCTGGCTTACAGTTCCAGAGAATTTTCAGTTCAATATTATCGTGGCAGGAAGTATGGCAGCGTGGAGGCAGACATAATCCTGGAGGAGCCAAGACTTCTGAGACTGTGCCACAGGCAACCAGGAGACTATGTATCCCTGCATGCCTGGAATGAAGCCTACTTGGTAATGGTGGATGATATCTTTGATGTGTTATTGGATTCAGTTTGCAAGTATTTTACTTCGAATTTTTGCATCAATATTCACAAGAGAAATTGGTCTGAAATTATCTTTCTTTGTTCAATCTTTGTGAGGTTTAGGTATCAAAATGACTGTGTCCTCATAGAATGAGTTTGGTAATGTTCCATCCATTTCTATTTTGTGAAGTAGCTTGAAGAGGATGTGGAGAAAGAGGAACACTCCTTCATTGTTGGTGAGAGTGCAAACTTGTACAACTAGTTTGGAAATCAATCTGGCACTTTCTCAGAAAACTGGGAATAAGACTTCCTCAAGACCCAGCTATTCCACTCATTGGAATATGCCCAAAAGATGGTCCATATGCTCAACCATGTTCATCGCAGCCTTATTTGTAATAACCAGAACCTAGATGTCCCTCAGTCAAAGAATGGATAAAGAAACTGTGGTATATTTACACTATGGAATACTAATCAGCTATTAAAATCAAGAAAATCCTGAAATTTGTGGAAAAATGGAGGGAAGTAGAAATGAACTTCCTGAGTGAGTTAACCCAGACTCAGAAAGATACACGTGGCATATACTCACTTATAATTGGACACGAGCCCAACAGAGATGTCCCCAGGAACTCTTCACTTAGCCAGAGATTGGGATAGATACTGGGACTTCCTCTTGGGATTCTAGGTGTGAGAGATAAGGAAGAATGGGGAAATAGAAGGATCCAGAGGGTCCTAGAAACCTACAAGAAGGGCATTAATGGTGGCAGATCTAGACCCACGTGGGTCAGCCCAATCTACAGTACAAACCAAGGAAAATATATGCATTAAACCTAGAACCCCTATCCAGATCTAGCCAAATGGACACCACATTCTCCACAATTGTGGAGAGCAGGGACTGACTCAAACATGAACTCTGGTGCCCCTTATTTGACCACTTCCCCTTGGTGGTGTGATCTGGTGACGCTCAGAGGAAGAGTAAGCAAGCTATCAGGAAGAGACCTAATAGGCTGTGATCTTAGAGAGGTGGGCGAGGTCTCCTTCTGTCACAGACCTAGTGGAGGGTATAGGGTGAAGGAGGGAGGGAGGAAGAACAGTAAGATAAAGTGAGGGGATAACAATTGATATTTAATCTGAATAAATTACTTAAATAAAAATGAAAAAGAAAAAGAATTGGCTAACAGAACTGAATGTTCCGGGCCTTTAGTTACAACAATCTCAACTAGAATATCAGGAGCATAATATTGAGGGACTAGTGGACATGTCACAGCACGTACTATTTTACTACAATATCTAGAAGAAGCAACTCAAACTAATACATTTATGAAGTATGGAAACGAACATCAAAGAGAGGAAAAAGATTTGTATAAGGAGTAATTAATTTTCTTCCATTGTACCAGGTTTAAACATTGAAATGACAGACATTTTGATTTATACATGATGCAATATATGATACTTAAGGGATACAGAAAGTTATGCAGCACCTCTTTCATATAGACTCAACTTGCAGGTAGTTATCTACCATTAACACACTTCTCCTAAGATTATGATGCATATATTCAAGACTATTGATATTCACAGAGGAAATATTTCTATAGACATATAACTCATATTATTGTATCACTGTCATTATTTGAAGATTTTGAAAAACACCTTCTTTCTTGTGTTCTGCTTTAAGTTCTTCACTTGTCCCTGGCTACTTGTATAATATAGCATTAATGTCCTAGTGCACTCATTTACTTTAGGAACTATAGATTTGTTACTAGATCTTGTGTTGATGCATCTAGTTCAAAACTTTAAACAAAAATAAATGCATTGTATTTAATTTATTTACCTGTTCAATTTATTTTATGCTAGATAGTTTTTGCATCATTTAATAATAGATTTATATTTCCTCTTGTATTTCTGAGAAGGAGTAAGCAATTCAGTTTCACATTTACAAACCAACTGCTATCCACTTATATATTCATTGTGGAAGATTGCCAATCTATATTGCAGATAGGCACTAAATTAATTCATTTGGGTCCAGATTCAGCTGTGTTTGCTCAAACAAAATTTCTGCCTGAAGTCCCATTGACTATGAGGTCAATAAAATCTTTGCATATATAAATTCTGATGAGTCAGGTCTTAAATAAATATCTTTCAGTTTCTCTCAATGTGAGGCTTATCAGTGAGAAACCAAATGCTGTATTGCGAAAGATTTGAATTGTCTCTTTGAAGACAGTTTTCTGTGGAGTACAGTACTTGAAATTAAATAAAAGATAATGATCATGTATTTTTGAATCATTTCTTTATTTAGCTGTCAAACAACAGTGAATAAATTTATCGTAGAATGATTTATGTGCCTCCTGCTATTCTTAACAGTTTAAATGCTAACTTCCTCAGCCATTTAATGTAAGGAGTAACCTTTTTGGTATCTACAGTGATTGCATAAGGTTAAATTGAATTATTTATTTGGTTTCTTAAAAATAACACAAAATACTATTTCTTATATGTGTTATAAAGTATGCAGTATGTTCTTTGCTTTCATTTCCATTACAAGGTATAGTCTAATGATGTACATAATTGGAGTCTTCAAGAATAACATAACCAATCTTATGGGACACAATGAAAGCAGTGCTAAGAGGAAAATTCATAGCACTAAGTGCCTTCATAAAGAAATTGGAGAAATCTCATACTAGCAATTCAATAGCACACTTGGAATCTCTAGAATAAAAAGAAGCAAGTACACCCAATAAGAGAAGATGACAAGAAATAATGACAGAAGGCTAAAATCAATAATGTAGAAACAGAGTACAATACAAACAATGAATAAAACCAAGTGTTGGTTCTTTGAAAAAAATAAAAAAAAAAAAGATATGCCAACTCTTAGCTAAACAAATTAAAAGGCAACTAGAGAGTGTATCCAAATTAACAAAATCAGAAATGAAAAGGGTACATAACAATAGACATCGAGGAAATCCAAAGAATGGTTAGGTCTTACTTCAAAAGCATTTATTCCTCAAAATTGGAAAATATAAATGAAATGGACACTTTTCTTGATAGATACCAAAAACCAAAGAAAAATCATGAACAAGTAAACTATTTAAATAAAGCTATAAACTCTCAGGAAGTAAAAGCAGTCACTAATAGTCTTGCAAATAATAATAGCCCCGGACCAGATTGTTTCAGTGCAGAATTCTACTAGACAGTCAAAGGAGAGATAATACTAACACTCCTCAAATTATTCCACAATATAGAAACAGAAGGAACATTGCCAATGGATGATCCAAGCCTCAATTTGTTAGCAAGCTGTACTTATAGAAAGAACATTGCCAAACACATTCTACAAGGCCACAGTTGCCCTTGTAATGAAACCACACAAAGAATCAACAAAGAATTTCACACCAATCTCCCTTATGAACACTGAAGTAAAAATATTCAATACAATACTAGCAAATTGATTCCAAGAACATCTCAAAAACATCATCCACCTTGATCAAGTAGGGCTTTATTCTTGGGACACTAGTGTGGGTCAATATATGAAAATCCATCAATGTATTCCACTACATAAACAAACTGAAAGAAAAAAACCCACATGATCATCTCATTCAATGCTGAGAATGCCTTTGACAAAACACAACACCTCTTCATATTAAAAGTCTTGGAGACATTGGGGATACAAGGCACATACCTACATACCTAAACACAAAAAAGGCAATATATGTCAAGCCTATAGCAAACATCAAATTAAATGAGAAACTTAAAACAATTCCACTTAAATCAATGACAAAACAAGGTTGCCCACTCTCTCTATATGTATTCCACTTGAAGTTCTAGCTCGAGCAATAAGACAAGAGTATAAAAATTGAAAATGAAGAAATCAAAGTATCACTTTTAGCAGACAATAAATTAGTATACATAAGGAACTCCCAAAATTCTGCCAGAGAGCTCATACAACTGATGAAAACTTTCTATAATGTGGCTGTATACAAAATTAACTAAAAAAAAAATAAGTAGCCCTCTTTTATACAAGCAATAAATGGGATGAGAAAGAAGTTCAGGAAACAACACCATTGTAATAGCCACCAACACACAATATAAAACATAGCACAAACAATATAAAATATCTTGGTGTGCCTCTAACCAAATGAGTGAAAGACCAGTAAGACAAGAACTTCAAGTCTACAAAGAAAGAAATTGAAGAGGACATCAGAAGATGGTAAGAAGTCCCACATTCATGGATTTATAGGATTTATATAGTAAATATGGACATCTTACAAAAGCAACCTTGAGATTCAATGCAATTCCCATCCAAATTCCAACATAATAATTTGCAGACCTTGAGAAAAAAATCTTCAACTTTACATGGAAAAGTAAAAAACTTAGCATAACTAATACAATTTTGTACAACAAAAGGTCTTCTAGGGGTATCAACATCACTGAATTCTGGCTGTACAATAGAGCAGTAGTAGAAAATCCTGCATGGTCTGGGCATAAAAATAGACAGGCTCAAATTGAAGTCCCAGAAATAAATCCACACCCCAACACACACCTGATTTTTGTCAGTGGAGCTACAACCATACAATGGAAAAAAGAAAGAATCTGCAACAAATGGTGTTGGTTTAACTGGATTGCCTCCACGTAGAAGAATGCACACATATTCATATTTATCACTCTTCACAAAATTCAAGTCCAAGTGGATCAAAGACCTCAACATAATATCAGATACACTAAGTCTACTAGAAGAGAAAATAGTCAATAGTCTTGAACTCATTGGCACAGGAGACAAATTCCAGAATAGAACACCAACATCTCAGGCTCCAAAATCAACAATTAATAATTGTGACCTCATGAAACTGAAAAGCTTCTGTAAGGCAAAGTACATTGTCAATAGGACAAAAGGTGACAGCCTACAGAATGGGAAAAGATCATCACCAGCCCTATATCTGACAGAGTGAGCATATGCAAAATATACAAAGAACTCAAGAAATTAAACACCCACAAACAAAATAACCTAGTTAAAATATGGAGTACAGAGCTACACTGAGAATTCTCAACAGAGGAATGTCTAATGGTTGAGAAGAACTTAGAGAAATGTTCTATGTCCTTAGTCATCAGTGAAAAGCAAGTCAAAAGAAATCTGAGATTCTACCTTACACCCATCAGAATGGCTAAGACGAACAACTCATGCTGGAGAGGATGTGGAGAAAGGGGAACACTCCTTCATTGATTGTGGGAATGCAAACATATACAACCACTTTGGAAATAAATCTGGAACTATCTCAGAAAGTTAGAGATAGCTCTTCCTCAAGATCGACCCACATTACTCTTGGATATAGACACAAAACAAGCTCTACCATACAACAAGGACATTTGCTCAACTGTGTTCATAGAAGCTTTACTAATAATAGCCAGAAATTGCAAACAACCTAAATGTACCTCAACCTATAGAAAAATTTGGTATATTTACACAATGTCATATCACTCAGCCATTAAAAACAAAGACATGATGTAATTTGCAGGCCAATGGATGGAACTAGAAAAGGCAAAGGTAAACCAATGGCTAACGCAACTAGACCCACCCCACAGGAGACAGCTAACCTCTAACACTATTAAGGACACTCCACTATGCTTGCAGACAGGACCCTGGAATAACTGTATTCTGAGATGCTTCATCTAGTAGCTGATGAAAACAGATGCAGAGTCCCACAGTCAAACAATAGGCTGAACTTGGGAGTTTTGTTTAAGACTAGGAGGCAGGATAGAGTGACTCAGAGCGGTCACAGACACCACAAGAAGCCATACAGAGTAAACTAACCTGAGCCCCCGGGGGCTCACAGAAATTGAACCACCAAAGAGATTGCATGGGTCAGACCTAGACTCCCCCCAAACATAGGTATCATATGTGAGGCGTGGTCATCATGTAGGTTCCCTTATTATGGGAGAAGATATTGTCTCTGACTCTTCACTGCCTGTGGATCCCTTTCTCCTAGCTGATCCGCCTTGTTTGGTCCACAGTGGGAGAGGATGTGCTTAGTTCTGCTGTGACTTGAGATGACAGGTGGTTTGGCACCCATTAGGTACTATTAGGGGACCCCTTCTCTGAGGAGAAGAAGACTGGGAATAGAGGGATTGGGATGCAGGAATGTGAGACTGGGAGGAGGAGGCTGGTATCTGGCTATAAAGTGATTAAATTAAAATCTCCATTCAAGTTACTACTGAAAAAGAAAGCAGGGAGAATTTGTAACTTAAATGTTACTGTTAGAAATGAGAAAGTTTCTCAGGAATTAATATGGCTAACAATATAGAAGGAGGGTGTGGTAAGGATAGTAAACCTGGGGATTTAAGTCAGCTACAATTCCTTTACTGTGATTTTGTTTGGAACAATATACATTCCTTCAAAGGAGACAGTTTTGTAATGATGAGTTGGATGTGTTGTCTAGTGCTCTAGTACTAGTAATCTTTGGTTCTTGAGTATTTAACCTGTCCCATGCAAAGGAGGAATAGCATTTTGAATTATATATGAATTATTTATACATAATTTTCATATCCACACATGGAAAAATCTCTAAACGATAAAATATATAGTCAGAATATTCTTTGTTAACATTTAAAAGATCTACTTGGAATGATTTGACCATATAAATTATATATGCTTATATAAAATGCAATTTGATTAATTCATGATTCAAATTAGTAAAGTGTATTCAAGTGTGAAATCATACCTATTATGAGGAAAGTGAATATGTTCACTGCTATAAAATATACTTTGGACATGTTTTAAAACTTCTCTTTTTCTCTCTGTAGAATATTCTCATCTTTAAGCAGCTTGTTTTTTACTTTGATTTCTCTTGTGACATAAATATATATGATATAATATAAACTATATTATACACAAATTAATATATTAATGAAGTTCATATCATCCTATAAAACTCTATAAACTCTTTATTGTCATCCTGTCTTTTAAATAACAGCTCTGTGAATATTTAGTTCAGTTATATAATATTCTGATTTAAGGATATCTAAATAAGCTAGAGGTGGTGGCCTTTAATCATAGCATTCAGGGAGATAGAGGCAGGCAGACTGCGGTGAGTTTGAGGGCAGCCTGGTCTACAAGTGAGTCCAGGACAGCCAGGAGTACACAGAGAAACCCTACCTCAGAAGAGAAAAATACACAGAGAGAAATCTAAATATTGACACCTGAACTTGCAGAGCATTATTTGGGTTTTCATTTTTCTTGCAACACATGCTGGTTGTAGAAATCAGGGTCATATTGTACTTCTTTACTAAATACCTAAGTGTAAAGTAGGGACATCATAGTTACCTACACATTCATTTGGGAAACAATATATGTGTTCCTAGGTAAGTCAAGTAAATTTTACATTGTCTAGTAGTGTGAGTCCCTATGCTCCACAAATTTATCAACATTTATTTATGTAGGTATTTTAATTTAGCCCCTCCTACACATAAATACTTTGCGTTTATTTGTTGAAATATAACAAATCACTTTCCATAGTGGTGGTATTTGTTCTCTTACTGATTTTTAAGTGTCTTTTTTTTTACATTGTATACAATTCCTTTAAGTTATATTAGACTCAAAAATATTTTCATTCACAGGCAGACTGTATGCTCATTTTCTTAATATTATGCTTCAGAGTATTTCTCAAAATAACTGCTTTACTACAATTATGACTAAATAATGCAGGTTAATATTTAAATTGTTTTGTACTTGAGATTTACAAAATTTGTGTTTTAACTTGATTCCAAAAAGAACAATCACATGATATTTCCAAAACTTATAATTTTACATTTTATTTACATTTTAGAGTATGACATATTGTGAGATTTTTATACTACTTGGTGAACATGAAAATAAATACCTTCCTGAAAGTAAATTTATTTTTATCATTTGTTGTAAAGATGTTCCCTTTGGTGAATTCTACTGCATATTACTAAGTCTATTTTATTACGAATGTTTCATCTGACTTCTCATTTACCAGTCCCCTCTTCAAGTACCACATAGTTCCTATTAGTATAAGCACATGCTGTCTTTAATTCTGGTAGAGAAAATCACTCTTCTTTGATCTTTAGATCTGAATCGGCTTTGGTTGTTTTGGTCACTTCCATTTCCATTGGAATTTATTTATTTATTTTTAAAATATATTTTATTAATTTATTCATATTATATCTCAATTGTTATCCCATCTCTTGTATCTTCCCATTCCTCCCTCCCTCCCATTTTCCCCTTACTTCCTTCCCTTATCACTATGACTGAGGGGGACCTCTTCCCCCTGAATATGCTCATAGTGTATCAAGTCTCTTCTTGGTAGCCTGCTATCCTTCCTCTGAGTGTCACCAGGCCTCCTCATCCAGGGGACGTGGTCAAAATGGGGCACCAGAGTTCATGTGAAAGTCAGACCCCACTCTCCACTCAACTGTGAAGAATGTCCTGTCCATTGCGTGGATCTGGGTAGGGGTTCAAAGTTTACTGCAAGTATTATCCTTGGCTGGTGACACAGTTTTAACAGAACCCCTTGGCCCAGATTCATCCATCATAATGTTCTTCTTATACATTTCTAGGACCCTCTGGATCCTTCTATTTGCCCATTCTCCCATGCTTCTCTCATCTAGAGTCTCAATAGGATGTCCTCCCCTCTGTCCCACTTTCCTGGTAAGTGAAGGCTTTCATGGGACATGCCCCTTGGGCTAGTGTCCAGATATAATTGAGTACAAACCATTTGACTCTTTCTGATTCTGGGTTAACTCACTCATTATGATTATTTCTAGTTCAATCCATTTGTCCACAAACTTTGGGAATTCCTTGTTTTTAATAGCTGAGGAATATTCCATAGTGTAAATGTACCACAATTTCTTTATTCATTCTTCTACTGAGGGACACTTAGGCTGTTTCCAGGTTCTGCCTATTATGAATAAGGCTGCAATGAACATGGTTAAGCAAATCTTCTTATTGTGTGCTGGAGCATCTTCTGGGTATATTCCAAGAAGTGGAATTTAATTTCATTGGAATTTAATATCAGTGTATAAATTTTTATGTTTTGTGGAATCTGCTTCTGATATCAAAGCATTTAACACATAGCTATAGCACATTTCTCCCCTCACTTAAAAATGTCTATGTAAGGGTTTAGGAGATGGTTTAAAGATTAAGAGCATTTGTCCCTCTTTCCTAGAATTTGAGATGGTTCCTAGCACGCGGTAGATTATACCTGCTTGTAATTCCATCTCCAGGTGATCCTTTGATCTTCAGGCTCATGTGGAGTGCATACATACACACACACACACACACACACACGTGTATGCACACAAACACACATATATAGTCACACCACACACACACACACACACACACACACACACACATATATATATATATATATATATATATATATATAAAATCACACACACACACACACACACACATACACACACACACACATACACTCACACAGAGAGTAGGTAACTGAATATAGCATGGTTTGGGTAGAGTCCTAAATTTATCATCTTCAGTTAGGAAAGTCCCCTGTGTTATTTGGATAATTGGAACCTCAAAGCAGAGTTGAGGTCAGGATGGTCCTGGCAATGATTAGAAAAACATTGCTTGCTTTTCATGAATACACTAGCACTTTGTGATGACCAATTCCTGTGTTTGTCACCTAATTCCTCCATCTCCTTCTATGTTATCTGATGCTTTTTTTTTTTCAGTTGAGCACTTGCATTTAACATGTTTCTTTTCCTTCAAAAAAATTTTAGAGCAAGACTTCGGAAAGTTGCCATAAATGCAATTAATAGATGGTATGTTTCACACAGCTTCAAAACTAAATAAATAAATCCAAAATTTCTTCAAACTTTTTCTACCACTTTCCAACTTGAACTAAAAGTTTACTATTATATTTTTGAGTTATAGGAGACTTTGATAAATTTCAAAACCCAGTTTTACTAATGTATACAGATAGAAATTTATCAAATTATTTTGTTTAAAAAATACACTTTAGATTCAAACACAGAAAATGATTCAAAAATTAATAAGTATTATAACACAGAGTATTCACAACTTTCTATTTTCAAGTTATTTATAAAGAAACAAACATGTATGTATAAAATGGAAATACATAGCTTATTTTCTAATAAGTTATAGACTTATAAAAGCTATAGAAAATATAGACTATTTTTTAATGTTCAGTTTCTATAAAACAGATGAGATTTGTTTTGGTCTTCTATTTCTTGTCATCCATCTTCATTTTAGCTTTGCAGTATCCAGTGATCTAAAGAGAAAGCAAAATATTTTCACAAGGGAAATAAGAATCTGAAAATAACTTGGGCACAGTGGCACATGCCTATAATCCCAGCCTTTGGGAGGCAGAAGCAGGGTGATCTTTGTGAGTTTGAGCCCAGCCTGATGCACAAAGCAAGTCTAAGACAGCAAAGACAACACAGGAAAATCCTCTCTCAGAAAAAAAAGAAGGCCAGCCTGGTCTACAAAGTGAGTCCAGGACAGCCAAGATTACACAGAGAAACCCTGTCTTGAAAAACCAAAAAAAAAAAAAAAAAAAAAAAAAAAAAAAACCCAAAAAATAGTACTTATTTAGAAAATATTTTTTTTAATTCAAAAGATAATCATCACCCTAACTATGAACCATATTGACAATAAAGAATATTTCTATCTTGTTTAATTGATGAAAATTTCAGTGATATTCTAAGAAGAATTTGAGGTAAAATTTAAAATTTGCTTATAAATGTGTATTTGTGTGTCGTTATGGATGCCCACAGACACCGGAAGTCATTGGGCCACCTCAAGGTAATGCTAGAGTAGATTGTGTGCTCCTGATAGTCTCTAGAAGAGCAGTGAGCACTCTTAAAGGAAAAACTAGATTTTCAGTCCTGTAATAGATAATTTTTAAAAGTGACAATGTAATAAAGATTCATTCAAGATTCATAAAATATACTGCAATATACTGTATCTCATATGAACATTTGACATCTTCTCAAAAGATTTTATTCTTGTCTTTCGTTCTTTAGGTTCTCTGCAAACATCATGTCCTGCAGAGTGATGATGTACATGCACCAAGAAACGTATAAAAGTCCAACATGGCTTAGTAGCTGATATGGACTAATATCAGACTGCTTACTTCAAACCTATTTAAATAAAGTGCAACATTGGAAAAAAGTTTTCTGCTGGCAATTATCATAATAGAGTTTAAGGTGTGACTATATCGAAACAAAACTCTTTGGCAAAATACATATGGTATCTTCTATACAAACTGATTCTATAGCTTAAGGATTTATGGGATAATCTGGTGTGTTCACGGTCCTTGTAGAGGTCATCAAACTCCAAAGTGCATATCACATCACTCCTAAGGATGGTTCTGTTAACTGAAAAAATATATTTCTTAAGATAACGGTCTATGAAGCAAGAGACTGGGATAAACATGATGGTCTGGGGGATTTGGGTGTGGCCTATCCTTATAGAAAACTTAGATCACTAAGGTATTAACTACATCCATTCTGAGCTTTCTAGGCAGAAATAGGTATACATCTCTTCCCTTGAAGAGACAATCCTGCATGTTTAACACACTGGTTGTCAGTGCTTAGCTGTGAGAACAAGGACCTCTGCATTATTCTATCAAAATTCCACACTTACTTTTCAAAATAGGCCTTATGTTACTAGAGTAGGTTTGGTTCTTCAGCCTAAGTATTATTTAGACTCACAAAAATTATTTGCTCACAAAATGTGAAATGTACTGTGAGAAGTTATGAATTATGCTAAAAGCCTTTTATTTTCATTATAGTCATTCAGGAAGATTGAAATTTTAGAGCAGGAAATGAGCATGGTGGGTGATGTGCCTGGTTAAACTATTTTAATCTTAAGACGTAACAGTATGTCTACGTGTGAAAATAATATGAAACTGAATGCACAACAAATTACATTTCCTAAATGTGGCCACACTTGTAACTGCCATCCTTCACATTCTTTGTCATCATAATTTTACTGCTTAATGAATACCATGTTGCTAATCACTTCAACCTCTGTGGCAGTTTTAACAGTGCTTTTGATCAGTATAATACAAGGCCAACGGTAAGCTTATGTCTAACAATTGGCTACCATAGTTGCTTCCTTCTGCCTCTTCAGGCCAGATAGCCATGTTGAGAAACTATACTGCCTTGCAATGTTGCACATAAATTCTTCAGTAAGCTGCCCTTGCTGAACTTTCAACCAAGAGCCAGACAGGTGGATAAGCTAATTTAGAAGCTGCTGCTGCATTGCTATAACAACAACAAAAACTCTAAAGTATTTGACATTGAGGATGGGTCCAGGCAATGAGAAGAGGAAAAATAACCTCAGGGATATTTTAATAGAGGTTAAAGGGATACAGAATTTGAGGCTAGAGGGTTGCTATTATGTGAACTATAACTCCAGCATATTTAGCAAAGCAATTACCTGCAGTAACATGAAAAAAGAAAAACATAGTGAATTTGTACGCCTACAAACTGATTGAAAGAGATTTTTCAAAAGCAAGTGCTTTATTTTAACAATGTTTAGGAGATGCAGGCACAGAGAAATAAATTAGTTGGAATTGTTCAATTGTTCAGCAAATTTTATAGCACATGTAGATGAAGGAGGAGAATCTCATTCTGCTCAGGTATGCTTGTAGAAAAGTGTTAGTGCAGAGCAAACTTTCAAACCCAGATCTATCAAAAAAACAATGCCTCATGGTATTCAAGATCAAATTAGCAATTTAAGATCTAAATAGCAATTAGACTTTGTAAGATATCACAAGGGTACATGGAAATGCTTAGTCATCTTACTCTTTAAGTTTTTAAAAAATTACAATACACCTGTGTCCTAGATAAGATCATGTCCAAGGGACTGCAAGGTGATGTCTAATTTATAATTGGAGATTTCAAAAAATGGTTTAGAAAAATATTGTTTTTGCTCCACAACATCATGGTTCAGAGCAGAAGGCATGTTCAATAACCTTGGAGCTTAAGTAGCTATTACCTTACAGACTTGAAAAAATGCGCTGAAAATACAATAGAAGTTCCATTGGCTTAGACTGGAAAAGCTGATCAGTGGCTAATATTGAAAGCAATTTTGAGATTCATGGCCTTGTAGAATCAGCAAGAGCACTCCTCAGGGACCATCATGGGTCATGCCTTGATGAAAGTAAGAGTGCTTCAGAGCACTAGCAATGGACAAGAACAAATAATTACAGACCCATGAAGAGAAATACCACAGTGCACAGGTAAGCATGGACCTGGAAATACTAGCAGTAGAAAGTAAGCTGGATGCCGTAATTACTGTGAAATAATTTCCAGCAGGTCTCCATTTCCCCACTGTTCACGATGACACAATAACACAGATTATTCTTTTCCCATAAAATCAAGTGATGCAAGGAAATGACTTTACTTCTTCCTTGATCATCCATCCATTCACCTAGTCATCCACCCATCCATCCACCAACTCATTCATTCATTCATTCAATTATTACTTATTCATTCGTTTATTTGTATTTTTACAGGTTCTCACAAGGAAGTGAGGTTTTGTCTGTAATTGGATCTGGTATAAGTGTCTAGTTTCTAAACTTTTGTAGTTACAAGAAAACAATTTAGGAATATGAAAGATGGAGCTAGTGTATATTTTTAATGTGAGTAATAATTGCAGTAACATTGTGGAAGCTTGCTCGGCATTACTGCTACAATACCTTCCACTCAAAAATGTCCAAAAGTATGACCTTTATTTCAATTTCACTATTTTCCTTATCAATTATTAGCTTTGCTCTCCACTGACATTTGAAGTTCCCAGGACACTATAGATGCGTAAGTCAACCTTTTTTTAGTCCAAACTGGGCAAAACACTTTATGACAACTTTTATTTCTAATACTATTGAACAAAGCAGTTGTATTGTAGGTATATCATGTTCCATAAAGATCCTATGGGTTAGCCAGATTGACAATTCCTCTGATTCTCAACAATGACAGTAAGCACCGACTGCAGGCATATTGTTGAGAGGATTTTGGGAGTTCCTATGATAATCAACTATCTTAATGGATTTTTCTTATGTTACCACAACTATATGAAAATGTGGCAAATCTCAAAAAAAGAATATAGTCAAACTTTGGAATATCAACTACTCTAAAATAGTTCTTTATTTTCTTGATTAACTTCTTAGAATAAAATAAAATAACACTTACTAAGAAACTGGTGTGATAAAAATCTCTCTGTATAAAATGATGTTATTGATAAAAGACATGAAGAAAGTCCTAAATATGAAGAAAATTGGGTAGTGGCATAGTGGAATTAATATCTTGTATGCTGAGGAAAGAGTTAGACTTAACTCATAGGACAGTGGATGTCACCTGTAGCAGCAAACAAGATTACAGTTATTTCCGCAGACAATGCTTCTAATATTTACAGTGAATACCATGTTAAAGCTCATGATGATTATGCCTATTACAAAGCAGTTTGGGGAGTTCCACTGCAAAATTTTTTATTCAGCACACCACTGGAAAAGCGTGTACAATTTGAAAACTATTACATAGCCAATATAGAAAAGAAGTAACATTCATTTCCAGAATTTAAGCAAAGGAAAAACATTAGAACTTAAAATGTCCTGATGAAAGTAAACACACAAAAGTTTAGTTTTTTTAGTACAGCATTATAATAACAAAAATATTTAGAAGGTGTGAAAAACAATCTGATAGTCAAAATTGTGTGTATTTCTTTGGGTCTCTGCAGTAGCTGTGTATTTCCAAAACTATGCTTTTTTTTATTAATTTATTCATATTACATCTCAATTGTTAGCCCATCCCTTGTATCCTCCCTTTCTTTCCTCCCTCCCGCTTCCCCCTCTACTCCCTTCCCCTATGTCTGTGATTGACCAAGAAAGTGGGTCAGAAGGGAGAAAATCCTATTGAGACTTTAGGGGTGAGAAGCCTGGGAGAATGAGGAACTATGTTTTTTTTTACTTGTTCTTACATTATAGTTACCAAGTAGAGCAGGACATTTTGCATTTTCTTCAAGCAGTTTTTAAGGAAGATTGGGGATGTTTTTTGTTTTGTTTTGTGTTTGATTTTTTATTTTTGCCAAACTATTGAAACTATAGGTTGGAAAAATAACACAAATTGTTTATAGTCTAAAAGAAACTTAAAACTAGGAATAAAAGACGCACAACAGAAAGTGCTCACATACTTGAAATATAAAATTTCTCTCATGAGATGTCAAGTGAAAGATTTTGTGACCTTCTATGGTTTGATTGTATATTGTCTCATGATGGTTTGTACCTCTGGAATTTGCACTGATCTGGAATGCTTTCAATCCATACTCCAGCAAGAGGAAGGCGGTCACTGAATTGTCTTAAACCTTGAATCAAAAAGCTTCCTAGCTGCCTGCAGATGTTCCTGTCAGGCATTTATCACAGCAATAGATATAAGGTATCAAAGAAATTATCATATCTTTTATGTAACACTGCTAAACGTTTGTTGTTATTGTTTTGTGGTTCTTTAGTTCTGGATTGTGAGAGAAATTTGGAAGATTCTGGAGTACAGGATAAAGGTATAATAGAATGATTAAACAGCGCTTAATTGGTGATTGCAGCAAGATTTTAAAAGCAGCATGCTAATGGAAAAGCAAACAATAAAGACTGCAACCAGGCTTCAGAGGAGATCTAAAATTCCACTGGGAATTTGACTCAGCATTCTGGAAAGTGCTTCTCTCCATTCATCCTAAGAATCTGAGGATTGCTGATTTTAAAATCCATGTGCTTATTAAGTTGACAGGGGAATCATGTGATGCCTTGGCATTCTGACTGTCTTGATGTTGTTGCTGGGTATCTTTAGTAAAGCATCCAGGAAGAAATGGCAACAAATGAAGCACATGTGAATTTGCAAGATTTGCAAATGGGATAGAATTGGGTTGAATTAAAAGCTACAGGGAAGAAGAGTATGGTGGCTAATAACATCACACCATTATAAAGCAGCCATGCAGTTACCATTGAAATAGGAAATGTATTGGAGGACATTTAGGTAATTGGTCAGACCTTACCAATCTAGACTATAGGAACTGAGCTGAAAATTCATTTTAGAGACTGTTTTTTTTTTTTTTTTAAATAGATCCTCTGCCCATGTGCTAAGCGATTAAATGACAGCTCAGGGAAGTGTTTTCTTGTGTTTAGATTCTAACGCATTCCAAGTTTGCTACAAGCATATCCCAAGTGGCTACAGCTGCTGCTTGAGCTGGCAATAGGGCTTGTTTGTCCACACATTGCTAATTGTGTATGCCTGCAGAACACAATAGTTATAAGATCAGGTCAGATTCAGTCTAGATTTTTTAAACGGCCTGAGAAGCAAGCCAATGTACAGCAGGTCTCAATTCTCTGTGGACACTCACTGGGAGACTAATGCATTTATAAATTGTTGAGGAAGATGCCAAAGCTACAATGCAAACTCCAGGTTGCAGGATGTGCCAGGGAAACAGATGATTTGCCAAGGAAAGATGTGGGAAATGAGTTGTTCCAGCCTTAGACAGAATGTGGGCATATTTGGACTGATCTTAGCTGTCAGTTTGACTTGACCTAGAACCAAGTGAAAAGCAAGTAATGAGCATTGCTGTGATGAATTGTCTTGATCATATATTGGAAGCGAAACCCACTTCAATTGTGGGCAAATTTTTTGACAGTCACATTTGGAAAGACATGAAGAAGGAAGAGATTTCTGCTTTGCTCAATTGGGTTCCATTGTTCCTGAAGGTTTTACTGCTCTGTAGGTGCCACTAATTCCATCCACGATAGTGGAACGAGTTTCTATATGCTTCCAACATTGTATGAAGACTGTTGGGAACAAGCAAAAGAAACTTATTCTAAGTACTACTATTTCTTTTTTCAGACTCCATTTCATCATAGGGAGAACTAAATTCAAGGTTTCGGATGCTAGGGTTGCTGGGGACTTCCCAAAAGCTGAACAACTTCTGTCATAAAACAGTTGTTTGAGCCCAGTCATCTCAAGGACAACTCTCAGACTTGCTGGCAGAGTCAAACTAAGTTTATATTCCCAGGTCCAGGAACCAACTCTTTTTGTGGTTGATGGAAATTCCCATGCTCAACCACTTATGTCAAAATATGATTGGACAATGGGTTACAGCCCACCCCATGTCCCTTTACTTTATGATTTTTCTTTAAAATATGCTGTACAACATCCCTTCAAGGTTGCAGTTCCTGATCCCAAGTTTGTTCTGCATCCCTGATCAATCAGTAACAACTTGATCACAATAAATTTCCATCATCACCATTGACCTGATATTTGAATTATGTTGGTTTTAAGTGGTTCCTACAACCAAGACTAGTTACTCTCCAGAAATCCTCCAGACTTTCAACACTATGTAAATACCAGAAGGACTGAGCAACTAACAATTAAGTTTTTGGCTTCTCTTTTCAGAATGAAACAACCATTGTTTGACAACTGCAATATATTCATATGAATATATATGCATATATATTCAGGCTGTGTATCAAGTAGGTAGCACTCTTTGAATTAGGTAAAATTTGACATCTAGTTTTTAGGAGTAATATATTGGTGCTTAGTATCAATTATTAAGAAAAATAGAGTGATTAATTTAAGGAAATTTGAGATCTGACAATTGTTTCTCTCTCTCCATGGACTTTTGCATTAATAGAAAATATACAAAAAGGGTAACAGAAATGGTATTATATCTAGTATTTACATTAAATAAATTTCTCTCTCTAGCTTAGTTTTCACTCACAAAGCAAAAAAAACAAAAAAACAAAACCAAAAACAAACCAGGATACAGGATATGAATAAACAAAGCTAATATTCAATCTAAAGCAACTGTAATACAAGTAGTTTCTATAAATTTCTGAATAAAATTATTTTTCTTTCACTAATATTTCTACGTGTTTATGGGTTGTCTCTATCCTTTTTTAAGTGTTTTTGATACATGTTTTTCATTTTATAAGCCATCCACAGCATGATTCCTAAGTTACAATGGTTTCAACTGTCTACAGTGATTTATTGTCATCATAGCAGAGTGAAATATAACTTTTTCAAATGGAAGGCTTAGAAAATAATCAGGAACTCTTCACTTTTTCTTTGGAAACCATCTGTCTCAAAAACTCTTTCTTCATTGCCCAATAACTTTAGCAACAGTGTACTCTCCCAGAATAGCAATTTTCTTATCTGATGTTGTAGTGTTCAATCTCACTGTGCTGTGGAATGTTAGTACTTTCTACCATTTCTAAAACACAGTATGCAAGGGATGCCAACAATCCATCCCATTTAGGTGTCAATGACTTGAAACAGGTACCTATCACCTGCATACCTAACTAATCGTGGAGTTAGAAAATAACCACATGAATAATATGTTTCAAAAGAAATAATTGAAGGATAGTTCACTGATACTTAGCAATTTTAATGCAAATTATTTTACAGCTTACACCCCTCTTTCTTGTAGTGTTCTGGTGAAGCTACATATCTATCTAATTCTGTTCCCAACTGATGCATCCCCTCCTTCTGGTAGGCCATTTTTTAATCTCACAATTTTTCTTTATTGAAGGCATATCATAATAACAAAATCTGGACAGTATGCAAATTCTATTATGAAGTTTTGTTACAGTATTCGGGACTGGAGAAATTTTACTCTATTTCATGCTTGAAGTATTGAACCATGGCACTGATTTTAATTCAGAAAGTGATTTTAGTTCACACAGACATACACACATAATATGTACCATTTAGAGCTGATATTTCAACAAATCTATTCTCTCCTTTTGTCAGGTTGTCTTTGTATTAATTATCATCAATTTCAAAAATATGGTTCCATATTGAGTACTGAGATGTGCTAACATATTTGTATAAATTTAAGAACATAACAGAAAATTTGATCTGAAGATCATTAGGCAGAAACTCCTCTAAAAGTTTTGATACAGGCAGCCACAAATTTTGACACATTGTCATACCTGATTTGCATCTGGCTGAATGGTCTTCACATCACATCATAAAGTGGTTATTACTATGGATTCCATTTCACTATTGAACAAGTAGGTATATCTTGCCATGCTAGTCATAGTGAATGTACCGGCTAAATGTGTTACACCCTTTCATCATAGAGCACATGCACTGATTTTCACTCAGGAACCATGTAAATATATATTAGTGCAACAAATCCAATTTTGAACTTGTTTCCTACTTATGAAACAATTTTGAGTTTTTATAGACTTCATTTTATTAGTGTTTACATAATATAAATCTGCTTACTTTTCATAATCTTAATAGAATTTTCTTCATAATTTCAAGGCATTGTCAATATCTTTTTAGTTGTTAACTCTACAGAGCACATTTCAGAGATAATATGAGGAGACAAAAAAGGGAGATTTCATTTATAGCTCTTTCAGTGAGAGAGGGGAAGAGAGAGAGAGAGAGAGAGAGAGAGACAGACAGACAGACAGACAGACAGACAGACAGACAGAGAGAGACAGAGACAGATAATGTATGTATTGGTAATGAATGCTCAAGTGTGTGCTGGTGTACATACCTATAAGGCAGAGGAGGATGTTGGGTTTTCTTCTCCATCCCACTCTTTCACCCTCTGCTTTGGTTTTTGAGTCATCATGTTTCTCTCACTGCAACTAAGGCTAGAGACTAGAAACACCACCAATTCTCCTGTTTTCCTGTCCCTCCAAGTGCTCTTATACACTGAGCTGTTGCTTATTAGCCAGAGAAACACTTTCATAAGAAAATAGAAGACACCAAGGTTGGCAGATCTCGACCCAGGGGGCCTGCACAGACTACCGTACCAACCCAGGACAATAAATGCAGTTAAACCTAGACCTCCTAGTCAGATCTAGCCAATTGATTGTGCATTCTCCACAGTTGTGTGGAGAGCAGGGACTGACACTGAAATGAACTCCAATTTGGCCACCTATTTGACCACTTACCCTTGGTGAGGAGGTGAGGTGACTCTCAGAGGAAGGGTAAGCAGGTTATCCTGAGGAGACCTTATTTACCGTGATCATATGGTTGAAGGAGAAGGTCCCTTTCTGCCACAGGCCTAGGGAAGAAGGACAGGGTGAAAGAGGGAGTGAGGGAGGAACGGGAAGACACAAGTTAGGGGATACCAATTGGGATATAATCTGAATAAATTATTTAAATAAAAATATACAAAAGAAAATAGAAGGATATTATTAAGTTTATAGTTTTAATATATTTTCCAACCTCTCTATATATTCTGTAGAATATACATTTGATATATACATTAGAATTTATTGCTATAGAGTATGTGTATTGTATGAATAAAGTAAATAAATTTATTATATAAATGATTATTACTTCAAATAAATTTATGCATACAGTTGCATAAGTAATTGTATACTTATATAATTGTTTTGCCAGAACATGTAATATTAAAACTATATTAGATGTTATATACAACCATTTATTTCTCAATTCACCTACATTTTCCATATGTTATCTCAATAAGAGTATAGGTAAGATTTTTTTTTTTTAATTCTGCATATCAGTACTTTAAGTTCTTGAGGCAACATGTTGTCATTGGGATACTATCCTGCATGTTTCTCATAAGCATCATAGACTTAACTAATTAAAATTTCACAAAATGTACAATCAGTATTAAGTTAATTCAAACTAAAAATTATATTTAACTTGTTAAAACAATTATGTATTATCAATGTATTTTTGAACAACCTTTAGCATCTGTAAGTAAAATATCATGGTTTTGTTTGTTGGTTTTTGTGTTTGTATTTTGTTTAGTTACACAGGATAAAATATCTGTACTGATTCTGAAAGGAGCAAGCATTTTTCCCCGACCAGTAGCTACATTACAGCTCACAAGATAATTACCTAAGTCACCCTCTTTTCCTGGAGCATGACAATTTAGTGATGAATGGATCAAAATCTGGTGGCTACATATCTTTTGTATATGCATTACCAACATGCCAAGGGCTGATTTGTACACTGTACATAATTGGTTTTGTACAAGTGTAATTCAAAAATACGCCAGTCAGAAAAATACAATAGTAATTGGGTGATGCTTAACATGTTGTCTGATGAAGGGCTTGCCAGCAGCCCATGCTGCTTTTTCTCACAGCTTGATATTTATTGTAACATTTGCAGCTATTTTTTATAAGCTTTAGAGTAAGTGTAACATAACAAGTTTTTCCTAATCTGGCAATGTAACTCTCTGTGTCTTGGTATTTATGATCTCTTCTCTGCATTTAGTAACACAATTCATCAACTTTAAGCTTGCAAGTGTCATTTTTTTGCTTATTCTATATAAAACTACAAATTGCTTTCATAGAGAGCAGCAAACTACTGCTCTGAGAATGATATGAAACTTTAGTGGTTTCATGCCACTACTTATACAGTTGCCAATAAATGGTCCTAGAATCCAGAGCAAATGGTCTCCAGGTCAGTTAAGCTCCTGTTTTCCATAGCCTTGTAATCAGACCTCTATGCAATCTTTAGTTTAGTGTGACCAAATAACATTTTATAAGTATTGATGATATAATATATCACACACTATTGATTACTTAAATGTATGGTAATATTTTCTGTTTTCTCTTGAGGTCTTTATGTTTTTTGCTTCTTGGTAATTTTGAGCTTTCTTGAACAATCACTGAAACATGAACAATATTTATAAATTAAATATCATAAAATAATAATAATAGAGAAAATGTGACACCTATCAACACTAATGTAAGTTATACTGTTCTAAACCTGTCCTAGTCAATGATGACTACTATCACAAGGTAATATAGATTGGACATTGTACTACAAAGCATTTATTCACTGTTATAAAAGTTTTAGTGTTGGAGATTTAGGATTGTAAAAATATGTTAGAAATGTTCTTTCTGATATTTAAATATTGTTATTTTTGTTCATATTTGATAGGTCATAAACAAGAGATAAGGCAAGTCTATCTTCCTATCTAGCCTTAACTATTAACCATATGTCTATCATTTATCTATATCTATCTATATTTCTGTCTATCTATCATCTATCAGTCTATCTCATCTATCATCTATCTATCTAGCTATCAAATCTATCAATCATAATCACCTATGTATTATCTATTTATCTACTTATCTACTATCATGTATCTATTTATCTATCTAGCATCTATCTGTACATCTATCTATTAATCTGTTCTATTTGTAATCTATTGCCTATCAATGTATCTCATATTCCCATATATATATATATATATATATATATGTTCTATCTTCTATCTATCATCTATGTATCTATCTATCATCATATATCACTATCATCTGTCATATGATATTATCTATATCTACCTATGTATTATCATTAATCTATTTATCTGTTCTATTCTTTGTCTATCAACATATCTCACCTTCTCTCATCTATATATATATATTATCCATCTTCTATCTATCTGTTATCATCATTACATATCTGTATATATCCTCTATCATATCATATGTTCTATGTATCTACCTATTTATCACATATGAATCTATTATCTATTTATCATGTATCTGCTTGTCTTTCTTTCAACATACAGAGTTTCATAATATATATTTAAAATTGTCTCTAGGCTTTTGTTCCTGCTATATGAGGTTTTGGTTTTCTATATCATCAGTGGGTAAAATTTTGGTAGTTGGAGTTGAGAATGTGTCTGGAGAAAAAACAAATGTTTCTTTTCTATTATTGGTGTAGAATTATTAGTCTGAAAATTGGTAATAAGTAGAATAGTGAATTACAAATACAACAGAAACATCAGTCCCTCTTAGGCACAGGGTAGTGAATCTATGATGGTGTATAACTTGTATTTTAAATGAGCCATGTAGTTTTTAAAGAATACTGCTAAATCTTGCAATGCATTGTTGTCAGTAGCTAGGCATGTAAGTTCTTTACGTGTTTGAGTTTCATATCTTCATATTGAGAGTCACAGATGGATGATATTTTAAAATTTGTATTCCTATACTTAAACCATTGCACTTATGCTTAACATAGAAATATTCTCTCAGAAAACCAGTATAATAACTACTTACATTGAGATTGGTCTTATAAACACTTTAGAGATTGTTTATAATACTTAGACAATGTGCTTAGGTTTTATGTAAATGTTATTACATTTCATATATGGGGCTTGAACATTGGTGGAAGTTATTATTATAATAGCATGCTGGAAGTAGTCTCCTTTAGATTTGAAATAATAAAGGCACTATCATGAAAATTAAAATAAAATGACAGTATCGTAACTGAAACGAATATATTTTTATAAAGAAATATTTTAATCGTTTCAATATTTCACTATTGCACAGAAAAATGAAGTAATTAAAAGATATTACATTAAAACTAAAAATACATAATAAGGTATAATCATTGGAAAATAAAATGGTAACAGCTATCATTCAGTATTTAAAAAGATAAAAAAACAGAAAAAAGCATGGACAAAAATACTAATGTACATAGGAAGAGAATTTGGAATATAGTATATAACATTAATATAAAATGTTTTTTAAAAACCCTTAATGACTAAAGAACAAGATGAGGAAAGTTTCCATATTAGATGAGAAACTTTCAGTAGAAGTTCAACCTACAATTAAATCTCAATAAATGTTATTTTTGATCTATTTAAAACCTACTCCTCATGATTGATTGAATTAGTATCTATTTATGTGAAAAATTTGTTCCTAATTATGTTCTGTTACGAAGTGATGCTCAGATTTATTTCCAGATGTAGTTTTTCTTTTGATTAGTAAGGCTACTTGAAATGTTATGGTATAGTTCATTTGCATATTTGTATATAAATTTAAAATAAAAGTTGTAGTTATGTAAATATGCAAATATTTTGTATATTGCACTTTGTGTTGTTTTCAATGTTACATACCAAGATAAAAGAAAATAAAACTCCCAAAGTATCTAAAATTAATGTGAACCCAATCTGCTATAAATTTATCAAATAAAGCATAGGTCTAAATCCCAATAGCCAAATAACATTCAAGGCAAACCTATCAGAATTACACCCGACTTCTCAGCAGAGACCATAAAAGCCAGAAGAGCCTGGACAGAGATCCTGCAAACACTAAGAGACCACAAATGCCAGGCCAGACTACTTTACCCAGCAAAACTATCAATAACCATTGATGGAGAAACGCTCGATTGGAAACAACATCAAAATTAAGACTCTTAACAGTCACTGGTCGTTAATATCTCTCAACATCAATGGTCTTAATTCTCCAATAAAAAGACACAGACTAACTGAATGGGTCCATAAACAAGATCCAACATTCTTCTGCATTCAAGAAACACATCTCACCTATAACGATACGCATTACCTCAGGGTACAAGGTTGGAAAAAAATATTTCAAGCAAATGGTCACAAGAAGCAAGCAGGCATAGCCATTTTAATATCAAACAAAATAGACTTTCAACCAAAATTAATCAAAAGGGATGCAGAAGGATACTTCATACTCATCAAAGGTAAAGTCAACCAAGATGACATCACAATTCTGAACATCTATGCTCCCAATACAAGGGCACCCACATTTGTAAAAGATCTGCTAAAAAACTTAAATTACATATCGATCCCCACACAATAATAGTGGGAGACTTCAACACCCCACTCTCACTGAAGGATATGTCATTGAAACAGAAACTAAGCCGAGAAATAACATCATTAACCAATGCCATGGGTCAAATGGATCTAATAGATATCTATAGAACGTTTCACCCAAACAAGAAAGAATATACCTTCTTCTCTGCACCCCATGGAACCTTCTCCAAAATTGATCACATCGTAGGTCACAAAGCAGGCCTCAACAGATATAAGAGGATTGAAATAATACCTTGTATCCTATCAGATCACCATGCTCTTAGGCTGCAATTCAACAACAACAAAAACAACAAAAAGCCTACACGGACGTGGAAACTAAACAACTCTCTGCTAAATGAAACATGGGTCAAAGAAGAATTAAAGAAAGAAATCAAGGAGTTTCTAAAATTCAATGAAAATGAGGGAACAACATACCCAAATTTGTGGGATACATTGAAAGCAGTGTTAAGAGGAAAATTCTTAGCACTAAGTGCCTTTAAAAAGAAATTGGAAACATCGCACATAAGCAACTTAACAAAACAGCTGGAAGCCCTAGGAAAAAAAAAGAAGCAAAAACACCCAAAAGGAGTAAACTTCTGGAAATAATCAAACTCAGGGCTGAAATTAACAAATTAGAAACTAAGAAAACAGTCCAAAGAATCAACAAAAACAAGAGTGGTTCTTTGAGAAAATCAACAAGACAGACAGACCGTTAGGAAACTAACTAAAAGGAGGAGAGACAGTATTGAAATCAACAGAATCAGAAATGAAAAGGGAGACATAACAACAGACACTGAAGAAATACAAAGAATCATAAGATCCTACTTTGAAGGCATATATGCCACAAAATTTGAAAATCTAAGGGAAATGGATGATTTTCCTGATCAATTTCACTTGCCAAAGTTGAGTGAAGAACAGATAAACAAGCTAAATAGTCCCATTTCCCCTACAGAAATAGAAGCAATCATTGATAGTCTCCCAAACAAAAAAAGCCCAGGGCCACATGGTTTCAGTGCAGAATTCTACCAGACCTTCAAAGGCGAGCTAATACCGATACTCTTCAAGCTACTCCAAAACATAGAATTGGATGGAACATTACCAAATTCATTCTATGAGGCCATAGTCACGTTGATACCTAAATCACACAAAGACTCAACAAAGAAAGAGAATTTCAGACCAATTTCTCTTATGAACATCGATGCAAAAATACTAAATAAAATTCTTGCAAAAAGAATACAAGAATACATAAAGGATATCATTAATCATGACCAAGTAGGCTTCATTCCAGGCATGCAGGGATGGTTTAATATATGGAAATCCATCAATGTAATCCACCATATAAACAAACTGAAAATAAAAAACCACATGATCATCTCTTTAGATGCAGAGAAAGCATTTGACAAAATCCAACACCCATTCATGTTTAAAGTTTGAGAGAGATCAGGGATACAAGGCACTTTTCTAAATATAATAAAGGCTATATACAGCAAGCCAATAGCCAAAATCAAAGTAAATGGTGAAATACTCAGGGAAATTCCTCTAAAATCGGGAACAAGGCAAGGCTGCCCATTCTCTCCATATCTCTTCAATATAGTACTCGAAGTTCTAGCCAGAGCAATAAGACAACAAAAGGAGATTAAGAGTATCCAAATGGGAAAGGAGGAAGTCAAACTATCCCTACTTGCAGATGATATGATAGTGTACCTAAGTGACCCTCAAAATTCCACCAGAGAACTCATATAGCTGATAAACACATTCTGCAAATTGGCTGGACACAAAATTGACTCAAAAAAGTCTGTAGCCTTCCTATACACAAATGACAAGCTTGCAGAGGAAGAAATTAGGAAATCCACACCCTTCCCATTAACCACAAGCAATATAAAATATCTAGGAGTTACTCTAACTAAGCAAGTGAAGGACTTGTTTGAACAAAATTTCAAAACTCTGAAGAAGGAGATAGAAGATGACATGAGAAGATGGAAGGATCTTCCTTGCTCATGGATCAGAAGAATTAACATAGTAAAAATGACCATCCTATGAAAAGCAATCTACAGATTCAATGCAATCTCTATCAAAATACCTACAAAATTTTTTAAAGACATTGAAAGTTCAATTTTGAACTTCATATGGAAAAACAAAAAACCCAGAATAGCAAAAACGATCTTGTACAATAAAAGGTGCTCCAGAGGAATCTCCATACATGATCTCAAATTGTACTATAAAGCAATAGTAATTAAAACAGCATGGTACTGGCACAGCAACAGGCTGGTTGATCAGTGGAATCGAATTGAAGACCCAGATATGAATCCACACACATATGGTCACTTGATTTTTGACAAAGAAGCCAAATCCATTCAATGGAAAAACGACAGCATCTTCAACAAATGGTGCTAGACTAACTGGAGTTCTATTTGTAAAAAAATGCAACTGGACCCATATTTGTCACCTTGCACAAAACTCAAATCCAAGTGGATTAAAGACCTCAACATAAAACCAGAGACACTAAGTCACTTAGAAGAAAAAGTGGGGAAGAGCCAGGAACATATTGGCACAGGAGACAACACCAACAGCCCAGGCCTTAATGTCCACAATTAATAAATGGGACCTCATGAGGCTGAGAAGCTTCTGTAAGGCTGGAGACACTGTCAAGAGAACAAAGCGACAGCCTACAGACTGGGAAAAGATCTTCACCAACCCTACATCTGACAAAGGTATAATATCCAAAATATATAAAGAACTCAAGAAATTAAACACCACCAAACCAAATAACCCAATTGAGAAATGGGACTTGGAATTAAACAGAGAATTCTCAACAGAAGAATATCAAATGGCTGAGAAATACTTAAAGAAATGCTCAACCTCCTTAGTCTTCAGGGAAATGCAAATCAAAATAACTCTGAGATTCCATCTTACATCCATCAGAATGACTAAGATAAAAAACTCAAGCGACACCACATGTTGGAGAGGATGTGGGGAGAGAGGGACACTCCTTCATTGTTGGTGGGAATTCAAACTAGTACAGCCACTTTGGAAATCTATTTGGTGCTATCTTAGAAAACTGAGAATAGGGCTTTCTCAAGACCCAGCTATTCCACTCCTTGGAATATACCCAGAAGATGCACCAGCACACAACAAGAAAATTTTCTCAACCATGTTCATAGCAGCCTTATTCATAATAGCCAGAACATGGAAACAGCCTAAATGTCCCTCAGTAGAAGAATGGATAAAGAAACTGTGGTACATATACACTATGGAATACTACTCAGCTATTAAAAACAAGGAATTCCCAAAATTTGTGGATAAGTGGATTGAGCTAGAAATGATCATAATGAGTGAGTTAACCCAGAAGCAGAAAGAATCAAATGGTATATACTCACTTATATCTGCATACTAGCCCAATGGGCATGTCCCACGAAAGCCTTCCCTTACCAGGAAACTGGGAAAGAGTGGAGGACACCCTATTGGGACTCTAGATGAGAGAACCATGTGAGAATAGCAATGTAGAAGGATCTAGTGGGTCCTGGAAACCTACAAGTAGAACATTATGATAGGCAGATTTGGGCCAAAGGGTCCCACTCAAACTAAGGCTCTAGCCAAGGACAATACAGGCAGTAAAATTTAAACCCCTACCCTGATCTAGCCAATGGACAGGACAGTCTCCACACTTGAGTGGAGAGTGGGATATGACTTTCTCACGTACTCTGGTGCCTCACATCTGACTATGTCCCCTGGAGGGGGAGACCTGGTGGCACTCAGAGGAAGGACAGCAGGTCACCGAGAAGAGACTTGATACCCTATGAGCATATACAGGGGGAGGTAATCCCTCTGAGGAACAGTCATAGGGGAGGGGAATAAGGGGAAAATGGGAGGGAGGGGAGAATGGGAGGATACAAGGGATGGGATAACCAGAGATGTAACAAGAATAAATTAATAAAATAAATATAAAAAATTAAAAAAAAATCCCAATAGCAAAACCAGGAATGAACATTAAGCTGAGGTAAATACTGTAATTTGGCAAAACACTTAGAAAATAAGTTATTATAATAGTAAATTTTTCAGCATTTATGTTCTTACAAATTGAGCCTGTGATTGTGAGTTTCGACTGGGGTTATGAATGACTAAAGTATAATGACATTTAAAAACTTATGGGGTCCATTGCCTAGATCTGGGTATGTGTTTGAAGTTAACTGGATATATTGTCCTTGGCTAGTGCCATAGTTTGAGTAGGACCCCAATCATAATGTTCTTCTTATAGGTTTCCATAACCCTCTGGATCCTTCTATTTCCCCACTCTCCCATGCTTCTCTTACTTAGAGTCCCAATAGGATGTCCACTCCTCTGTCCCACTTTTGTGGTAAGTGAACACTTTCATGAGATATATCCCTCACATTTCCCTTTATATATATCTTTTCTTTCATTCATGATCTCAGTGATTTCTGTCTTGGCTCATTGTGTCCATCACACCTCATTTAGGTAAAATTTGTCAATTTCACAGGTCCTTTACTTAACCACCCATGGATAGCCTTATATACTTATAAAATATAAGTTATTTTTATTTAATGATATTTTCTATGATTTTTTCAAACATTTCTACTGTAATTGAATTATTGAAATAAGTGTTTAGTATGAAAATTTGAGAAACCAATATGTTGAAGCTATAGTATCTAATATGTTACTATTTGTGGGTAAGATCTTTGCGAAGCAATTAGATTTAAATTAGGTTCTTAGGGTAGTGTTGTTATCATGTTCTCTATTCTCCCTCAGTCTAAGTCCTTCCTTCTCTCTTCCCCATCTGTCTTCTGCTTCCTGGATTTCCTTGTCAATTCTTCATTCACCAAAGAAAGATCATACAGCACACAGCCAGAAGGCAGTTCTCTAAAGTACAGGAGATAGAATTTTAAAAGTCACTAAATCTTTGACATCTAAATGTATAGAATTGGGAACAATTATGCTGTCTACTATGATTAATCTATGATCATTTCTAGAAAGCAGCCTGAATAGTCAGATACTAACAGCAAGGTGTAATTTAGTGTTCTTACAAGCAAAACATTAAAACATGAACATTGTTTGCTACTGTATTATAAAGTTTCGTGGTTTGTTGTTGCTGTTCTTTTTAATTCTGTTTTTCACATTATCAAAAGATAAGATTTCTCAGAAGTAATTCTTAGGAATAGCCCTAGATACAGAAATAAAAAAAAAATTGTACCTAAAGAAATTGTCTTAATAGATCACACGGTGCAGGTTTTGTGTGTTTGTGATGATATGCGCACATGAATGTGAGGTACACATTGAATTTTGAATTCATGAAAAAGAAATATCATAAAGCTTGCATAGAACTGAGTAATGTCTTACTGGAAAATAAATAAAAATATTTTTATTTTAAACTTGCAAATAATATAGCTACATGTCTCAGTGTCCTAGTTATTTTTTGCAGGGCATATTGGGAATAATAAATTATAGTATTTTACAACATACATTCCTAAAAAATATTTGAATAATTAACATAAATCTTCCTGGATGATCATATTGCAATGCATAAAAAAAGAAAAGTCAACCAAAGAGGGACTATTAGATAAAATAATCAAGATTAAAGGCTTCAATATTACTCAATATTTCTTCTCAGAAAAACAAATGAGAAAGAACGTTTTAAAATTTTTCTATTAAGCATATTTATTTTTACATATACATTTATATTATTACACATATATACAATAAACTACCTATAAAATGAAGAACCATGACACAGTCAGGAATTATATAAATGTTACATTCTTATTGTTTTGGCTATTTGTATTTGACAGCCTTGAAGAAAACATCTTTCCTATTTTGGCACATCTAAATTTCTGAACGTAAATCAATCCTCATCACATCTTGTCATTATCAACTTAAAACATCTATCTAGACATGAGAACATCTTAACCCCTAAACAAAATAAAAATTTTAAGAAATAAACTAAGTATTTATGATGAATATTTGACAATACTGTGAATATTGGCTTCACATATAATCAGTTGTCTATTTTATGCCTCTTTCTAATCATATTTTGTAATTATATCCTAATTCTGATGTTCTCCAAGCATGGATCTATTTACTTCTTAATTATATTTGTTATATAACAATTACCTCAGAGGGAAAGCATTGGATCTCAGAGGTATGATCACCAAGAAACGGAATGTGCTGATAGGAGGCAATTCATTCTACCCTGCTGGGAAATGACTAATATGTAGGATGTTAAAAGGACAGTAAAATTTATATTTTAAGAGAAGCTCCTTATGACAGAGGGCCTTTTAAAGAGAGGCAAGGCATCCTGTTCTACAGCAAAGCTCCTGAAGCTCAGGAAGTAAGCACCTCAGAAGTTTCAGTAAGATCCTGAAACTGATTAGATTTAGTTATCCCCTCTCTCCAGTTATATATAAGCTGAAATAATTACTGAGAGAGACTCTTAGACCAGCTGGCTGCCTAGGAGAGATTTAGATAAGCTTAGCCACTTAGAAGCTGTGAATAAATGGGCTACCCAAAAGAGTCTCAGAATAACTGAGATACCTGCAAAAGACATCCAAATATGTTTATCTCCCTGCAGGCTGGGCATTGACTGGGCTCTAAGGTGAACTACAGTGGTGTAGGAGAATCACAAAGATGATTCTAAGCACGCATCACTTCTGAATACGCATGACATTTTTCCGTTTCAGCATCATGTTACCTGAATTTAAAAGTACATTATCAAGTGATATTTCATTTAAGAGTTTACTTTCTCAGCTTTTATTTATGCTAATATATATGCTAATATATATATATATATATATATATATATATATATATATATAGGCTGCTAGAGTATTCTGAAATTTTCACTATTTTTGACAAATGCCTCTGAGAAAATATATTCACAGTGAGCAATCTCTGATTCAATAAGAGAAGTTCTAATAAGTAGATATCTTGAGAAAACTGCTACACAGGCCAGTCTCTTCTCTGCTCACAGAACCTATTTTTTTAAGATTTTATTTCATTTCATTTTATTGGCATATACATTTATATGAATATTACATTCATAGAGTTTTGGCTAATTGTATTTGGCAACCTTGTAGAAAACATCTTTCCTATCTTGGTGAGTCTAAAAATCTGAATGAGAAATAATATCTATCATATCCATCTCTGTCAACTTAAAACATCTATCTAGACCTAAAATCATCCTAACCCCCAAACAGCTAAGGTTAATTGTAAGAGTAAATTATCTGGTCTTCAACCCCATCAGAGACTTGAAAAGGATTGAAACTTAATTACTTGAGTGAACTGGAAAGGCAGAAGATGATATTCCAATGCTATAAAGCATTTTGTGTGACGGTTCAGGCAGCAAACTGTCTCTGTTAGTTTTTCCATTTTTTCCATTTTTTTCTTCTCATTTTGGAAGGTGCTAATCTACACTTCTGGTTAACTGAAGGATCTATTCTTCATGTAAAAAAAAAATCAACACTTTCTCAAAGTCTGCATTACCAGATAAGCTATCAAGATTTTGGACTGTCATAGTTCCAAGATGCCTGAATAAAGAGTGTTAGAAAATATACAGTAGATTATGTTTCATGATTTACCATACTTAATGTATTTCATTTTTCAAAAAGATGCTCATCTCACTAGTCATCATTCATGGAAATGCAAATCAAAACTCTGAGATTCCACCTTACACATGTCATAATGGCTAAGATCAAAACTCAAGTAACAGCAAGTGCTGGTTAGGATGTGGAGAAAGAGGAACACCCCCCCATTGCTGGTGAGAATGCAAACTTGTACAACTACTTTAGAAATAAATCTAGCTCTTTCTCAGCATATATCTGAAAGATTATCTTCCATACAACAAGGATATTTGCTCAAGATGTTCATAGCAGCATTTTTCGTAACAGACAAAGTCTGGAAACAACCTAAATGTAATTCAAACTAAGGATGAATAAAGAAACTGTGGTATATTTATGCAATAGAATATACTTAGCTATTAAACACAAGGAAAAATTTAAATTTGCAGGTAAATTGATGGAACTAGAGATGATCATACTGAATGAGGGAACCCAGATCCAGAAAGACATGCATGATATATATTCATGTATAACTGAATATTAGACCAATATAGATATACACCAAGAAGAGAATCAAGACAGATGTTGGGAATGGTAACTGGACTCTGGGTGGATGATGAGAGATGTATGGAAGAGTAAAGAGATGGAAGGACCAGTAGGGGTCAGGAGCCCCACAAAAGACCATCAAGGCCAATGGATCTGGATGAGAGGGTGACTGCACAAACTGATGCCCCAACCAAGGAAAATGGATGCAGAGAACCTAGACCCCATATTCAGATCTAACCACTGGACAGTGAATTCTCCACAGTTGTGACGGGAGTGGGGACTGCCTCTGACATAAACTCTGTTGCTCATGATTTTATCATTTCCCTTGATAGGGAGGCCCCAGGACACACAGAGGAAGGGGAGGCAGGCAATCTGATGATTCCTGATATGCTGTGGTCCTATGGGAGGGCCCACCTGTCCGAGGTCTAGGGTAGGTAATAGAGAAGAAGAGGGAGGGAGAGTGGGAGTGGGAAGATACAAGAAAGGGGATAACAAAAGGGATGTTATATGAATAAATTATAATAAATAAAAATGAAAAAAAACAGAGATGCTCTTCCAATGGTCAAAAATCATTCTGCAATTTCTATAAATATACAAAATTATACTGGTGGTTTCCCAGAATTCTTAACTGATTTTATTGAATGTACCATGTACAATTTGACTGTAATGCTCAACCCTACTGACAGCATTTAATTTTACACCGAAAAATAAAATGAATTGTTCACTATTTTTTGTCATTGGCATATCTAATTATAGAGCTATATTTGTCAGTGTTTCTAATACTGTGATGAAACACCATGACCAAAAGCAACTTGAGGGTGTAAGGAGTTTATTGAGTTTACATTTCCATATGATAATCCATCTCCAGGTTAGGAACTTTAACAGGACAGAATCCCAGGAAGTGGGAGCTGACGCAGAAATCACAGAAGGGAGCTGCTTAATCATTATGTATAATGGCTCGCTCAGCGTGCTTTCTTATAGAACCCAAGACCACCAGCCCAGGGATGACCCCACTCACAATGGACTGGACCCTCCCCTATTAACCACAAATTAAGAAGATTCTCTACAGCAGTGGTTCTCAACCTTCCTAATGCTGTGACCATTTAGTATATTTTTGGTGATCCCTAACCATAAAATTATATTTGCTGATACTTTGTAACTAATTTTCTACTGTTATTTATTATAGTTTAAATACATGTCATGCAGCCTCCATGAAAGGATCCTTTGAGGGTTCAGCATCCCACATATTGAGAACGTCTACCATATAAGCTTACCTACAGCCAGATCTTACCTAGTTTTCTTTTTTAATTGAGGCTCTCTCCTCTCACATGGCTTTATCTTGATCATGTTGACATAAAACTGGGACAATGGATAACTAGAAAAATAGTCCGTTTAATTTTTCTTTCAATATTAATCGTTGTGATTCATTGTTAACATGAGTACTTGCCTGTCATGTGTGGGGATCTGAGTTTAATTCTCACTACTTTTAAAACATTTTTTCCAGTGAATAAGATCCAGCATCTGATTCTTTGCCATTGGTGCTACTGTCCCTGCTTGTGTTAAACAAAAACACTAGGGTACAAATTGGATTTAGGAGATGCAGGTTCCAGGTACTGAAGAGAATAGTAGATGTATTGATTAGTTATCATGTCTTGACATAGACCCAGATTGAAGAAATTATACAGCTGTTTAACCTGTTCTTTGTGTTCAAGTAGACTCAAAAGTCCATTGAATTTAAGCTTGTTAGGAATTCTGTACTAGCTGTTATATAAAAGGCTGTTTATAGATAACAGAATGCAACATGGAATGGCCCACTGACAGATTATTCATAACAGCTTTTCCTCTGCCTACTATAAGAATTCTATTCTTATATTAACCAACACAGAGAGAAACTAACCCTTAATATTTTATTTTGTAGCTTTTCTGTTCTGTCAGGTCATGATTCTTTTGATGAGACATGATTGACAAGTTTCTGGTCTTGGTGGGAATGCCTGTCTAAGCTTTGGGAAACAAGTTCCTATGTGGACTTGTTTTTTCTGTCGTGAACCAGACATGGTCTAATATACATACATGAAAACAAGGGACCAGTTTTGAAAAATCAAGAGTGGAATCTAAGTTGGTAATTATTTTTCGTACATTATGTACCTCCTCTGGTCAAAATGCCACTTTTTCTTCTATCAACATTGACATGGCTTTCTTACTTTTATTGATAGGGATTAATTCATTTGCCCATTTGTAAGATCTATCACAATCTGGTTGTGAATTACAATATTCTATCTTAAGTTTGGGAAGGTCTTAGAGGGCAATGGGAAAAAAGTAAGTTCTGTGGCAATTAGAAAATTGAGGTTAAAATGTTAGAGTTATTTATTTGGGTTGATTATATGAGTGCTGCTGCCTGAGCATATGTATGTACTTACACGTAGACTTCATATATGTTTCTTGCATGTGGATGTCAAAGATAGTGTCAGATATCACTCTAAGTGTATGCTGAGGAGTCTTCTCCTTCTTCTATTCCTATTATTTTTAGGTTTGATATTTTCACAGATTTCTTAGACTTTGTGCCAGAAACTTTTTAGTTTTAAAATTTTCTTTAACTGAATTCTTCAATTGTATCTTCTGTCCTTGAGATTCTGTCTTCTATCTCTGGTATTCTGCTGGTGTTGCTTATGTCTACGATTCCTATTCCCTTCCCTAGGTTTTCAAAGTCCAGGATTGCCTCAGTTTGTGTTTTCTTTGTTGCTTCTTACTCCATTTTTAGGTCCTGAACAGTTTCACTCATCATTTCTCCCATTTGATTGCATTTTCAGGTAATTCTTTATAGGATTTATTCAATTCCTTCACCTGTTTGTCTGTATTTTTCTGTATTAATTTGAGAGATTTATTTTCCTCCTTCAAGGCTTCTATATTTTTTATCACCTCAGATTTAAAATCTTCGGGTGCTTCAGGAGTGTTACTTTACCTCGGGCTTGCTTTTGTAGGCCATTGGTTTCCAGTGGTATTATATGGCTCTGAGTTTTACTGCTCATATTTTGAGCTGTTATCCAGCCATCTGATGGTCTCTGGTGTTATCAAGACGAGAATTCCTATAATGGGGTCACTGTCTGAGTCCAAGGTAGACCAGACAGGATGTGAGAAGGGAAAGAGTGCGCTCCAATCAGAAATATTCTTGTCAGGGCTCCCAGAGCCCTTCTTAGGATGAATAACAATGGATAATGGAGTCTGCAACCAGTTCAGCTCTGCTGGGTTGTTGTTCAGTTGGGTCAGGCAGGAGAGGAGCAGGTTGAAAGAGCTCCAAGCTGGAAGATGCTCAGATGCCCCTCAGGCCTTCTTGGTAGGGTGGACAATGTGGGTTCTGTCCAGCACTCACCTCTGCTGGTGTGCTGTCTGAGACACAGATGGGCCAGACTATGAGGAGCAGGTAGAGAAAGATCCAAGGCCAAATCTTTGGTGTCCTATCGGCCACTTGGATGGTGGCTAATGTGGGTTGTGGTCTGCACCCAGCTCATGTCTGCTTGTTTATTCTCTGTGTTCCAGTTGGGTCAGGCTGGTAAGGAACACCTGGAGAGAGACCCAAGCCCAAAGCTTCTTGGATTTCCCACAGGCCTCCTCTGCTGGTGTGATATCTGTGTCACTCTCTCTGTTTTTTCATTGTACACACTCATGGCAACCATCGTAATAATCCTGATCTGCACATTTGCTTTACACCCAATAATTTACAAATAATCATAAATAGCCACAGTAGGTAGATAACTTTAGACTGTTTTGTGTTACTATGCATTCACTGTTCAGAGACAGCTGGTTACTTAGAAAATTAGTATGTTCTACTAAACACAGGCATACTGTCAAAATGAAATGAACCACTTTCACATCTGAGCTCTTCTTACGAAACATATGTTTTGTGGAGCATATCAGCCTACACAAATTTGTTTTATCCATCATTATAAAATATATATTAAAAATAAATAATAGGAATTTTATCATTCAAATTATAACCCATAACCTCCTATTAATAAATTCTGTTGCTATTTTAAAAGTTTATATTCATTATTATGTCCCAGAATGTATCAGATAAAAATTATAAAACACATACACACATATATGTGTATATATATGTATAATTTATAAACTGTTAGTGATAGAAATCAATGTATCTATTTGAACTACATAAAAATTTAATAGTACATGTTAATATGTAATACTAGACACTAAGCGCATAGTGTTAGGGAGGATCTGTCTTTAAGTTTTTAAAATATTTCTTTATTTTATTTTGTGTGTATTAGTATTCTGCCTGCCTATATGTATGTGTACCACGTGAGTGCCTTGTACCCACTGAGATCAGATAGCTTATTTTATGTCATATAACTGGAGTTACAGATGGTTTTCAACAACAGTGTGTATGCTTAGAACCAAACCTCGGTTCTTTGCAAGCGCAACAGATGCAGTTAACCATTGAGTCATCACTCCAGCTCCGGTGAGGACCTCTTGATTTATTATAAGACATACATCTTCATTGTACTATACAAAAATGTAAATGCAAAACTCTTCTACAAGTATACTTTGCATCATAAAGGTGGATATAATTATGTAGTGAGCTTCCAAAAGCTCTGGCTTGAGTGAGACTATCTGAGTATAGAGTATGTGAAGACAAAACCAAGTTTGAGCTGTACATTCTGGATTATTCCTTTTGTCATTCTAATAAAACACAATAACAAAGCACAGATTATAGGACATAGTTGCTTACTTGGCTTATATTAGTAGCCAATAGAACATCACTTATAAAAGCTAGAGTTAGGAATTTAGGCAAGAGCATGGAACAGAAATCCTGGAGATGCTAGCTTGCTGGCCTGATCCTAGTGTCATCTTTCCCAGGCACTTTGTTGCTGCAAGGGGAGCCTTTCTAATGTCTGACTGCAGCTCTGAAGAGTCCAGGGTAGGGTCTCTGTGGCTGGATGTGGATGCCCTTCAAGTTGACTTTGTCTCTTGGATGGCTGGAGCTGATGGCTCAGGCAACTGATGAGGACTTAGAGGCTGAGAAACACTTAAAGAAACCTCCTTAGTCATCAGGGAAATGCAAATCAAAACAACTCTGAGATTCCATCTTACACCCATCAGAATGGCTAAGATCAAAAATTCAAGCAACACCACATGCTGGCGAGGATGTGGAGAGAGAGGAACACTCCTTCATTGGTGGTGGGAATGCAAACTAGTACAGCCACTTTGGAAATCTATCTGGTGCTATCTCAAAAAACTAGGAATAGGACTTCCTCAAGACCCAGCTATTCCACTCCTTGGAATATACCCAGAAGATGCCCAAGCACACAACATCATGGTACAGACCTTGCAAAATACCAGATCCTTTCCCAAGATCTCTCATGCCTATTAAACTTCCTCAAATCAATGGCTCCTGATAGTGTGTCAGAGGCTGGAAGCAGTCTTTGGGGTGCATCAAGGTACAGACCTTATGAATACCAGATCACCTCCTAGACAGCCCACAAGCTTAGTGAGCTCCTTTAACAGGATGGCTTTTGACAGAACCTCCCCTATAATTTAACAAGCAAGACAGCCAAACTTGACTGGGGCAATCCCTCAGCTGAGTCTTCCTTCTTATCAATACCAATCAGCAGTGGATTGGAAATCAACCTCTGATAAATGCCACATTATCCTCATTTGGTGGACAAAAGTTCAAGCTTTAGACTATATCAGCATTGAACAGAAAGTGTGTTTATTGAAGCTTATCATTTGCTGAAGAAAATGTGTCTTAAGTAGTAGTTAAGCATATAACATATAGCTTCAGAATATCTTCTTCCTCGGGACTCTTATCCTCCTCCTTCTCTTTTTTGTTAATACCACTCACCCTGCACTAAACTAGCTCCAGATGGACTAAACACATCATTATAAAATCTATAGAGTATTCAGCAACATATAAGCATGGGTAAGGACTTTCAAACCTGTCCCCTTGTTGCTCAGGAAATAAAAGTATGCTTGTCTTCACATGTAGATCATAGTTTAAAAGTATAATAGTGCTTCTTTACTACAGGAGCCAGAAAGCAGAAAAGAGGTATTTGGCTGTCAGATGGATTAAGGGACAGAGAATAATAGAAGGTAGGCAATGAAACCAGTTATATCTGCAATAACTTCTATTTAAATAACATATTTGCCCCTAAATAGAGAGAAAACATACTGACTCTAAAGGAGACTAAGCTCTCATTTTCATAATATAATATATATATATATATATATATATATACATGCAATGTTTTCCATATTGAAGTTAATACACAATTTATGGCTACTATTTACTCCTCAAGCAGAGTATCAGTAATATATTTCTTCATTCTTGAATAGTCAAATGTTCACATTTTTTATTTCACCATATATGAAAGGTACATGCCAATTAACTGCCATGATATTCTATGTTGATTTTCAGTTTTTCCTTTATTCAAAAAACCTTCATCATGGCATTCTGACAGAAATCTTTATCTGTATACTCAACTGTTCACTCTTCCAGTGGAATTTACATGAATTGGTATGTCTGCACATGTACTAGAAAAGTATATTTGCAACTAGTTATTTTCATGGCTTTGGGGATAATTTCATTGGTCATTAACAAACTGTGTATCCTGATCAATGTTAGACAAATGGAAAAAGAAACATTAAACAAAATAATGTAGAGATCTTCTATGGAAGTTGAGATGGGCAGAGTAGGTTGAAATGAAGGCTCTAACCAAACTCGCTCACAGATTTGACACCACATTTGCCCCTAGTGTTAGTAAACCTATATAGATGTCAATCTCACATACAATATTCCAAATTGAATGAGCCTTAATGGCAATAGATATACTTTATTTCATATATATGTTATTTTTTCCTTTCTTATATATATATATATATATATATATATATATATATATATATCATAAAGATTACAAGTTATAAATTTAAGTCAAACACATATTAGGATATGCTTTTATTTGTACAGTTTTCTTTTGTGTGTGTTTTACAAACTAACTTCTTTCTTAGTGTTACATGGTTTAATGTGCTCAATAAATAACTATCAAAAGTCTTCTTTATTTTATTCCATATGGTCAATTAGCGACCTTCAATCTGTTCATTAATGTAAGCTTATGTGTATGTTTAGCTACTTAGCTACATTTTATTGTTATAAAAATTTACTCTCATTGATATATTTCAAATATTGTGTCACATTCTATGTTGGGCTTACTTTATATTTTAACCATTTTCTCTGAAAATTTCATAGCAATAATTCAAGGGGTAATGGCAGTAAAATATATAACTGAAGGTAATTAATTCTCAGTGTAATGTTAAAGCATTGTGGAAGGATTATAGGCATTATCCCAGGTGAAGGCAGTCTTGGTAGGTTTTGCCTCGGGCTCTGCTGTTTGAAAACACCAAGGATTCCCTACTGAGATGGGCATTGTTGTTGACTAGGAGGAACCATCCTGGGTCCAGAATTCAGGGAGCAGACAGCATAGCTCCAGCCAGGCTAATGTGTTTTTAATCGATGAGAGGAGAGATCTGGAGGAGAGACCAGTGAGAGAGGTACAGGCAGAGAGGAGAGGAGAAGGCTGCACCTTTAGATAAAGAGAGTGTGGATTGGATGGGGGGACAACGAGTGTGCAGGCTGGGAAACACCAAGAGATCTGCCCCATGGAGCTGATACCAGAAGGTTTATTCTTGTTTCCTTTTAACCTTTTTTCCTTCTTGTATAGGATAGTTGGGTTGTATAATAAAGTCTAATTTTTAAGAAACAGAGACAACAAAACATCATCAAGGCACTTAAACAAATAAATAACCTGTAAGTTCTACTGAATATATATTGATGTTCAAATATTTCCAGCAAGTAGATTGGTTCAATTCTTAACAATTTGTGGAACCAAATTAGAAATATCGTATGCATTGCTGTGCAACTTTGAAGAACTCAAATGATTATTTTACTTAGTATTTATTATTATTTCAATGATAATTATTTATTCTTTTGTATTAATATGTATATATACATACATTATACTACATAGATACAATTTAATTTGATCATATCCATCCACTATCTCCTTCTGTAATTCTGTCTGGACCTCTTTCCAATATGACCTTTTCCCAATTACATTTCTTCTTCTTTTTTTTCTTTTTTTCAAATAAGCCACTGAGGCCAGTTAGCTTGGTTCATAGACAAATATGTCTGAGGCCATCTATTAGAGCATAGGCCACTTACCAATGGTTGCATTCACAAATGGGAAAATAGAAAAGAGTATTTCTGCATTTCTCAGCAGCTAGAAATTACCAATAGCTTTTTAGATAAAGGTGGGGTTTCTGAATCCCATTTGTCACATGTGCTGGAATTTTGACAGCCTTGATCTTGCATAGGCCTTCTATGGGTAACCAAAGTGATGAGAGCACATGAGTACAAAGCCCATTATTTTGTCCTGGAAGACCTAATTCCACAGCAGCTATCCTCTGTGTTCCTGTGCACCTTCTGCCATGATATCTCCCGATCCCTGGACAGGGGGTGAGTTGATACAGATCTCTCCTTTAGGGCCAACAACCTAACAGTCATTTGTTCTCAGAACTTTGACCAATTATGGGAATTTTACATTAGTCACTGCCTAGTAAATAACAGAAGTTTATATGAACGGGGGGGAGGGGAGTAACACAGATATATGAGTATAAACACAAAAGTTGAGAAAGCAGATTTTACAAACATTATTACCATTTAATATGACAATAATAGCTTTTCACTTGGAACTTATGAATTCCCAGGTTATTGCCTCTTGATGAGGTTTACAGTACAAGTCATGGATGGATTCTTTCCTGTAAAAACAGTCTCAACTCCAGTCAGAAATCAATTGGTTATCACTCTATTGTTCAATCAACTATTATTTCCATAAGCACATCTCTCATGGCAGGTCGGTATTGTAGCATTGTGAGCAGGACCTGATGGAGATCACTGATGTCAGCGCTAGTTCACATAAGAGTGCTTCCCATAGGCTCATATGTTTGCATACTTTGTTCCCGATTGGTGCAACTTCTTAGAAACATTAGCAAGTATGTTCTTCTTGGAAAAAATATTCCAAATCTCAGCCTTTGAGATTCAAAAAGACTCAAGCCATTCCCAGTGCTCCCTGTCTCTGCCTCCTGGGTTAGAGTTAAGGGTAGGGTTATCTCATAATTTATTGTTTAAAATATGAGCTCTCTGATACTCTCAACACCATACCTTTCTTCTTCCATTGTGTACGCTACATTCTGGAACTGTAAGCTTCATTGAATTATTTCTTTTAAGAGTTTTCTTGATCATGATGCTTAACCACAGTAATAAAAATGAATTAAATACAATGGCTTTGCTCTTCTAGTTATCTGAACAGCAACATTTCAGCCCTGTTTAGACTATTCAGAGGTTTATAGAATAAAAGGTAGATTATCGAATCTACCTGCTTCAAATATCTTACATTGGTATTGTAGATTGATAAAAACTTAAGACTATTTTAACTGATGGAAATTTGAGACTATTTTATTCAACTTTTGCTTCACATTGATAAAAACTTAAATTATATATTGTTATTCAATTTTTGCCTTATGTATTGTATGTTATATGTTAATAAAATCTTATTATATACTGTAAAAAAAAAAAGACTATTCAGTAGCTAGAAAATTTCAGGTCAGTTCAAGACTGATTTGTATGTCCTAAAACTGAAGTGTTGTGTTTTATTGCTCCTTTGATTTTGTTTTGCATTTTTAAATTTAATTTATATGCAAAACACAGCACATATGTAGAGATCAGAAGATTTTTTGGGGGGGTCATTTATCTCCTTAGATCATGTAGAAACCAGGTCATCCGGCTTGAAGGCAAATATCCTTACTCAGTGAGCCGTTGCATAGGCTGCTCTGTGAATAGTTTTAAAGAAGCCACAAGTATACTTAACAGGGGAATAATGACTCACAAGAGCCAGAATAATCAAGACAAACAGTACTGCAACATATGTTGTTTTCATTCTAGAAACAACCAAATGGGATTTTCTGATTATTGAGACTGAAATTAATTTTGCAGTCATTAGCATTTGTTGGTACTTTACACATGCACATACAGAACTGTTTCCTTGATGCTAGATAAAAGTGTGAATATCAAGTGGGACATTAGCTACAACAATGTCTTATAACCATTATCATTCACATTAGTCAGAGCTTGATTGGCCTCACATAACTGAAAAGTTCTTTTTCCTCTTACCAAAATATCCAGAGGGTCCTGGAAACCTAAAAAGAACGTTATAATGGGCGGATTTGGGTCCTGGGGTCCTGCTCAAACTATAGCACCAGCCAAGGACAATACAGGCAGTAAACTTTGAACCCCTACCCAGACCTAGCCAATGGACAGGACATTCTCCACAGTTGAGTGGAGAGTGGGGTCTGACTTTCATACAAACTCTGGTGCCCCATTTTTGACCATGTCCTCTGGATGGGGGGACCTGGTGGCACTCAGAGGAAGGATAACAGGTCACCAAGAAGAGACTTGATACCCTATGAGCATATATAGGGAGAGGAGGTCCCCCTCAGTCACAGTCATAGGGGAGGGGAGTAAGGGAAAAACGGGAGGGAGGGAGGAATGGGAGGATACAAGGGATGAGCTAACAATTGAGATGTAATATGAATAAATTAATAAAATATTTTTTCTTTTTTTATTTAATTAATTTATTCTTGTTACATCTCAATGGTTATCTCATCCCTTGTATCCTCCCATTCTTCCCACCCTCCCATTTTCCCCTTATTCCCCTCCCCTATGACTGTTCCTGAGGAGGATTACCTCCCCCTGTATATTCTCATAGGGTATCAAGTCTCTTCTCGGTGACCTGCTGTCCTTCCTCTAAGTACCACCAGGTCTCCCCCTCCAGGGGACATGGTCAAATGTGAGGCACCAGAGTATGTGAGAAAGTCATATCCCACTCTCCACTCAAGTGTGGAGACTGCTCTGACCATTGGCTAGATCTGGGTAGGGGTTTAAAGTTTACCACCTGTATTGTCCTTGGCTGGTGCCTTAGTTTGAGCGGGACCCCTTGGCCCAAATCTGCCTATCATAATGTTCTACTTGTAGGTTTCTAGGACCCACTGGATCCTTCTACATTGCTTTTCTCCCACCGTTCTCTCATCTAGAGTGCCAATAGGGTGTCCTCCCCTCTGTCCCAGTTTCCTGGTAAGTGAAGGCTTTCACGGGACATGCCCCTTGGGCTAGTATGCAGATATATGTGAGTATATACCTTTTGAGTCTTTCTGCTTCTGGGTTAACTCACTCATTATGATCATTTCTAGCTCAATCCATTTTTCCACAAATTTTGGGAATTCCTTGGTTTTAATAGCTGAGTAGTATTCCATAGTGTATATGTACCACAGTTTCTTTATCCATTCTTCTTCTAAGGGACATTTAGGCTGTTTCCATGATCTGGCTATTATGAATAAGGCTGCTATGAACATGGTTGAGCAAATTTTCTTGTTGTGTGCTGGCATATCTTCTGGGTATATTCCAAGGACTGGAATAGCTGGGTCTTGAGGAAGCCCTATTTCAAGTTTTCTGAGATAGCACCAGAAAGATTTCCAAAGTGGCTGACTAGTTTGCATTCCCACCAGCAATGAAGGAGTGTTCCTCTCTCTCCACATCCTCGCCAGCATGTGGTGTCGCTTGAATTTTTGATCTTAGCCATTCTGATGGGTGTAAGATGGAATCTCAGAGTTGTTTTGATTTGCATTTCCCTGATGACTAAGGAGGTTGAGCATTTCTTTAAGTGTTTCTCAGCCATTTGATATTCCTCTGCTGAGAATTCTCTATTTAGTTCCAAGCCCCATTTCTCAATTGGGTTATTTGGTTTGATGGTGTTTAATTTCTTGAGTTCTTTATATATTTTGGATATGAGACCTTGTCAGATGTAGAGTTGGTGAAGATCTTTTCCCAGTCTGTAGGCTGTTGCTTTGTTCTCTTGACAGTGTCTCTAGCCTTACAGAAGCTTCTCAGTCTCATGAAGTCCCATTTATTAATTGTTGACCTTAAGGCCTAGGCTGTTGGTGTTCTGTTCAGGAAGTTGTCTCCTGTGCCAATATGTTCCAGGTTCAGGAATAGAATTGAAGACCCAGATATGAATCCACACACATATGGTCACTTGATTTTTGACAAAGAAGCCAAATCCATTCAATGGAAAAAGGATAGCATCTTCAACAAATGGTGCTGGTCTAACTGGATGTCTATGTGTAAAAAAATGCAACTGGACCCATATTTGTCACCTTGCACAAAACTCAATCCAAGTGGATTAAAGACCTCAACATAAAACCAGAGACACTAAGTTACTTAGAAGAATGAAATATTTTTAAAAAATAAATAATGAGTGGCCATTTCTTCAGTCTCTGCTCCATCTCTGTGCCTGCATATCTTGTAGGCAGGATAAATTTGGGGTAGTTTTTTTTGTGGGTGGGTTGGTGTTCTTTCTGCTACGAGTCCTGTCCTCTTCAGTCTCCATGACCCATTCTTCTAGGAGTCTCAGCTAGAGTCACCCCCGTATCCCTCCAGTAGCTTACCCAGTATGAGGTCTCCATATTGTCACAGAGATGCCTCTGTCCATGGCTTCTCTTCTCTCTGCAGGCCTTCTGTCCTCCTTCATCCTATGGAACAGGGGATGGGGGGATGGAACAAGAGGTGGGGAGGGCAGGGCTGGGTGGAGAGGAGGGAAGTGGCTATGATCAGGATGTAAAGTGAATAAATTAATTAATTTTCTTTTTAAAAAAGAAATAATGAATGAATATTAATCCCATTAAAATGTAATAATCAACAGCTATGGGTTCTATCACCTAGTACTCATAGGCAACCAAAAGGAATGGCAGGAGCGTGTGTTACTTAGAAGGCTTTCCTGACCAGTAACTCATGAAGAAGCAGCCCACACCAGGAAATGAGCTTTTCTTTTTGGTTGACTAATGCCTAGATTAAAAATGGATTATAGAAACAAGTACTTTAAAAAGTTAAAAAGTAATTAAGAAGAAAAAAAATATCATCTGTAACAGACTTCAATATGGGAACATTCTAGTCAAGTCTCTGTTAATGATGGTGAAATATTATGTACCCTTTAGGTGTTGAAAATTATTAAGCTTTTATGGATATTTTATAATTATGTAAAAATTTACAAAAACTATCTAATATGTATAATATAAAATATAAATTTCTTATGATCCATACTTCAAAATATACAAAAAATTAATACCTCATTAAATTCACATTTCAGAAGCTGAATATTTAAAAGAAGAATATGAGTTCATTAACTTCCTAAACCCTCATTTTGTTGTTGTTTTTTTTGTTTTTGTGGTTTTGTTTTGTTTTTATAGGGTTCCTCTGGATACCCTTGCCTGTCTTGAACTCAATTTGTAGTCCAGGCTGGCCTTGAACTCACAGAGATCTTCCTGCCTCACCAAGTGCTGAGATTATAGGCGTATGCCACTGTGCCCCAATCCTAAACCCTCCTTTTCTGTCCTTATATCTTTAATCATTTAATGAAATTGCACTGTAGCTCTGGAACCCCTCACTCATGTACACACTCCTACTGTAGTGCTCAGGATCTGACACAGATTAGGTAGCAAGTCAAAGACTCTGAAAAGAGATCAACAGTTCTGGACCCTGTTCCCATACATGCCTCTAAACACCTTCCAGAATATCCAAGGACTCAGTGTAGCCAGTCTGACAGTGGTTCTGCTCTCACTCAGGGTCAATGATGTTTCTTTTCATGAATGGTGGTTACTAACACAGAGACTCATAACTGGTCCAAATTCTGAGACTAAATTGGCATTTGAATGCTCAGCTGTGCATGGGACAGCTATGTTACCTAGTCCCAATGCCAAAAGAACATCACATGAGAAGGATAGAAAATAACCCAATAGCCATAGAACAGAAAGGAGCAATGTGAAGTGATATCTTGTGGATATGACATTGCGACTGAAATCACTAAAGAAAACAACAAATGTGCTTCTCAGCATAAGAATTGCATGTGTGCACACACAAACATGTTCTCACACACAGAAAATGAGAATGGTGCAGGACTAGTTGGTAATGAAACAGAAAGAGTGGGAGAGAGAGGTAGGTATGGACAATATGGAATTATATGACACAATACTGTATATTAATTTTGTTATAAAAATTATTCTAAGATTCTCATAAATAATTATATTTCCCCTTGATTAATAGCAAGGGTGTCTACTGTGAATGTCTTATTCCTTTGTTAGGATGTCAAGTAGACTTCTTAGTCAGAATAGATTCTTCATATCGCTAGTGATGGCAGTAAACGGCCTTAATCTTGTTCTATTTTATTATCTTATTCATCTACTCTTTTAATTTGTGAGAAAATCTTACTGTGGTATATTTTGTATACATTTGAAAGCATTTGAAATATATGCTTTTAACTATTCTGAATTTAAATGTATCTTCTTAAAATCTATATGTTAAAATTTTTATATTCTGCATCTTAAAATGTGAACACATGTATAAATATGACCTACAAAGTTATCAAAGGGTAAATGAATATGTCTGATTTCCTTATAGGAAGGCACATATACACAGGGGACATGTGACTCTGAATAGTCTCAGAAGACACACAGAAAAATCTCTCTTGCTGTACGGCAATTGCAGTATTCAGGTAAGCAAAAAATTTCAACAACTTAACCATGATCTCTTAGCCTCCAGAGCAATGAGAGAACATGACTGTATTTTATTCTAACCAATCAATGATGGTAGCCTCCTCAAACATTTTTGGCTTATTTATTATAGGAAATGTATCTAGTGTAATCTAATGATGAAGTTATGTCAGGGTCTAGAATATCTCAGTTGAATATATTTCTTTAGAATGCAGAATTTTCACTCTATTTAGAATTAAGAGACACTACGTGGAATGATGAAAGTGAGAAGAAAATTCAATCATCAACAAAGCATGAAAATGTGTGTAGTTGTGTGTTGATTCATTACAGTAGCCTAGTGTGAAAGGCTGTGTCCATCTGTCACATTACTACTCAGTCACATTTGCCACAAGGGTGCGTAGACTGTGGTAGTAGAATTTATTAATTAAGTTTTCCTTCTCATCTTTAGCATGCAGAGGATACTTATACTGTAGTGTAGTTTATGAGATTCTAGTATTATAAGTCATAACATAAGGCTAGAAGGAAAATAATCGTCACATCTATATTTTAAGACCTCCTTAATAATACCTGTCTCCATGTGTTATACCAGCTAGCACAGATCAATCTGTGGCTGTTACATACTGAAATGATAGAAATAAGTATCTCTGATTCCCTTTTACTCAAGGTAATATGAATGAATCATTCAAAATAACTCCATTATAGGAACCTTAAACAGGCTTTCCAAAAGGGAAAACAAAAAGACAAGAACATCTGCTATTACCTGTCAGTCAACTGCCAGGCACAGAGTGGGAGAATTGAATATTTGTTTCAGTTATATTGATATGAGAATTCTAAGAGTGACTGACAGGTGACACCCGTTTTTAGTTCAGGCAATTCCTCTGGAAACTGCATCCCACATTATTTATTCATTTCGCAAAGCTTGTTTTCAAATTTCATCAGTTTCTAAACTGAGAGAATGGTGGAAATGTTTTATTCCCTAGAAGAAACCATTTAACCAACAGAGCCTGAGCACTAGGAGGTAATAAATAGTATTTTCTGTTTGTTTGTAGCAAATGCTTCTTTTTTTTTTTAACAACAAAAGAGAACATTTCATTCTGTTCCCAATTTACTGGCTCCAGATAAAGCTGTATCACCGTTATTTTGTAACAATTCAGTTCATACAAAATAAAATATTTGAAAGACTGTGTCTAGTATTTATATATATTACAAAATGAGATATACTCTGAAACACAAAGCCACTCATAATTCTTTCCATGGCAATATAAGCAAAATAAGATAATTTCGTGACTAGTAAATTAGCTTTACATTAATTTTCTACATACATGTATAATGGACAATAGCATTTGACATATCATTGTCAAATGGCTATCTTCTGTTGACTAATCATCCCTCTGCTAAATATTCTTTAATTAAATATCATGCTAACTCTATACAGACAACTATAAACTTGATCATTCACAGTGTGTCTCCTCATGTGTGTACCTCACTTGTTTACAAGTCATGAGCAAATATACATTTTCTAACTCATCTTAGTTAATAATTGGATAACTTTTAATCTAATACAAATAATAGTAACTGTCCTGGGCAGTAGCTTGAGAAGTCAAAATAGAAAAATAAGAAAGCTTTTCAAATGAGAAGCCCTATTTTTTTTTCAAAGGGCTACAAATTTCCAAGCTTGGCCATCAGGTGTAGAATGCAGAAGCTAAATGCAGGAGCCTATTGATACAGTTTATACTTTTAGTTACTTTTTGTTGGTGGGAAAAATAACAACACCAAAGGCAGCTTATAGACGGCAGAGTTTATTTTATATTACTGTTCCACAAACAGGGTCTATAATGGTAGGAGAGGCAGGGTGGCAGGCAGCCAGAGGAAGAAACTGCTAGCGGCTCATATTTTCATCTACTAATAAGGAGCAGAGAATGTGAACTTGAATTAGGGGGAAGCTATTAACTCTGGAAGCACCCCTCCCCCACTGAGATGTCCTCCATCAAGACTCCAGATTCTAAGTTCATAGCCTCCAAAACTTGAAATAAGTTTTCAAAAGATGAAGTCATGGAGAAACCACCACCACATGTATTTTAAACCACAACAATACAAATATGTATTTCCAGAAGTAATCTGTGTTATCTGTTCTCGTCTTCATGACCTTTGCTATTCTTTCCTTGATTTCTACAAATATGAGCTTATTAAATAATATAATATGTAGTTGGTTTGAGAAACGTTGGCAAAAATAAATGTTTAAAGAGTTTGATTACTTAATTTCTACCTTGTATTTTTTCTTATAATTTTAGCCACTCAGTTGGATTTTTATTGTAAGCTGTAGTGTTGTCAAAAATGTAAAAAAGAAAAAAAAAAAAAGAAAAAGAAAAAGCAGATGCTAAAAAAGAGAATGATCATGAGATTTCTATTTATTAACTGGAACCACCTCCTGTTTCTATCACAAACTCCTGACTCTTTTTTTCTCCGTTCATTGCCAATTCTAAAGTTACTCCAACAGTCTTAAGTGTTGATTATAGCAGCTCCATTATCATGTTACTAATATCTATACAAAGATACCAAAGATTCTGAAACAAATGATCAAAGTTTTGACTTAAGGAAAAATTGATTCTCTCATGTTTCTAGTAGTACAGTTAAAAAATAGAGGTGACTTAGGGGTTCAGATCTTCTGGAAGTTCCAGATGGAAATCAATTCTTCACTTTTAGCTTCTGCAAATAGCCGGCCACTTTAACTTTTCCCTGTCTCAAGTCCTTTTCTGTGTCCTGTTTCTTCCAAAACACGTTTTCTGCTATTTTGTTAGATACTGTGCATTATTTTTCAGATTTCATTTATATCATCCTTGTCTTTGACACAGATTTATTTTCATCATTTTCTGAAAATATATTACTCAACAAGAGTAAGTATTTCAGCATACATTTCAGGCTACCATTCATATTGATACCATACACACATATAAATATAGGGTATTGTATGTATTGAATATGTATAATATTTGCATTTTGACATGAATCTTCATGTATTTTATTTAATATTTTGTTAAAACTGATTTTATGAAGCACATTGTTTTTATACTCTTTAAAAAATTAACTGAAGTTGTGCCAACATTAATGTTTTATTTTGTGTTTGGGGAATACATACTTAATAAATTTGCTTCATTATGGGATCCAATTATTTTTCACTGTCCTTTTGGGAACTGCAAATAGTCAGCATTAACTTTTGCAATGTGTCGAGTAATTTCCATTTCTTACAGACGTATTGTCATTGCTTAAGTGGACTGTCTGACTCATTGCCCAAGGTAACATTTTGCTACTTATAAGAGGCACAAGGCTAGCCTTCATTATTCTTTGAAATGTTCATTCAAAAAGAAGAAAAACCTCATCCTAAACTGACAACACAGGGTGGAAGGATACATAAAAAGTGTGAGGTGAGCCAGGGGAAAGCTGATAGTGTAAAATAGCACTGGCAAAGTCATATGGACACCTACCTGGTGACCTGGAACAGGCAGACAGAACTTTCATGAACTTGAGTCTCCACAGTTTTAAATTTGATGTGATTGTCTAGGGAAGGTTTAGACAAAGAGGCTCTCATTCCACCCTAATGTATTAATATCAGATATTAACATGCTTAGATGAGTAGTATAAGTGGCCTACACAGTTTCTGTCATAGAAAGACTTTAGAAAGCAAATCTATTATTTCATTCCAAAACAGAAGATTCATTGTTGTTTCAGAAAAGGCTGCAACAAAACCCTCCAGATCTTAGGAATGGAGCACAGCTTGAACTTGGCCCACTGTTCTATGCTCATTCTCCCAGATGCTCTGTTAAGAGTCTATCAGAATGTGCATACCCACCCTCACACTTGGTACATGGCATTAACACACTGGGAGAATGGAGTCTTAATCTTTCCAGCTAAAATTTTTATTTTAATATTGGCATAGTAATTCCCAGTGTCATTGGACAGGCTGTTGCAGGTCTCCAGGAACATGCTTGATTTCAAAGACATTTCCTAGTGCAAATTTATGAAGTTTTCTTGTCCTCAGCATTAGTTTTAATGGCTGAATTGACATCAAACACCTACGAGTCTATTTTCTCACAAAGAAAATCCTGTGTTCGAATTGCTTTTATTACTTAAAAAATGTATTTACTGATGAGTGATTCTCTCTGCTTTAGAGAATCCTCACAATAGTCAGAAGTGACACTACAGCAAACACATCAACAGCAATCTGGTATCTGAGAATCCCAATAAAAATATTTTAAATGATCGTCTGTGCCAGTTAATATCTTGGAGGTGGTGATAACTTAAACAGACACAGTTACCTAAAGATTATCCTTGTCTTTATATATTCAGTAATGTTTGTTATTTAATATGAAAAGAGACTGTGTCATCTTGCAATATAGAAGATGTGTCAGAATTTATTTGCATGATGTTTGTGTCTTCTGAGTAAAATCACAAAGACTACACACAAAGCCACTGATAGTTGACATTCTACAGCCATATACGGCTGCTTCTCACTGTAACATGTGACCACATGTTGACACCTGCCATAACTACTGAATCTATAAACACTGTTTCAATTTCCTTAGCTAGTGATGATAGCCAACAGTAACCATGACATACAACTCCGACTTTGTTGTTAATAGTAAAATGATTTAGTACACTTTAATATACTGTGAGAAATGTTTGATATATACTTTCACGGAATTGTCTCCTGAAAGCTATGCACTGACTAATGAATATGTAAATTAAGATGCTATTGATCCAAAAATAAGGTAAACAGAAGACAACATTTGTTTTAGTTTTCTCTTCCAGTTGCTGTGATGAAATAATCAGAGAGAGAGGGAGAGAGAGAGAGAGAGAGA
>OU015749.1:46343175-46389045 GCA_907169655.1 Acomys percivali
CTTTAGAAAGGAAGAGCTTGGTTTTTGTGTTTTGTTTTTTGTTATTGCTTATGCTTTTGCCTCAGCACTGTGTTTACAGTCAGCCTTTGTTATTTTGCTATTGCTGTAAAGAGATACCATGACCAAGGGAAATTTGAAATGGAAAGACTTGGGGTTGTCTCCCAGTTTCAGAGGGTTACTCCATCACCATTATGGCAGAAAGCATGAAACTGGAGAATTAGCTGAACGGTTGGGTCTTATACATAAACCCTTAGAAAAAAGATAGTGAAGCCTGGCTTGGCATGGGATTTTTAAACCATAAAACCCACCCACTGACATACCTTCTCCAACAAGGCAACACCACCTAAATCTTATTAAGCAGCAAAGCAACCAGACATCAAACATTCAAATGCATGATCCAATGGGGCCTATCTCATTCAAACCACCATGCAAGCCATCATGCGAGGCAAGAGTTTGAGGCAACCAGCCACATTATATCTGAAGTCCGGAAATGGAGAGTAATGAAAACATGGGCTCAACCAAATTTCTCCTTTTTATCCAGTCTAGGACCCCAGAGCAGTAAATAGTGCTACTCAGAGTAGGTGGGCATTCTTTTTTCTTAATTAATCCAATCAAAATCACCCCCACAAAGGCATGCCTACCATCCTGGGTAGTCCTGGATTTTATCTCATTGACAATGAACATATCTATCACAGCATAAAGATGTTGTTGTAGTAGTAGTTTTAAACAGTGTTATTCAGGATTATATACTGGTGATATTTTAAGATTTATTTTATTTTTAGTTATGCATACACTTGTTTTTCTCTCTCGTGTATGAGGTGTCTATGGAGGACAGGAACTCCTCTGGAACAAGAGTTATATGGTTTGTGAGCCACTGAATTGGGATGCTGATATCCAGATATAGGGCCTCTGGAAAAACAGTATATTCTCTCAACTGACAAGTCCTTTCTATGAGGTCTGGTGATTATCTTTCTGGTTACTCATTGATAACACAAACCCTGGCCAGAGATTCTGTTATCTTGAGAATGAATGCCAGCTAGCACATCTCCAGCAGTTATGTTTATGCTCTGTTCTAACCCTTTAGCTCTCAGACTGCATCACAAGTTTCAGTTCATTCATTTCTGTGTTTTCTTTGTTGAGTCTAAATGCCCTGAAGGCAAGAGTTTTGCTTTCTTTGTTTGGAGTAGACACAAAGCAGTGCAGAAGACTTAGCACGCAATGCACCATGCAATCTGTCCAAAGTTTCATGCTGAGAGATGATCAGCATTCATAGCTGTTTCTTAACAGAAAATGTCGATGTCCCATGGATGACTTCGAAACACTTGTTTGCAAAAGCCACAATTTCTAGGAGAATTTACAGTTTTTCCTATGTAGAATCGGAGAGAGAATCCTGTTTTTTCTTTAAAGTCTCCAATCAAGAGCATGTTTTCTTCTTCATTCACTCATATACTATCTCCTACAATTCATGTGTCTTACTCAGTGCTAAGAAAATGATCCCTGTGGAATGGAACTAACCTTAAGCTAGATGGTTACCTGCTCTTATTTCCAACAGCACATGGGAGACTCATTAGCATTCACACTGCACTACTTTTTTTAACTTTTCATTTTGCCTCCTACTCAGCCTTGTCCCTGTTATACTTAAAGTGACAAGGAGCATTGCATACATTAGAAGGGACACGTGAAAGTGTGGGCTGAAACCAGTGGTAGAATGACATCTGTGTTCTTCAGTTTAATGTCCTGGTACATTTGTCTTTGTTACATGACCTGGAATATGCAGCAAGATGTAGAAGTGGATCAATGTATTTCTATTAATGAACAAATAAGTGAACATTCCTGAGATAGAGAAATTTCTTTTTAATAAAGGCTCAGTCTAGTAAGGTTTGCTTTCCTGGCAATTTTCACCAATGCATCAGGCTATTTGTCTCTTAAGGATTTTGTGTTTTTCATCATCTGAAGTGATGGATGACAACCAATGCCAATTACATTTTCATAAATAGATGGAGCTGATATACAAGTAATTTACTTTCATTTGAATTTATGAAAGTATCTTTTCCATCTGAGGTTAATTTGGTTTCCTGCCAAAGAAGTATATAAATGGAATAAACATATTTTTCATCAAAATTAGGTTGGTGAATCATGTAAGTCATAGACAGTACAATTAAGATACTTTAAATATAAAATTTTGACAAATACATTTGTAAAATTACAAGTCTCATTGAAATCAATGTTCAATGAAGTTGCTGTGTAAATCAAAGGGTACTTTCTTAATTTAAGTAACGTAATATTAAAGGAATGAATAGAGACACAATGAAAAGGAAGTTAAATTAGAAAATATTATGCTGATATATGTGTTGCTTTTCCTCTGGAAACCTTCTTTCTACTGCATCTTTAGGATACTCAAACAAAGGCTTACCATTATTCCCCTTCGCAGGATTGTATCCAATCTATGTAGCTAATCTAGGACATTGAATAAAGTCAGAATTCTCTCATTTAGCTTTATTGACATTGTGTGTGTGTGTGTGTGTGTGTATTTGGTTTTACATGTGTGTATGTATGAGTATGTGCATGTACATGCATATGCACGCATGTACATATGCGTGTGTTGATGGAGGTGGGGAGGACATAGTGTGTATGTGTATATTAGAACAACTGACAAATTAGAACTAGCCTTAGACTGTGACCTTCTCTTTTCCTTGTGTCGTAAGTTGTTGACCACATTGCCCACAGTGCAGTTGTAGATAGCATTTCCTAAACATGATTTTCTTTTTTGTTTTTCGTTTTCTTTTTTGAGACAGGGTTTCTCTGTGTAGCCTTGGCTGTCCTGGACTCACTTTGTAGACCAGGCTGGCCTTGAACTCACAACGATCGGCCTGCCTCTGCCTCCCATGTGCTGGAATTAAAGGCGTGTGCAACCACCACCTGGCTCCTACATATGATTTTCAATCTGTCATTAATTTATTTGAATTAGGGGCCAATTTCCGATACCTTTCTCATTGATGTGGCTAAACAAATACCAGAAAGTAAGGTAAGATGAGGCATAACACTATAAATAAATATAATAAAAATATGTGACAGAAATGTCTTAAGGGAGGAAGTACATATTTTGTCTCACTGTTTCCTGTCATTCTGTTCTGTGTTTCCGTGGAGGCCCAGATGACATCTGGCTGGAAGTGCATGCTTCTCCCACAAGAAGGTCAAGAGCTGTCAGCTTCCAGGTGGAAAACAGTAAAGCTCTGGCTCAAAGGTTTCCTTGGAGTGCATGTGCCCTGGCTTAGAATGATGGAACACAGAACTGAGATATGGACCAAAATGTCTTCAGTTCAGTTGGAGGTGGAGGAGAAAAGATATATCCATAATAATTGTTACTGTTCTTTAGGTGGGCTGCCAGGGCCAGACCAGCTATCAGCAAGGAGCTCAGGGCACTGAAACCCAAGCTAGGTAGCAACAAGTGCTCCTAGCCTGAGGCACGAGAGTCAGTGGTTGCTTCCCAAACAATCATTAAAAGAGGATCAGAGTTCCTAGAGGCAGAGGCCTGAGCCTGGTTTGGGGTTTGGTTCAGTTGGACAGAATGGCTGATTACAGAACAGCTGGTCACCTTCACACAAGAAAGATGGAGCTCTTTGTTTGGTGAAATAGTTGGTAGTGGCCCCTTGTATTTCATGTAAAACTTGGGAAGTGGGAAGGGTTACAGGGGTGAATGTGTTTAATTTGCTGGGGCTAGAAGTGCCAGGGAAACTTTATTTCCATGCAACAATAAAGTGCTATCATAGAAGGGGAGCAAAGTACTTAACTATCCTTTGGGCAGCAGGGGTTGGGGTGCGAAAGAACTCCAGGTACCGTTAGAGGGATGGAGAAAGGTCTTTGGCTGTAAGCTAAGGTACTAAGACATCTCATTTGCATGATAAGGATATTTCCAAGAATCTTCAGGTGCACACTAAACAGGCTTCTTATCTGAAAGGCTTGGGCTTGTAGTAGATCGCTATGTGGTCCCCTTTAGAAGATCTGGGGTTTTCCTATATGAGGCAGAGAGGGGAACCCCGTTGAGAAAAGGAATCCATCATTTTAGCACTGAGCTCAGGGGCTTTCAGATAATGCTAGGCTTTGTTGGAACTTAACAGCAGGGTCCAATAGTTTCCAAGGTATCAAACCAGCATTATAGGAGGGTTAGGAGGAGTGGCAGCACTCACTTGGCTTTCTCTTTCTCTTTTCTCTCTTCTTTCCATTAAATTCACATGGAAAAACCCAGATTCAGTGTGCTCCTATCTTCCTTTGGAAATGTCCCTCTTTCCAAAATCAAGGATATGCAGTATTCACCCAGAAGATTTAAGTTCTAGTTGACAGTGATGATAAACCAGCATCATGGGCTTAGATATGATAACCTGAGCTTTGTTTTCACTAAGGGAACAAAACACAAGAAAGCAATTACTTAACAACACCACCCTTGCAGCAGAGCTCCTCACTGTACAGTCTCATTCCTGCATGTTTCCTCATGTCACAGAAAATAGGAGCTATGTTATTTTAATTAAAATTGGCAGGCCTCTCTCCTTGTCAACCTTTGCCATTGCTAAATGTTTTTCATAGATTTGTTTCTATTAAGAAAAAAAAAGTTGTCATGATTTCAAAAAGCCATCCACTTATCAATTCATTACACACAAATAATTCACTGACTCTTTCATTGTAGTGATATAATAAGGCATAACTTTGAAACTGGACCTCTATTGCTTAATTAACTTGCATCAAGATCAATGCCCTCATGAGAAAGAAATGAAATGAAGAGGAATTCAGCTCTTATCATGTGTCATGTTCTGTATCTTGCTCTAATGAAAGTTTCCTGACCAGCTAATTCTCCTAGTGCAGAATCATCCCTTGTCTGGTCCTTTGTTTTATCATTGTAAAACTCATCTCTAACCTTACCCTGTTAACTGTGTGTGCATGTTCCTGTGCATGTTTGAGTGTGCCTGTGCCTGTGTGCCTGTGTATGTGCTTGTGTTGTGTGTGTGTGCATGCATGAATATGTATATGGGTGTGTGCATGTGCATGTGTGTGTATGACTTCTTACCTCTCATCTAATCAATCTATTTATTTAATTCTGCTACTTAAAAAATCACAAAGAATTAGTTTGTAAAACTTTTACTTTTCTCATTTTTATAGACCCATATGCTCTCATTCTAATAAATTCTGTGCCCTTCTGAAACCATTGCTTATCAATTAAAAATTTCAGAATAGCCCTGTCATGGCAATGATGTCTTCTGGTCAGGATCTTATCAGGAAAAACTAAATTTGCTGGTGAGTTCTGTGATCCTATCTTGCCTCAAGGTTATTCTGTCCAGTCACCTGTTTAGTCCTTATAGCTCTAGAACTAGAATCCTGTGTTCCTCTTGGCTGTCAAGAAATGATGTCTGTACTTGGCAAGTTTAGTCACAAACCACTTTCAAAAAACAGGTAGACTGCTTGTTGAATCCTGTAGATAAATCATATTGGGAGTAAGTGTTTCTAGCTAAATGTAGTAGGTTCAGGGCTAAGATAATAAAAAATAATTAAATGAGGAAAACTCATGCCTTAAACAGTTTTTTCTCATAGTCAACAAAAAGGGATTAGATTGGGCTGGGCATCAAGTTCATAAATTTCTTTTTAAATTCTATTATTTGTGTCTATGAGTGCACATATGCATGGGTTTTTTTTTTTGTCACATGCATGGAGGTCCCCATGGGGACCCATGGAAGTCATAAGAGCATCAATTCCCTGCAGTTCAAGCTATGGGTGGTTGTGAGCCAAAATATGGAATTGGGAACCTTCCCCAAGATCAATAAGTATATCTTATCCTATCTCTATAGTCATAAGTACAGACAGCTAGTGAGTCATCTTAAATGTTTACCTACAAAAAATTGTACTTATGTATGCACAACATTTCCTTGTAAACTATACTAAGACATTTCTTAACTGACTCACTATTTTTCAAACTTGTTGATATTTAATGTAAATGTTAGGTTTGCAACATAGCAGGTTTTAGACTCTCATTTATATGTCAAAAACGAAGTTTTGCTAGAATTGCCATACAATGAGATTTTTTATATCTTTCTGTGATGAACATGCATAAACAGCATCAAAACTATTTTCTTAAAAAAGAAACCACTCGAATTTTTCTGCAAGTAGCACTTGCATGCCTTCATGTGTCTAGGCTTTGCAGATATAGTATTGAGTTTCTGCCAATTTGAAACTGAAAAAACTCAGTGACAAAATAAGTTATCCATTTTGATAGAAAACTAGCATAGCACTTGTGTGTCTTATAAAGAAAACCATACTCATTGAAAAATTTCAAAGCGGTATTATCTTATATACAATAAAATGTGCAGATCTAGGATTCAAACCAATGGAAGAGATGTTGGAGAGATAAGAGTTTAATAACCAAAGAAGGTTTTTAATGCATGTATATTTGTAGTACTTATAAAATTAAGCATATCTAACGTAAGGCACAATTCAAAAGAACTGAGATAATTTAGATTAGTTAACACAAAAGGCCATTGAAATGTTCTGATTGTTCAAATAAGAAAGGGAAGTGAAATTCAACCTAAGGAGATTTTTGCAGTGTCATTGTTTCATGGTACTGAAAACAAGCTCTTCTTTTTCCTTGTGCTTTAAGTCTTGCTTTTTGTGATCACAAAACACTGAGAAAACATTTTGTAATTGCTATAATTATGTTCCAATACCAGAAACAATTGTATGAAGAAGACAGTCTCATCTTGTATTTCTGCTATTGATTTTAGAGTATTCATGGAATGAAGTGTTTAGAGTGTTGATTTTAATATCGAGTTCATGAAAGAAGAGCAGAGCACATATATTTTGAATATTAAAGAAAATACAAACTGTTATAGTTTCAAAGTCATAACATTCTGTACTAAGTACAATATGTTTATTTCACAGACATATGGCATTTCATATGTTGGCCAATATAGGAAGAAAATGAAAAGTGGTTGTAAAGACATCTGCAAATTAATCTGTGTATATCAAGATAAGTTATTGAGAATTTTTAGATTTAAATCTTTCAAAAATATTATAAAACTATACTTTTGTATATTTGATGAGGATGTGTGACTATTTGCATGCTTATATGGTCTGACCTAGACTTTGATGGCATCTTCAAAGCCTTCAGGTATTAAAGGTTTCTGCCTTAGAATTAAGGACACATAACCAAAGTGCTGCTGAATCTACCTGTATTTGTAATGAAATTCTATTGTAGAAGTGTATAATGTTTCTGCAAGCTTCCATGAGGCTCTGTCGCTTGATTTTGTGGGCCCTGTACTTGTGATATCCCTTGAACCCTCTTTTTCTTCCTCCTTCTCTTTTTCCTCCTCCTCCTCCTCCTTCTCTTCCTCCCCTTTAGCACTCCACTTCTGAGTCTAAAGTTTGGCTGTGGGACTCTGCATCTGCTCTCATCATTTTCCGGATGAAGTGTTTCTAGTCTCTCTGTGACAATTATGCTAAGATCAGGTCTCAGAATACTGCTTTCATGAAAAACTATAGGTTCAATATTTTGTGGCTGGGTTGGTGTCCAATCCCTCTACTTGAGGCCTTGCTTGGCTACAAAGATGGCTGAGAAAGACTCTGGGCTCCCTGCCACCCATTTCTAAGAATCTTTGCTAGGATTACTCTTACAGATTCCATGGAGTTTCCATTGCACTAGGTTTCCACCTTGCCATCCAAAGGATCCCTAATTCCAGTGTTTCTACCCATATTTTCTCCTTCCCTCTCCCCTATCCTCTTATTCCTCCTGTTCCCAACCATTATCAGTCCCCAGTTCACTGACAAAATTTATTCCATTTCTACTTCTCAGGGAGATTCTTGAGCATAATATGACTTTATGATGGATTAAATGAAAAGTATTCTTGAACATTTATCATGGGCCTGTTTGCTTTTAATTTGACAATTAACATATTTTAATTAATACTTAGCAGAAGTTGATTTTTAAATGCCAATTTGATTTTAAAAAGTAGATTTAAACCTTACACTTGAATAATGTATATTCTACCTAGGTAGATAAATGCAGAGATGGTAAATTGTAGTAAAAATGATAGTGATTTTTAGCAATAGGCTACAAGACACTGATGGTATGGTTATCAAATTGAAATAAAATATATATGATCTAGCACTGGAGTCATTTAAGCCCTGCATCTGAAGTGCATGGTGTCTTCAGCTATTCTTATATAATTTCTCCAACTGGAGGACAGTAAAGGTCAATGGCAGAATTTATGCTTTGGGAGGTTCTTTTTTGATGTTCATCATCTTCTTTGAGGTAAGCTGGGTGTTGCCAGGAGTTAACATGTCTCATTGCCAATGAGTCTTCAAAATAATAAGAACATTTTAAATGCCATATTCTGCATGTCCTTGGGGTTTTGGAAGACCTTGTCTTTCTATAGAGTCATATTTATCTGCTGTACCTAAGATGCATATTCTTGTGATAAAAGTAGACTAGCAATTGATATGAACATGATTTAATCTACTAACATTTAATTTGTGTAACCTCTTTCTCCCAAACAGCTTGATAGCACTGTCAAAGCATTGGAAGTAAACCTTGTATTATAATTAAGTGATATGAGTACAACAAATCATATTAGATTATATATAGAATATATAGAGTATATAGAGGAATATCAGACACATAATAATCTTAGATTTGAATTCTATAACACTGTATCTAGAAATTATTTTGCATCTATATCAGCAAATCTCTGGAGAAAGAATATGAAGAAGATTTCAGAAGATAGAAAGATCTTCCATGCTCATAGATCAGGAAAATCAACATAGTAAAAATGATCATCTTACCAAAAGCAATCTACAGATTCAAAGCAATTCCCATCAAAATATCCACAGAATTCTTTACCAACTTTGAAAGATCAATTCTCAACTTCATAGGGAAAATCAGAAAACCCAGAATTGCTAAAGTGATGCTGTACAATTAAAGATCTTCTGGAGGAAGTTCCATCCCAGATCTTAATCTATAATATAGAGAAACAGTAATAAAAACAGCATAGTACTGGCATAGAAATTGGCTAGTTGTTCAATGGAATCAAAACGAAGACCCAGAAATAAAGCCACATACCTATGGACACTTGATTTTTGACAAAGAAACCAAACCCATACAATGGAAAAAATGATAGCATCTTCAACAAATGGTGCTGGTCTTACTGGATGGCTACATGTAGAAAAATGAAAATAGATCCATATTTATTACCCTGCACAAAACTGAAGTCCAAATGGATTAAAGACCTCAACATAAAACCAGACACACTAAATCTGTTAGAAGAAAAAGTGGGGAAGAGCCTTGAGTTCATTGGCACAGGAGAAAACCTCCTGAACAGAACACCAACAGCTCAGGCCCTAAGATCAACCATTAATAAGTGGTACCTTATGAAACTGAAAATCTTCTATAGGGCGAAGGGCACTGTAAACAGAACAAAGCGACAGCCTACAGACTGGGAAAAGACCTTCACCAACTCAACATTGGACAAAGGGCTAATGTCCAAAATATATTAAAAAACTGAAGAAATTAAACCCCAACAAATAAAATAATCCAATTAAAAATGAGATACAGAACTAAATAGAGAATTCTCTATAGAGGAATAGCAAATGTCCAAGAAACACTTAAAGAAATGCTCAGTATCCCTAGTTATCAGGGAAATGCAACTCAAAATAACTCTGAGATGCCACCTTACACCCACCCATATAGCTAGGATAAAAAAAAGTCATGTGACAGCCCATGCTGGCAAGGATGTGGAGAAAGGGGAACACTCCTCCATTGCTGGTAGAAGTTCAAACTTGTAAAACTACTTTGGAAATCAATCTGGTCCTTTCTCAGGAAATTGGGAATAACTCTACTTCAGGACCCTGCCACACCACGCTTGGGTATATACCCAAATTGTGCTCCATCATAAAACAAGGACATGTGCTCATCAAAGTTTATAACAGCTTTATTTGTAATAGCCAGAATCTGGAAACAACCTAGATGTCTCTCAACCAGAGAATGGATAAAGAAACAGTGGAATACTATTCCACTACTAAAAATAAGGAAATCCTGAAATTGCAAACAAATGGATGGGACTGGGAAAGATCATCCTGAGTGAGGTAACCCAGACCTAGAAAGACAAGCATAGTATATACTTAGTCATTCATAATCAAACAGTAGCCACATAATACAGGATAACTTCACTACAAAACAAAGTCAAAAACATCAACCAAGGACCATGTATGATGTGGACCCAGACTCACTATTTGGATTCCTTGGATGCAGTAGCACAGTCTCCTTGTGGATTCCACATCTGGAGAGTAGGGACTACTTCAGGCATGCACTCTGGCCATTGAACTTAGATCACATCACTTCCCCCTGGCAAGGTGGCTATACCAGGCTACAGAGGAAGAGGTTATAGCCAATACAGATGAGACTTGATAGGCTGAGGTCAGATATTAGGGGAAGAGGGCTCCCCTGTCTGAGTACTAAGGGAGGGAGGGAGAAGGGATGAAGGAGGAAGGGGGGTTGGGAGGGAAAGAGGGAGGGGCTAGAATCAAGATGGGAAGAATTTAAACTGCAGAACAAGCAGGTAACTTATATTGCTAATCCCACCATATGGGGCTAGTCTGAGATTGGCTGAAATGTAAATGTCAAGGCATAGACTATGCTTGTTTTTGGCTACAGAACCCATATGAATTACTATCAGATGCCATTCTTCATATGGAATGAATGAAGATTTGCAGATGTATTCTTTTCCTGCTCATACATAGAGCACAAATCCAGCCTCAATTATCTGTTCATCATGCACATCTTTATACACTTATAATTTTGGGACTGTATAATGCTTGTGAGAAATTATATGCTTTCAGAACAAAAGAACCAGACACTGACATTGGATAAGACCTGCCAGGATGCATTCGCCTCAGCATAGTGGACATTGACATCTTGTTTGGAGAAAGGAGTTGAAAAGAAAGAAGGGTAAATATAGAAATGTACAGGGAAGATAGAACAAAAAGCAGATTGGTGAATCTACTCCTCAACTTAATGCCTCAATTGTCACTCCTCACAAGATATTTTTAATTCACTGATATAGAATTTTGTATATAGGTGAGGTTTTATATTTAGAAAGCCTCAAGAATTGAGATACTCTAAAAAACAGAATGTACTTTCTTGTGGAAATGAATTTTGAAGTCTCACGTGCAACAGAAAGTAATAGGTAAACACTTAAATTTTGTCATGTTTATTTTCAGATTTCACTTGTCTTTGAAATTTTTATAGAAGAAAGAAAAGAAAGAAGAGCACTTTCGTGAATCCTCTGAAAGCTTTGGTTAAGAATCTGTGTGAAAACACATAAATTCTTGATTTAACTTCCATTTTTAACACCAATTTGTCTCTTCTTCCAAATAAAGCAGAAAATTAAATAAATCTGAGTAACAGAAAGTGAAATATTCCTCCCCTCATTGTCTTTGCCTCCCAAACTTCAATATTATACCCCACAATTAATTCTCTTCTGACTATATCAACAAGTAGAGAAGAGCCTTCCACTGGGAACTTTTTTTAAATTCTCAATTAAGTGATTGTAAAGCAACTCCAAATTCATTATAGGAGGCTCATCTAGTATTCTATTACTAAATAATAGGCTAAGAAAAGTTTATTAAAAAAAGAGCTGTTTTTCATTCCATTCATAATGAATTTTTCATTGAGTTAAATTAAATTTCTCAAAAACAAAAGATAAAATGAAAACAACTGATACACAGGGAGTGTATAACAGAAAGTTGTCAAGCATCTATGGCAACTTTAAAGGAATTTACACAATACAGAATGCTGCATATTTTTGCTTTGTATCACATGTAATATGTCTTGGAACAGCAATAGGAATGGGAGCAAATAATATTTTAATTTGTAGTATAATTTAATTGCACACATTAGTGAGTTTCATTATATTTCATGAATGTATATAATTTATTTTGGTCCTATTCAGTATCCTATTATCATATATTATTCTCCTTTCTCAATGTGTAAACTTTACTTTTATGGACATGTCCTCTCTCTATTGCTTTTCCCCCTTTGTTTCTCTAATTATTATTGTTTTATATATATATATATATATATATGTGTGTGTGTGTGTGTGTGTGTGTGTGTGTGTGTATTTAGAAAACTATAAATGTTTAAAAAGTGTAAGATGTATAAAAATTTAGTGTTGGTTATATGTATATGTTTTTCAGGGATGGCAATTTAGAATTTGGTAGCAAATAAGTGGTTCTTCCCTTGGGAATACAGAGTCCCCATCTCTCATTAACTATTGGTTCCCTATAGCTTTTCATCTAAGGGAAGAATCGTTTTAAGATTTCCTGCATCCATACAAGCATTGAGTTGCTGTTGTCATTTTTCATGTCTTTTAAAGGTACTATGTTGTTCAGGTTTCATGGGTACAGCTTTCCCGTGTAGAAGACAAAAACTTGCAGTAGATGTTCTCATTCTCACAATCTTACAATCCTTCTGCCCCGTCTTCTGTAATGTTTTCTGAAACTTCGGTGTAGGGTTTGTGTTGTAAATGAATCATTTTGGCTCCCCAGTTAAGTTTCTCTCTGCATTTTGACTAGTTATCACATTCTGTAATGGCATATAACTGCTGCAAACATATGCTTCTTTTAGGAAGTGAGATATACTTAACTGTAAGTGTAAGGATATATGTTTAGCATGCAGTTATGAGTTGTAGTGGTTTGGGGAAATTGCAGTAATAGGTGCTTCTCTAGGATCCCTGGCTTCTCCAGCCATGGGCACTTGCCTGAGTTTATGGTATCATATATATATACCCTACTTTAAGGAGGGTCTTAAGTCCAATTATCTGTTCCTTACCTCCAGGACATAAGTATGTTTGAAGCCTTAATGTTTTTGTTTTCTTCTCTACTTACTGAGTTAAATAAGGTATTTCCTGAATGAATACATTTTAAACCACTTCAAAATGAAAATGTTTGATTATTTCTAGACATCTACTCCTCTTGCGTGTTTCTGCTTCTTTTTTTCCCCCCCTAGGGCTTCCATATGTGTTGTTAAGTTGTTTATGTGGGATGTTTCCATTTTCTTTTTAAGGCACTTAGTACTATGAATTTTCCTCTTAGCATTACTTTCAATGTGTCCCATCATTTTCATTGAATTTAAGGAAGTCTTTTAATTCTTCCTTTATTTCTTTCATGACCCACGTGTCATTATGTAGAAAGTTGTTTAGTTTCCACGTGTGTGTAGGCTTTTTGTTATTTCTGCTGTTGTTGAAGTCCAGCCTTAGACCATGGTGGTCTGATAAGATACAAGGTATTATTTCAATCTTCTATTCATAATAGCCAGAACATGGAAACAGCCTACATGTCCCTCAGTAGAAGAATGGATAAAGAAACTGTGGTACACTTACACTATGGAATACTACTCAGCTATTAAAAACAAGGAATTCCTGAAATTTGTGGACAAATGGATTGAACAAGAAATTATCATAATCAGTGAGTTCACTCAGAGGCAAAAAGAGACAAATGATATATACTCACTTATATCGAGACAGTAGAGTAAGGGTATTTCCTATGAAAAACTTTACTTACCAGGAAAGTGAGTCAGAGGGGAGGACATTTTATTGGGACTCTAGGTGAGAGAAGCATGGGAAAATGGGGAAATAGAAGGATCCAGAGGGTCCTAGAAACCTACAAGAAGAACATTATGATGGGCAGATCTGGGTCTTGGAGTCCTGCACAAACTATGGCATCAGCCAAGGACAATATAGTCAGTAAACTTCGAACCGCTACCCAGACCTAGCCAATGGACAGGCCATTCTCTACCATTGAATGGAGAGTGAGGTCTGACTTTCATACAAACTCTGGTGGCCCATTTCTGACCGTGTCACCTTGATGGGGAGGCCTGAGGGCACTAAGAGAAGGATAACAGGTCACCAAGAAGAGACTTGATACCCTAAGAGCATATACAGATGGAGGAGGTCCCCCTCAGTCAGACATAGGGGAGGGGAGAAGGGGGGAAGCGGAAGGGAGGGAGGAATGGGAAGATACAAGGGATTGGCTAACAATTGATATGTAATATGAATAAATTAATAAAATAAAAATTTAAAAATGCAAAATGAATTAACCCATTTTATATTTCCCATGGGGCCTCAGTATCATATACTTAAATCATAATGTCCCCTTGCACTTAAATTCCATATTAATTCAACTACAATAATGTATCCTACACCAAAGAATCATCCTTATCACAGATAACTTTCTAACAAGTTTTAATGTTATCAGTTTCAAATAGTTTTCATCTTATGCTGATAAGTCAAACACTGCAGATAAGAAGAATATGCAAAAAAACCCAGGTCTATGGATTCTAACATGAACTTCAGTATTTTATCATCTACATCACCGTCTAAGAGATGACTCATGAGATTCAAAGAATATCAAATTCAGATTTCCTTTCTCCAAATTCTTCTATCCATTTTGTTTTGGGTAACTTGTATGCATGGGATCATGCTAAAGATCAATAGAAAAAGGTTTATAAATATACCTTGTCCTGTAGATATGTTCATCTACTATTTTATTGCATATAGCTTCTTTTTCCAAAACCTTTCCAAATTATTTTTATGTCTACAAATATCTAAGTGTTTGTAATTGCACATAGTTAATGTGTATCTATAACTTTCCCTGAGTTTTTCTCACATGGAGTTGACGGCCAGGTTGACATAACTAAGCAGATCCTTTGGACTTTCACTGTTAATTTTAAGTAAAATTTTTCCTGTTCATTAAACAGCATAATAATGCAGCAAATTTGAAAGCAAATAACCCCCGATTTGTGCTCCAACAATTTCCAATTAGTTAAAGTGAGTATCAGCAGATATCTATAAATCTCTGTCCCATTATGCCCTGAAATTCTGCCATTGAAAAGCAGCACTGGTCATGTAATGAGACTTGGTAAAAGAGAAAAATCTTGGTTGCATATTTTGCTAATACTTTAATTGTAAAATGTTACATGACTATTTGATTTTATCAATGTACCTCAATATGCTCAGACAGTTTGAAGCTCTAACAATATTACCTCTAACTTTATAGGATAAGTTCCTCTCATAATGATCTCCAGAACTCAGAGCTCGGACTAACACATTGGAGTCAATATACCAGATCAATAGTGATATTTTGCAGAATATCGTAATTTAACATTTCCTTGAATCATATAATGATTGAGGACTAGAGAAATTACAGGACCTTAGGGCAACCACTGAATATACACTCCTGAGAAACATTAATTTTTGTGAAGCAGTTGTATCTCTTTGTTAAAGGAGATAGAAAGAAAACATGGCTCTCCTAAGACATATTAGCTAGATATGCTGCTCCACACCTGTAATCCCAGAATTTGGGAGGCTGAGATGAAGCATTGCAAAACCAAGGTCCAACTGGGCAGCATAGTTACTTCAAGACAGGCCTGAGCTATAGAGTGAAGCCTTGTGTAAATACTTTGAATACAGTGTATCAGTGTAGCAATAGAAATTATGATAACCCCAAATACCGAAATCCTGAAAGGTCACAGTTCTTGAAGTATGATGTCTGGGGAAAGGTAGGAGAAGTAGCAGGAACAAGAGCTGGGACTTCTTGTCTTCCAGCACGCATGCAGCTATCCTTCATAGGAGTTATAAACATGCTTTTAGCCATGCCCCTTCCTTTAAAATGCGTATTTTACCTTTCTGGGTTAGGATTTTAAGATAATTGTGCTTGGTTTTCAATCAATTTGTGACATATTGGAATTTCTAGAGTAGAGAGCCAAACATAAAGAACTATCCCAATTCCCTTATCTGAAATAGGCGTTCCCATCTCCACCCCCCACTAATTGTGTAGGTCACTCATGAATTTCTCAAGTGCTAGAAACATTGTATATGTCTTTACGTATTTTGCACATGGATCACTTTCTTAGCCAACAGTCATATTGCTAGTGTGCTATTACTTCAAGACAGCAAACAATTATCCCCTTAGCCCTTTTCATTGCACTGTCATTGTCAGGTAATTGGAAGATGGTTAACTCCTCAACTACATTCTGAAGTTTCTTTCCTTGTACTTGTCTTCATATTGCAAAAAATAATAATATCAATGACTATGAATCATATAAGATCTCATATTGCCTGAAAATTGAAGTTTCATGCCTGGTGATGGCTAATAGAAAGCCCAAAGTTCTAGGTAGGCATTTACTAGTGTAAATTCACAGCAATGAAAATAGAGATTTAAAATTTAGGTCCTTAAAAACAACATCGGTTGAAATTTATGTATACTTGACTTATGTAGTCAATGTTTAAATGGATCATCAAAAAACGTGTGAGGAGGAAAAATGGAAAATAGGGAATCTAGGCTGGCATCTTATTTAGTTTGACCTTTAAACCAGTGCTTTGAGGCTTTCTACCCAGTTCGTAGTTGGTCTGGTAAACCTGAGAACAGTGAATAGCCCCACCTTTTAGGTCAATACTGCACTGCTCAGGGCACCCATGGATATGAGCAACATACATTGCATACACTTAAAAAATTTACAAGATCCAAGAAGCAGAAATGTATATTAGCTTCAGACATTAGGATAAGTTGTTTTAGCACTAAAAGCAGCAAATACTTAATTTGGCTCCAAGTTCTAATTTCCTTGCCAGTTACATTATTGTGATCTACAAATTTCACATTGGCAGTTCAATAAATTAGTGTGTTGACATATAGATGACAGATAGAAGACATTAAATGGATAGATGATAGACAGGCAGGCAGATGGATAAATAGAGATAGATAGATGGATAGAAGGATGAGCACACAGACAGATGTATGAATAGAAACATAAATAAGTAAGACAGAGTTTGAATTATTTTCTTGGAGAATCATTTCTTGATCTTACTCTTTCAAATATTCTACTGGACTAAGCCCGGTCTTCTCTCATCACAAGTCTGAAGGAAATGATACCTTAGAGAGAAGCAAAATGATTTTACATTGCTCCTTGGAAGTTAGCTGTCTCCTGTGAGATGACTTCATCATCCTGAAGCTAACAGAAATATCTACACCAAAAACTTAAACTGATAAACAAAAAGGGGAACTTCATGTGGCAAAACACCATGATCATAGCTTCTGGGTTTTAGTGTCGTGACTTTTCCCTTATGCTCCTGTTTTACCATTCAAGTCTCATTTCCACAGATGAATAGGCCGACATTTCTGTAACAATCTAAGATGCTGAGAATTAAACTGGCCTAATTTGGTATCCTGAAAGAAAGACTCTTTAGTGGGATTTCTGATTGCACAAAAGCTCCATGCAAAAAGAATACAATTATTTAGGCGAGGGATAATCCATTTGGATTTGGTCCTGCTTTGAGCTAAGTGTGCCAAACGTATTTTTGTCATCATCGTTACTGATGCAAATAGAAAAGCCTAGCCAATTTCCCAATGTTTGTGCTGCTCATTTTTGATAATAGCCTGTACCCAGTGATTTCTTGTGCCTAAATATTTGCCTTACTTTGTATATTCCTCAAAATCACTTATGAAAAATCTCATATGATATGTGTATAAATTGTTCTATTCCTCATGGGGAAATGCATGGCTTTCATTACTATAACCACCAAGAAGGTCCAATATTTATTTCTGAATTAATTTATTTCAATCTTCTTTTTTCGTGCATTATTCTTTTTCTTTCGAGGTTTGTGTATATGCATCTCTCTGTGTGGAAATTGGGCACTCATGAGTGCAGCTATCCAGGGAGCAAGCCAAATCCAGTGTAGCTGCAGTTTGAAGCTGCCTGGCACAGATGTTAGGAATCAAGCTCTAATCCTTTGGAAGAGCAGTGCCCCCTCTTAACCTCTGGGCCACCACTCTGGTATGAATCCTGCAGCATTCTTGATACTGATTTGTCCACTATTGTTATTTACAGAAATTTATTTAAAATGCCTCTTTCAAGAACTCAGTACAATCTCACTTTAAAAATGTTCTTATTTAACAAATAGCCAGGTTGTTTTTTATTTTTATTTTATTAATTTATTCAGATTACATCTCAATTGTTTTCCCATCACTTGTATCCTCCTGTTCCTCCCTCCCTCTGGCTTTCACCCTATTCTCCTCCCCTAGGTCTATGACCAAGTGGGACCTTCTTCCTCACTATATGGTCATATGCTATGAAGTCTCATCTTGGTAGCCTGCTTATTTTTTCTCTGAGTGCCACCAGGCCTCCCCACTAAGAGGAAGTGCTCAAATATGGGGCCCCAGAGTTTATGTCAGAGTCAGTGCCTGCTTTCCACATAACTGTGGAGAATGTCAGAGTAGGGGTTCAATGTTTACTGCTTGTATTGTCCTTGGTTAGTGCAGTATTTTGAGCAGACTCCTCTGGGCCTAGATCCACCCATCACAATGTTCTTTTGTAGGTTTCTAGGACCCTCTGGATCCTTTTATGTCCCCATTTTCCTATATTTCTCTTACCTAACATCCCAGTGGGATGACCTCTTTTCTATCCCAAACTCCTGGTAATTGAAGACTTTCATGAGAGATTCCTTTTGGGCTAGTGTCCATTTATAAGTGAGTATATACCATGTGAGTCTTTCTGCTTCTGGGTTAACTCACTCAGTATGATCATTTCTTGTTCCATCAATTCTGGATTTACTTCTTTTTAATAGCTGAATAGTATTCCATAGTGTAAATGTACCACAATGTCTTTATCTATTCTTCAACTGAGGAACATTTAGACTGTTTCCAGGTTCTGGCCATTATGAATAAAGCTGCTATGAACTTGATTGAGTATATATCCTTGTTGTGTGATGAGGCATCTTCTGGGTATATTTCAAGGAGTAGAATAGCTGGGTCTTGAGAAAGCCCTATTCCCACTGATGTATCTGTAAGTTGACTATCTATTACTTGGTAGCTAACCAGAAAGCCATTTTATGGAGTTAAGCAATCAAACTCAACACCTTAAGAATTAGACATATCTGGCTGAGTATGGTGGTCCATGTGTATATTTCAAGGACTCAGAATGCTGATATGGAGAAAATGTTGATAAGTTTGAGGCCATCATAACCTAGTTAGTGAGGAATAACTTATTACATGTCTTTTATTTGACAAGCTATAGAAAGGCTACAAACATACTTTTGCATTTAACTCTTTTTTTGCATTAAATTACTGGAAAGGAGATATGGATCAGTCTGTACAGCATCTATTGTGTACACTTACTGTAAAACAGCTACTGTGCTCGCTTACTGTAAAGCACCTACTGTGCACACATGAGGGCATGAGTTCATATACCTAGAGCCTATTGGTACTGTATCTCTTGGTAAATCTTTTGACTTACATTCACAAGACTCTAGATTCAATTGTCTTATTTAGGTTTCCTTTTCTAATTTAATGGGTTTTTTTGCCTTTTTTAATTTTAGATTCCTTTTAGTTTTCTAATGCATGAGAACAAGAAAAGGTGTGTATCTGTGCAGGTGGCAAGATGGGAAAACTCTGGGAAGAGCTGAGGTAGGAGAAACCAATATGAAAACATCTTATATGAGAAAATTATTTTCAATTTAATAATAAAACAAACAAACAAATAAGAATCCTAGAACCCATATAAAGTCTGTACTCTTAGCAGTCTTCGGGTGAGACTGGAGGATGGCAGGGAAAAACAGAATGATCCCCTAATAATACTGGCATGTAGACACCCACAATCACAGGTACTCATCCCCTTCACACATGCACACACACACATACACACACATGCACACACACACACACACACACACACACACACACACACACACACAAATGCACTAATAATTTCCAAAGTTCCTATATGCTTAGAAAAAGTGTTCCAAACTCTTCTATAGCAGGTCTTCAAAGGCACAGGCTTCATCCATATTGAAAAACTTAAAATAAAATTGATTATAAAACTCTGTCTGAGCAAGTCGTGGTTGCACAAGCCTTTAAGCCCATCCCAGCCCTCAGGGAAGCAGAATCAGGCAAGTCTCTGTGAGTTCAACATCAGTCTGGTCTACAAAGTGAGTCCAGGACAGCCAGGACTGTTACACAAAGAAACCCTTCCAAAAAAACAAACAAACAAACAAACAAAACCAAAACAACAACAAAAGGAAAGAAAGAAACAAAGAATCTCTCCATCATATATGAATTGAATTCTAAAATTTACACCGCTCACTAACTAGAGGTCTATGGATGTAGTGCTTTTGATTATGTTAGCATGAAAATCAAGGCTCCAGAAATGACTGCAGTCATCTGTCATATAATAAGGATTAATGGAGTATCACAAGTTTTCTTCTTATTCTCTAAGATCAGATTCTCATAAGACCATGTAAAGAGGGACAGGTGACAACAGCTCATGAACTGTGTTCATTATAGGCAAAATTCATTGAATTAAGGGGAACAAGATGTTCTATGTTGTATAATAAGCTTACTTGGTTTTTTCTTTCTTTTTCTCTGAAAGTCTGCTAACCATTTGATCCAAAAGGAGACCTTTCTTCTATCTACCAAAGGTTCTCACTATAGAAATACTTTTGAAATATAAGACAAAGTTTAAAAAGTAATGAACATACACATATAAAATATGCACAAGATATGCCTGCAAACAGTAATAATACATATTTAAATAGCTATATGTTACAGTATGTACAATATATAGTCATGTTTGACTTATTTTATTAATGCAAATATTAATATTTATACAAATACATGCATACATTATGTATAAAATTAGCCTAATCACTTATAAGATTATGACAGAAGCTATGGCTATCATACATACATATATCCATTTTTGTAATGTGTGTGCATCTATTCATGGCTCAACCTTTAGTAATTAAAGTTGATTCACGTGAGGAAATAAATATTGCTGATGGATTGAGCATTGTAAAAATCACTGTACATCATATCTGAAGGGAATTCTCAAGGGAACAATGCATACTCTTCAATTCAGCCTCATATAAAGCACGTAGACAAGAGGGAATCAAGACTGCTGGTACTCAGTGCTTACTTGTTTGCAATCTCTCTTCTCCCTCTCTTTTTCTCCTCCCCCTCTATCCCTTCCTTCTATTCTTTCCTTCCTTTTCTTCTTTCTTGATCATGAAGTCAGAAAATTGTATACAAAAAATTTTAGTTTACGGAACACAAAACAGAAAGGATGAATGTATGAGAAGCTTTGATGTTCATGGCAAGAAAGGACGTCATCTTCAGGTATAAGAAGCTGCGCTTCAAAACTTGGACCTGTGTTTTTGTTGCCTCAAAAACTGCAGAATGAAGTCCAAGGATATTTTTGCATCTGGGTACTGGACTCTGCTGCTCTATTAGGGCTTTTTACTATTTGTCTTATTCATAATCTCCTTCTGCTTGATTGTCCTAGGGAATTTTAATTCTGTGCTTTAAAAAGTAACTGTAATAAGGCCTCCAAGCTCACCCAAATGTAATAGTCACACAAATGTTAGCATAATCTTGGCTATTCTCTTTCCTATAAGTTTTCTAGGTCATTCTTTCCTAGTGGGTTTACGTGTTTGCTGTGCAAGTTCTGCCTGTGTTTCTTTTAGGAAGAACAGATAAGTTTTACTTCAGTCCTACTATCTTTCAGATGCTGGACAGTTTGCGAACCTAATGTCTTATTAATCTACATAAGAATTTTTAACTTTAATAATATGTTAAAATCCACACAGCATTTTTATATTCCTATTCTAATTCATACATACCAATAGCAATTTTATTCCTTACTTAATATTAACCACAATGCTGAGAAGAGAAAATTATTGTTAATAAATTTAAAATATTTGTAGATGATATACTCCTTTTCCATTACATAGAATTCTTTATTCTGCTATATAATAGAAATAAATGAAATCTATAATTTCTCTCTATTTTTTTCTCTTCTGAGATGCTGTATTCTACTAATTACCTCATTTGGGTAACTTTTAAATGGAACACATTTTAGTAGCTTTGTATTTCTAAGAGGTAGTAGATTACTATAACTTACTTCTTTGTTTCTTGAAACTTAAAATCTTAAAGGGTAATATTTGATGAAGATGGAATGAAGAGGGTCATATAACTGATTTCTTCTGAAGTTAAGAAAAAAGGGTACATGTTAATTAGTCTACCAGAAAGCTATATTTTAAAATTTTGTGAACTATAATGTTCAAACCTAAAGTCTTTGCTTCTAATTTAGAGATGCAATATTAAAGAATCAGAAAATGCATTTTGGCTTATTTTGCTTAGGTTTCTCACCAGCAAATGAACTTTTCCTATTTAAATATATTCAAACTATAACAGGTACTGACTTATGCAGATGTGGAAAACAAGGATATATGAGAATATCTGAATAAATTCGGTTCCTTTGAGCAACAAGTTGACATATACAGATAGCTGCCAGTTATATCATTTAATTACTCATGACTTCTGTTGTTCAATTTTTTCTTTTCCCTCTAGTTTGTTTTTTCTCTACTTGATGTTTTGTTTGTCTGTTTATTTTGTTTTCATTTGAGTTAATGAATGTGCTGTATATTGAATAAGTATATAGGTGGAAGGATCAAAAACTTGCCCAGGTAAGCAGTCTTCTTTCTTCAGATTCTGGACATGTTTCTCCATATGTCTTTCTCACAGTTTTTGTTTTTAGATTGTGACACCACAAGTCACTACAGGTAGATTGATTTCTGTTATTTCAGCATTTCATTCCTCACTTTTCACATTCATAATTTTTGTTGAGTAGGAAGTAGTATAAAATCAGAGGGCTGAATTCAATCTGAAGTACCATCACAAACAAAATTTAACAAAGACCAAAGAATTATTTGGAGCAGAGTGGTGAGTCATGCGCTCATTCCCAACACAAGGACAGCAATGTCTTGTGGATCTCAATGAGTTTGAGGTCAGTCAGGTTTTCACAGCTCATTCAAGGCCAGCCAGAGATTCATTAAGGGCCTCCCAATCCAATGAGACTCTATCTCAGTAATAAAAGTGATAATAATATGTAATACAAATAATTATATAAAACATATAAATATTTTTATATTTATAAACAAATAATGTATAAAAGATATATAACTATAATAATTAGTAGTAGTAGTTGTAGTACTAATAGTATAAATTATTCATAAAATTTATACATATCATTATAAATAATGATTTAATGTAAATTATTATTACATAACTTTTAAAGAACCATAAAGAATTTGAATATGGAAATGAATGTATCTGGAGATGAGAAAACATCCATGAAACTCTCCTTACAATTTATATTTGTGGTTGTGTGACAGAAAATTTTATTTTAGTATCCTTGCCTAATAATCCTCTGATCTAGCATTCTTTAATCTATGATCTCAAAATAACCATCTTTCTAAAGATAAAAACTAACTTATATTGTTCTACAACATTCCAAATTATACTTCAATTAGTCTATTTAATTAAAACATCCTTTTACCTATATAAAGAAATAGTTTGTACAATATTTCCATTAAAACTTGTTTTCCAGGTCACAAATGAAACACTGTTCATATGTAGGTTCCCAATGGCAAATTGATCATTCACAAAAAGAGCTAACAGTGCTATCTTTAAAAAAATCTACAACAACACACTTAAGATTAGGAAAGAAGTTTGTTATGAAAAGAGGAGGGAAGAGAGAGAAGAGGCACCCCAAAAGGGAGAGAAACTGAGAGAGTCAGAGAGAAAAAGCCTTAGAGACAGAGGTGGGGAAAGGAGGGGGAAAACTGAAGCATAGAGAGTGCAAGAGAGAGTGATACCCAACTGATACACAGCTGAAGTATGTCTGGCACACACCTACCTGCAGATGATGATGTCAGAGGTTGCTAAGCAACACAGAGACAGGCTAGTGGATTAGCATGTGAACTAACATTCTTCCCTTTCTCTAGAACTAAAAATTGAGGAACTAGGAAGGAGTGGCAAGGTGGAAGTAAGGTCATTGTGTTAAGAAAAGATTGCTTTTCATACAAGACAAGTTAAAGTGTAGAGATGTAGGTTCATTGGAAGCAGCTCTTGGCCACAATGCAAGGGGGAAAGGGAGAGGGAGAGGGAGAGGGAGAGGTAGGGAGAGAGAGAGAGAGAGAGAGAGAGAGAGACATGGGGGGGAGGAAGGGCAGTGGGGGCTGAGATGTCCAGATTATATGGTTAAGGAGAAGGGAAATACCCTGGCCTGGAAAGTTCAGAGTAGAGGTCAAGGTATGCCAGCCATGCCCTGCAGCAGATAGGGACTGAGCAATGCTGGGAAAACCTGAGACTGTTTGTCCCATATCTGAAACACACCCTGAAAGCCTTTTGTTGATTATAAATGTATAAGGGGTGAAGATATGCTTGCCTTTGGCTGCTTCCCGCTGACATTAGAGTGGCAACATGGGGCCAAAAGGCTGAAATGTTAGCCAAGTCCAGGAAAACAGGCTGTTGTTGTATTTGCTGTTCATGATCTGAGATTATCTGTGGCTAGGAGAGAAAATACAAATCCAGCTGGCACAGTCTGTGAGGTTAGTGTGGATTACTTGAGGATAGCTGTTTGGGCACTGTCTTGGATGTAGGAAATCTGGAAGAATACTGCAATATATATGTGGGCAGAGGACAAAATTAAGTAGGTTAGGAAGAAAATTCCTTTTAGATATACATTTGAAAGTTTTGTGTGATCAAGCAGAGAGGGGAGTTTTCGAGTGAAGAAGAGAAAAGTCTTGAACAGAGGGAACCTCCTTCCTTTCACCAGATTGCTGCAATAATTAAAAAGATCTAGTTTTGGATCTGTCATTCAAGTGATATTAAGGCCAAGTTGGGTCACAGAGGTGTGTAAGCTTAGAAGCCCTTAACGCAGGCTTAGGGATCTGAAATTCTCCAGAAGGCATCCCAGAGGGGAGCCTTGGGGGAGTGCAAGGGAAAATGGACTATTCCCAGGGGAGATTGGAGTCAGTGACCCATCAAGGTGGCCTAAGAGCAAGGTTTGTCTCAAAAACTGGTGCAATCTGTTCCAGCATCGCGTCAGCCCTGGTCAGAGACCAAACAGGAGCGGGCTTAGCCCAGACAGACATGGTTTACCTAGTGCTAGTAGTTTCACCTGTGGAATAAGCCGTGCTGGAGGGAAATCTTACCCAAAGGGAAAGGTCCTAACTGACAATCAACAAGAAGGAACAACAGTTGTCATGACTTCTACAGTTGGGGTACCTCGGCTCCCCAGTGAACAAGAGAGGTGCCAGCAGTTTCTCAGACATAGGGATGCTTTATGCTGACCAGAAAGAGAAATTCACCAACAAGCCAGTGTTGGATGCAGAGAGGGTGCATCAGGTAGCTGGAAAGTGAGCCGCCACTCATAGGCAGACCAGGAATAGGGTCCCAGCGGAGGGATTTCAACCCACAAACTGGGAGTGCGGACGACTGGATTGCCTATAAAGACTTGGAGCCTGTTTGAAACTTTTAGACTATTGGTTTTGAAAGTTGGGGGAGGGGAGTCCCAAAACAGGAAAGGGTTGGGGAGAATTCCATCCTCTGAGATATGCAGTAGGTGGTAAATTTAGGTTGGTAATTGACAGTATTTATCTGGATTCCATTTGATCTGAGGGGTGAATTTCCAGAAGTTTACAGGAATCCTTTTAAGTTTACAAAGGGAGATAAAGTTTAGACATGTTAGTATCTCCATTGTTTGCAATCTGCAGTGAAATACACATAGTATAAAAAAAAAGTACTAGGCATACATTTTTGTGTTATTGCATATAGCAGAGGCTTGGGGAAAGACTTTGGGTTAAAAGCATGAATATATCTGAGGTGAGCTTAGGAAGGGCTGATTTTTTCTGCCATCTGTGAACTGGTAACATGGGTGTCCTCAGAGAGGACACCTTCTGAAGAGCGGAAGGACATTAATTTTCAGCATAAGTGCACACCAGGAAGCGGGGCTTCTTCCCCCTGTCCAGAAGACTGGATGTGTATAAGGCAAGAAGAATGAGAAACATTTCAAGTCTGTACCTTAAAGACAAACCAAAGGAAATTTAAAATCTTGAGATTGGAGCCGTAATAGTAGGTTGTATTGTGGAATGTTTTCCCCAGAGTTAGATTAATCAATCAGAGCTCCAGTCATTAATGTTAAAGCTCTGAACAGGTAAAACAATAATAGCATAGCAACAGGAAGAAATCTGGAGCATTTAATCTATTTCTCTATTTGGGATACCTTAAATCATCTTTGTTGACCCTCTAACCTTCATAACTTCCATTTACAAAAATTTAAATTCTCTTTGAGACACTCAAGTACTTTTACTAAGAAGCTTTCCTTTTGTAATTTAAACTTTTGTATCCGTAAGCCTTGCATCTAGTTTTTAACCATGAGACTCAGGTGAGCAGTCACTGTCCTTTAGCTAACTGAATGGTAAAAGTTGTATCTGAGATAGCATTACCAGATACAACTTTTACCATTCAGTTATGTCCCTCAGTAGAAGAATGGATAAAGAAACTGTAGTACATTTACACTGTGGAATACTACTTAGCTATAAAAATCAAGGAATTTCTGAAATTTGTGGACAAATGAATTGAACTAGAAATTATCATAATGAGTGAGCTAACCCAGAAGCAGAAAGACTCAAATAGTATATACTCACTTATATCTGGACACTAGGCAAAGGGGCATGTCTCATGAAAGTCTTCACTTACAAGGAAAATGGGATAGTGGTGAGGACATCTTAAAGTGAGAGAAATATAGGAGATAGTGAAATAGATGGATCCAGAGGGTCCTACAAACCTACAAGAAGAACACTATGATGGGCAGATCTGGGCCCAGGGGTTCTTCTCGATCTATGGCACCAACCAAGGACAAAATGTGCAGTCATCATCAAACCCCTACCCAGACCTAGCCAAGGGACAGAATATTCTACATAGTTAAGTGGAGACTGGGGACTGACTTCCACATGAACTCTGGTGCCCCTTTTTTGGCCATGTCCCCTTGATGGGGAGCCCCGGTGGCACTTGGAGGAAGGATAGCAGACTACCGAGAAGAAACTTGATACTCGAGCATCATATTCAAGGGGAGGAGGTCCCCATCAGTCGTGGTCATAGGTAAGGGGAATGGGGTGAAAGCGGGAGTGAGGGAGGAGGAATGGAAGGATGCACGGGATGGGATAGCAATTGAGATGTAATATGAATGATTTCATTTTTCAATAAAAAATGTTTTTGATAAAAAAAAAAGTTGTATCTGAGACCTGCTTTTTAATTCTGGTAACAAGGTAGACTGTATCTAAACCTGAAAACCTGACAATAGCAGTCCAGGGAGTGAAGCTTAAGGCCTGATCCACTGAATGTGAAAAGGACTGAGAAGGCATCAGAAGCCTGTCTATCTTTTATGTGAGGTCTGTGAGTTGGTCTTTTTAAATGAGAGATCTAGTATCTAGTATCTAGTAGATTTAACTAGCTGATAAATTGACTTGTAGTGTAATATGGTGGATTATCTTGGAGTTAGGAGCTGATTGGCTGTTCCCTAGCTATCAATATACCATTACCTTGGCTGTTAATGTGATCAGAGATCTGAGAAAGGTAAATTGTAATCTAAATGAATCTATGCATTAATAAAAATGACAGAAATGATTAGTCAGTCATAGTCCACTACCTAGACAGTTGTCCCAGGTCTCCATGGGAACATGGGCAGTCTGGCAATCAGGCACAAAGAACAAGAGGCTCTTTGTGTGGAAGAAGATCATGGACAGATTGACATCACCTCGTCTCCAACAATGTGAGACAGGAACTCTCCATGTGTCCTGTTTGTCTACAGTTATGCCTAGGCCATGGCAGAGGGCTAGACATTAGGGGCAGACTTGCCCAATGATTAGCATACCACAATCCAGGACTGATGTCATCTACTGGGTCCAACTCTTCTCAGAGACCTTGGGGAACTATTAGGATTTGTGAGTGTCTGTCTGTTGTAAGCTTAAATATGTTAAATGTCATGTTCAACTGATCTCTGACAAACTTGAGGGTTGGCATATTTGAATTAAGCAATCTTTGTCTTTAGTTATCTGCTCTAAACTACAGCTTGCAAAGTTTCCTGTATGATTTAGTTTATAACAAGCCCATATTTTATAAAAGACTAAGGCTATATTACTATATTAATATTACCATATTTAGAAAACAAGACTAAACATAATTTAAGTCAGTATCTTTTAACTTTTTGAGAGTAGAGGTAAGGCATTATAACTACATTTTAATATTCTAAATAAATGACTGTGTCTATAATTAATAGATATTAATTTTAAGAGCTAGGAAAACAGCAGAACATTATAAAATTGCATTTTAATTTGTTATATTAAACTCATTGACCAGGAAGCCTGCAGATACCCCTAGCACAAGCGGTTGGTGACAGGAGAAACAACATCCACTCATTCAGATATCCAGGAACAATTTAAAATGAGACTTGTTGTTTTCTTAGGCTAAAAGGAGATAACATAATTTTTTGAGAGTAGAGAAAATATCAGAATGAGGATTTTTAATTTTCTAAGCATTGGAAAGCAGAATTTTATATATAAAAGCAGAGACTAGGTATTTGGAAACTGTCTGTCATAAGGCAGTTTATTTGGCCTGTGAATGTGATCAGATTTTTTGTAATAAAATATAACTTCATTGAAGGAAGGGAGGGAACATAGGCTTGCTTGAGACTCGTGTGGACTGGCTATGGGAGTGGGAGGGGTGTTGTGGGAGATGGGAGTGGTGCTGCCCCAAGAGAACCTTCTATATGGCCAGGGCATGTAGAAGAAATTTTAAGCAGTAATTTGGGATCAAATTTAGACAAATGGAACCAAATTAACAGAGAAATGGAAGAAAATGAACAGACAGGTTGTCTGCGCGTACCTCAGAAGTGGTCTAGGGAAGCTGGTGGTTTCAGAGCAACTCTGGGCGTTAGCATGGGCTCTAGAGTGGGCTGGGCTCCAGCTCGGGTTCTGAAACAGTGGTGCCATTCAGCAGGTGCAGAGAGCAACCAGGCAGGGAGTGGTTGCCTCAGAGTGGCAGAGCGCCAGCGCAAATTTGGGCCCATACTTTCAGTCTCAGAGCCTGCCTTTGCATGATCCAGCTGGCACAAAGAGCAGAAGTGAAGGGACAGTCAACTAGTGGCACCTAGTGATCACTGGAATAGAAAACAAATTGTTACAGGCATGGTGGAAGGGATTCTGAAGTGCCAAGAAAGTACTGGAACAAAACTTCCCAGACAAGGTTGTAATGTTATCATTAAGAAATCCACATCAACATATTTAATATTAGGAAAGAATTTTATTATGAAATGAGGAGAGGAGAGAGAGAAGGGGTGCCCCAGAAAGGAGAGAACTGAGAGAGTCAAAGAGAAGGATTGAGTGTGTGTGTGTGTGTGAGAGAGAGAGAGAGAGAGAGAGAGAGAGAGAGAGAGAGAGAGAGAGAGAGAGAGACAGGAAGAGAGAGAGAGAGAGAAAGGGAGAGGAAGATAGGTGGACACCAAGGCAGAGACAGTGCAAGAGAGAGAGATGGGATGGTCCTTTTATTTCCATCCAGTGTGCAGCTGAAATGTGTCTGACACACAACTGGTGGCAGGTGATGATGTCAGAGGGGAATCTGCCTATGAACTAACAAAGAGGAATATTTTCCCTTAAAGATATTTTGCTGCTGATAAAAACACATTTAAAGAGCTTCCTGTTTTAAACATGCAAGATGACATCACTTTCATTATTTAACAGATGTTTCTAGAAGGTCTTTAACCTGAGTGAACTCATGGAAGTAGTGCCTGATCTCTGTCATTGGAGGCTGGAGAACATTCTTCTTGTCTACCCTATCATGATAAAGGCAAGGATCCCACTATCTGTCAGGGGCCTGCTCTTCAATATTCATAATGGTTTTAGCAAACTATTAGACATTTTCTTTTTTTTTAAATTTAAATTTTATTTTATTTTATTTTTTTATTAATTTATTCTTGTTACATCTCAAGGTTATCCCATCCCTTGTATCCTCCCATTCTCCCCTCCCTCCCATTTTCCCCTTATTCCCCTCCCCTATGACTGTTCCTCAGAGGGATTACCTCCCTCTGTATATGCTCATAGAGTATCAAGTCTCTTCTCAGTGACCTGCTGTCCTTCCTCTGAGTGCCACTAGGTCTCCCCCGCCAGGGGACATAGACAAATGTGAGGCACCAGAGCACATGAGAAAGTCAAATCCCTCTCTCCACTCAAGTGTGGAGACTGTCCTGTCCATGGGCTAGATCAGGGTAGGGGTTTAAATTTTACCGCCTGTATTGTCCTTGGCTAGTGCCTTAGTTTGAGCGGGACCCCTTGGCCCAAATCTGCCTATCATAATGTTCTACTTGTAGGTTTCTAGGACCCACTGGATCTTTCTACATTGCTATTCTCCCATTGTAGACATTTTCTTTAAAGAAATAGCAGCCTTTGTTCCAACTTAGGAACAATGTAAATTTAAGAGGAAGGACATGAGATTCCATAAATTTAGAGTCCCTTATATCTGAGAACCTCATGGGATACTTTGGAGAACATATAGGAATGATGTGTGGTTTCCTTATGAGGCTTTTTGAAGTGGGCAGTGGGATGTTTTCTATTATTTAACACTTCCTTCTTTATTGTCTGCTCTCCTCTCCTTATCTTTTACTTCTACTGTATCAATGTAGCATTGGAAGCTAGCAAAATCAAAATTAAAAGTGATGACACTGCTCCTCTGAGAAGGAAGGAAATCATTTTACACCTAGTTTTCATTCACCAATATTCTTGCAGCATGTATTCAAATGCTGATTTCTATAAACAGAAATCTAGCTGCAGTCCAGACTTAGGCATTGTCATTATTATGATGCATCACCTGTCTTGGTATGTAAACATTGTTCTCCATCTCTTTCTGATTGGATAAATAAAGAGCTGACAGCCAATAGCTGGTCAGGAAAGGAAAAGGTGGGACTTCCAGGCCCAGGGATAGGATCTCAGGTGGGGACCAGATGGGAGTCAGAACTGGAACATGCATGAAGAAGACACAGTAAGGGCAAGACTAAGATGGCAGGTAATAGGTCACGTGGCTAGCAAGTAAGTGAGGCCAATGTTTCAGGCTTAGAATAGCTATGTGCCCAGCTATAGTACCTGAATCTTTTAATGAGATTAAGATGTCTCTGTGTCATAACTCAGCGCCATAGAGGTCATAAAAAACAACATACATTTACATTTCAGGCCAGCTTGGAATACATAATGTGACATGCTTCAGAAACAACAGCTTTCCTTCAAATAAACAAAGAAAAGCAAAAACCCTGAATATTAAAAAAAAACACACAATAAGACAAAATAAAAACCTTAAACTACTAAATATATAATAAACAGACCCTTGAGACCAATTATCCAAATCATTTAAGGAGTATTGTTTTGCTTGATCTTGTGTAAAGTAGTAAGGCTTCAACAAATGAAATATATTTCCTTGAGAATAATAGTTAACATTCTAAGTGACTGCTTTCCAACAGCAAAGAAAATATTAATACCTCAAAATATTGAACAAAGGAAAAGCACCTGAAAGCAAAGTTAACTATGGAAATTTCATGGACCATATGTCTGGAAATGCTGCGGTTTGATAACAGCATTGTAGCTGTTTGTCATCTCTGCACTAATAACACTGCCTGCTCCTTGTTGTTATCAACAGTTGCAGGCATGCAGCTCAGGCCGTTCCAATTTGTCTCTGGGGCTTGAAACAGGCTGCTTGTCCTACATCTCTCTCTGGTGTTGCTGATGAAGACCAGTTTTCAGACTTATGGAGGCTACTTTTGTCTGTCCATCTGAAGATCTTTTACCATTCAACATTATGGAGCTGATCTCAGGGTATTGCTTCGTGGCTGACTGAGTCTCTGGTTACTTGGAGAGAATTATAATGATAGTATTTGCTTTTTGATACATAACCTATTTATTAGTATAGAAATGAGATAAAATATATGTCAGAGTTACCATTCACCAACATTGCCTTGTGTCATTTCCTCATGAGCATCTTCACCTTGCCCCTGATTAACTTGCCTCCATTTCCATCACTTCCTCTGAAAAAGACTTTTTTCACAAGAGAATTAATTTTAGCAGAAACCTAGAAACAACCATAAATGGTTTCAAGAAGCGGATGACTGAAAGTATTTCTAGAACTTTTTATGGGCTGGTCATTCTAACAATAACGAATCATTTTTTCTTCAAGCATCATATACATTCTAGTAATAAATGATCTCTCCCATGTCACAATTGGGACATTTTAGGTTCACATTTGTGGATGCATCTACTTAGTGACCTCATTTTCTAATCTAAAAGATATCATATGCACTCTACGAAAATCTTACTTGGTTTTCATACTACTAATTTTTCTAGGAGAAAGACTGTAGTGAGTAAGGCACTCAGACTGGCCTGTGTTCTTGTAGTGGTTTTTATGGGCCCATCCTGTATAGACCTAGTGTGGTGATCCATAATTTATAGCTGCACCAGCTGTCTATTGCTTGAAACACATCTCTCTTTCCCCCAAGTTATTTTATTTTGTTTAGGGCTCCTGGTATAGGCAACGACAGAAGGGAATCACATGCTGATGCAGATGCTATGGTGAGCTGCTGCTTCCTAGCTTGCTCGCCATAGTTTGCTCATCTTTCTTATATACATCAAAGACCACTGGAGTAGGGATGGTACCACCCAAAGTAGGCTAGATCTTCATACATTAATCACCAACTACGAGTTATTTTTCCTACAGATGAATCTGAAGGAAATGCTTTTTTGTTTGTTTCTTGTTTGTTTTGTTTTCAGTAGAGATTCCCTCTTCCAAAATCACTCTAGTTTGTGCCAAATTGACCTAAGAATTCTTCCAACTCATGAACAAGGGATATTCACTTACCTTCTGGGTCTTCCATGGTTTCTTTCTTCAGAGTTTAAAAGGTGCATTATAGAAGTTCACTACGTGAATGAATAGATTTATGCGGAGGTGTTATAATTTTAAAAGTAATTGCTTCCTTAATGATTTTTCTTACCATGTTTATCATTGATATACAAAATGACAACTAATTTTTATATACTAATTTTGTATTCTGCCACACATTATTTTGGTACGTTCTTTGGAGTCTTATGTAGAACCATATCATTTGCAATAAAACATACTTTCATTTGTTTTGTGTGTGTGTGTGTGTGTGTGTGTGTGTGTGTGTATATATATATATATATATATATATATATATATATGATAAATTTCTTTTCTTGTTCTATTGTTATACCTAAGAATTGAAACACTATGTTGAACGAGAGTAAAAAGTAATAGAAAGCAATGTTTTGCTTCTGATTTTAATGATTCAGGTTTTTCTCCATTTAGCATGATGCTGGATTTGTAGCCTTTATTATACTTATGTATGTTCTCTCCAACCCTACTATCTTTAGGACATTTATTTAAAAATAATGTTATATTTTGTCAACAAAGGAGTTTTCTGAGTGAACTGAGATGATGATGCAAATTATTTTTTAATTCCATTTATGTGAATCATTGCACTTACTGACTTATATAATTTGAACAATCCCTGGCTCTCTGGGATAATACTGACTTATCATGTTGAAATACATATTTTTTATTAATTCTTTGTGAGATTAACATAATACACTCCAACCTTGCTCATCCCCCCATCCCCTCATATCTGCCCTTTGCCCTTGCAACCTCTGCCCAAAATAAAACACATAAGCAAACAAACAACAAGAAGTACCACGATCCAAACCAAAACCAAGGCAAACCAAACAAGCAAACAAAAACAAAGCATTGAAAATATCTCATCATGGAAGGTGTAGTTTACGTCATAATGTGTCCCATAGTATATCCTTCTGTCCACAAAGCTTCACTCACAAATATTCATTGCAATTAGTCATTCATGTGTTTCGAGACTTCTGGCTTCTGTGACACCGTCAATATTGGATTCTCATTGTCACTCCTGGTTAACCTGTTGCTGCCCTGTGTCATGGAATTCCTGCAGTTTTGGAAGGGCAGGACTGGACTTTTCACATTTCCCAACCTTTCTCAGCTGACACATTTTAGGGTAGACCAATTCAGAGCCCTGGGTCTGGGGCTGGGTGGTGATTGAGCTTGCAGGCTCCTGCCTCTTCTTTATCTGCACCAACAAGGCAAGCTCTCCAGCGCTGTTCCAGATAGGCCATCTAGTGGCCCCATCAGCAGGAGGAAGGGTCAGCTCTCCTGCTGTCATGTCCCCAGGCCAGCTCTTCCGCAGAGGCATTTTACCCATACTCATACCTCCAGAGCCAGCTCTACTGTGCTTCCCTGTCAGGGTTCCATGTCCACTCTCCCAAGTGCTGTAGCCAGTGAGAAGCAGGTCCAGCGCACATGTTCTCATGACCTCTACTGTGAGCCTAGCTCTACTGACTGCCCCAAGTGGTGAGAAGTGATGGTAGCGAGGCATCTCCCCTGTACCCTCCTGAACTCTTGTCCTCAGGGATAGAGCACCTTCACTCCCTCCCCCACCATTACCATGCTCTTAGGCAAGGTGCAGAGCCTGCTCTCCTGAATGCTGTAGTTGTTGAGGGACAGGATGAGATCTTTTGAGCTCATTACCCTATGGGCAGCTTTCTCAATTGGTGTTAAGAGGTATAGGGGTGCCTGTCACCTCTGCATCTGTGCCATCCTATGGCAGACAAGTTACAGGGTCAGCTCTCCCATCCTCTTGCCCTTGGGGATGGCTCACCCACAACCTGCCACCAGGACTAGCTTCACTGATCTGCCAGGGCAAGGCGCAGGGCATGCTCTCCAGAGTACTGCCAGGAGAGATGGGACCAACTCTCCAGAGCGTCACATCCAGGGATGCGTGATGCCATTAGTCACAGCCCCTGGACAGCCACATGATCCGTAGTGGCTCCCTCAACCAAACACATCCTTCATTCACTAATGGTAATAGGAGACATGGACTTCCCACTGAGCCTTGCCACAGACTACTCAAGGATTCAGACATGGCGTTCAGTAGCAGCTCGGACTGTGACCTCACCATGGCCCCAGGTGGCAAAGCAGGCCACTCATAATAGGCTATGGCTCTCCACCCTCAAGCTTCAAGTTCCATCTCTTTTCATGATTCTCAAGCTGCTCCATTTCACCATCTCCTCCATCTGACCACCACATACTCACACATTGAGGTGGCTTCTCCTGTACTGGTCTTTGCATCTGGTGGGACCCTGGTCTACACCCTCCACCTGTGCAGCTTGGTGTCGGACAAGTAGGTTTCCATGACTGGCCTGTGCCATGCACTGGAGGGTAGGTCTGTGGGTGGTATGGCAGTCCTCAAGTCTCTAACTATCTTCTTCCTCTGACTGAACTACAATACCTGGATTTTATTTTATTTATTTTATTTTATTGTTTTAATTGTTGTGAGTATTAGTCACAAAAATAAGACAGATTTTTCCATTGAGTCCTGCATCAAGCTAGGATGATTAAAGGGCTGCCATCTTCTTTGCCACTGACTGTATAAGATCAACATCACTAGTAAAGTGTCTCTTTGCCCATTGCCATGTATGTGCTCATGTTTTGTCTCCCTTTGGTGAGAATTTTTAAGTTATGTTAATGAGGGATATTGATATGTATAGTTCCTGCTTTTGTTTTCTGCTTTAGGATTTGATACTTGAGTAATCCTGGCTTTCTAGTAGCAGGTTACAAAAGTGCTCCTTCAATTTCTATTTTGTGGAATTGTTTAAAAAAACCAATGTTGCAGATCTTCACTAAATCCTTGGTAGAATTCTGCTGTGAATCCATGTTATCTGTACCTTTTTCAGTCAGGTGGTGGTGATGGGGCTAACATACACTTATTTCAAGACCAGTGCCACTTCTTTTATTCTCAACATTTTGACTAGGTCTACATCTCTCCAATGACTGCTACCAACAGCACAACAAAACTACTCTGATCATGGCTGACAACAACCAAGGTCTAGGAATATAAACGTACACATTTAAAAGAGACTTGAGGGTCTGGGCAGAGCTGACTACAGTATTTGATATGTGTTAGTACCCATTCTAATTATTCATAATGATTTTTAATTTTTGCTGAAATTTTGCTGATTTTACTGAACATTAAGTTTTCAAGGACTTACTGTACTGAAAGAATTGATCCAGTGTGTGCGCTTTATTGAATAATTATAAATTACTTGAAACCATTAATTTCCATTAATGAAAATCTACTTAGAATTGACTGTCTCTTTATCACACACACTGTTAAATCCAAAGCGGGTACCAAAACTGACAGTGCTGGTGACAATGTCCCAATAGAAGGACTCGAAATGGGTAAACAGAATTATTGAGTAAACAGAAATCTAAACTCAGCATTCCTCCAAAAATTCACAAGGCATGTTCTATTTACTAAGAAAACAGATCCCATAGAAGGGTTTGTACTTTCCAGGAAAACCACTACCCCCTTAGCAAAGGGCGTCTGGTTTCCAATTAATCCAATCAGTCTATACCACCTTCAGGACCCCACTATGCTGACTAATCATAAAAATCCACTTGCTTTCAAGCCAAGTTGCTATCTTCTACTCTCTGAAGGCACCCAACATTTTTATTCCAAACATACTATTCTTTCTACCCAAAGAGTGCTCAAGTTGATAGTTTCAGTGTTTCCTCCACTACACTTGGTGTCAAAACCCAAGAGAGTCACAATTAAGCCCTGAAAACTTGATCACTCGTAACCAAACCAAATGGCCAGTTTGAGTCTCATGTGTATAGATAATTTGCATATGATGGCTTCTGCCACCCACTGCATTTGACTTTAAATCTAGAGTCTATCTCTTCAGCTGCTTGACTTCTCTACTTGTTCAATCCAGTCATCTCTGTTCACCTACTTTGGTAACTGTCCTTCGGAAACTGCCTGCTCTGCTTCTCATATTTGCCTGCTAGATTATCTGGCTCAAAGAAAGCAGTACTAATAGGCCAGGCATCCTCCTTATGCCCTGAAGAGTACTCCTTATGTGGACAAGGGCACCTCTCCACTGTGATCCTGAGCGTCTCTTGGATAAGTCTCAATCCCTTGAGGACATCTTTGATTGAGACTGTGTTAAAGTACTTACCCCATACCCTGCCACCCTCCCTGTGTCTCTGCTCCTAGCTATTGGGATTTCCTTGTGGCAAGACCACTACTTATGTCCCCGAATACCTGGACTTGGAATGAAATCCTTTTTTTCTAAGTCTTTCCTACATCTTTACTCTGCTCCTATGAGTTCTTCTTTGCCGCATTTCTTTCAAGGACAGCTCTCACTTGTCTTCTCCAATCTTTTTCCTTCCTTGAACTGAAAGATACCATTAAGCTTCCCTGTTTTATTTATTTTTTTTTACAGCAATATAGTATGGCCTCAATATAGGCTTAATAATCCATCTCAATGGCCAGAAAATGACATATTTGATTTCCAGATTATCATAGGTTGTGATAACTGTTGCCACTGTGCAAGAAAATGGCCCAAGAAAACCTTACCTCTAAGTCTTCTTTGCTTCCCACTCTCATTCTTCCCTCTAGTCACTGGCTTCAGTCTTACAGAGCTTTAAATGCCCTTGGGTATGAGTTATATTAGAAAATTGGCAACACAGTTTTACTCTACTAAAAACCTGACTCTAAAGATGGAATTTGGCTTCCCTGGGAAAGACCCGAGAAGTTTATGTAATAGCTCCCTCCAAGGCTTTTTTTCCTGGGTTAGACTGTCCCTCTGATTCTGTGACAGGGAGAAAGACAGTAACAGGACAGCTCAAGAAAAGACACCATTCATATGAGAACAGCTAAAAGGCAAACTATTTCCATTGGAAGTTAGTGTTGCTTCTTCCATCACATTTAAAAGTTTTTCTTAAATCAACTCAGCAGCCACATCCCAGATATCTTGCAGGACCTGAAATATCAAGTGCCGCTGAGTCAGCCATTGACTAGTGGGGCATTCAGTGGAGCCTCTCCTCTCTGAGTGGATGCCTTGTGGTTAAGGTCCAATCCTGAAGGAGTTTCCTCTCCCACATGCCATGACAGGTTCTGGGGCCACAAACAGGGCCTTCTCTTGCTTGCCTAGAGAAGCTCCTGTACTGCTCCTTACGTACTAATATTCTCAAGGTGCCCATTTGTTTAGAAGGATGTGACTGTTAGATCAGGATGTTCAGTGTATTACATCCAGCCTGTATCATAGACTTCAACATAAGGAATCAATTGAAGAGCATGATCTAGTTTATAACAAAACCGTAATTATCTATAATAAGCTCTTAGATCCAAAAGAAGACACAGCTAGAGCAAGTTTATATAGCAAGGCAGAAATGAAGAATTCAATAAAAATGTGGGGTAATCCACAAAGTAAGAAGGTCAAGTATGTTGTAAATAAAGTGTCAATACATACCCTGCTTCAAAACACAAAGGATGACAAAACTTGGCAGGACTCAATGTATGAATTTGTTTCTACAAGTTTCCCTGAAGTTGTTTCTAAAGGGGATAAAATGGTTTTTTAGAATAAATCTTTAGCTGAGATCAATTAGTAGTGGAATTTAAGCCCAAATATAGAAGATGATTGATTTGATTCCTTCTATAAAGGGCAATAAACCTTCTGTTGAATACTTCTTGCAAAAATGTTAACAACCTAACTATTAAAGACTGTTCTGGATAGACAAAACTGCATGAAGCTTGCAGTTACAGACACTTTAAGGTAGTGGAATTGCTGCTCTAGCATAATGCCTTGATGAACACTACTGGTTATCAAATGACTCGGCACTTCAAAATGTAGCCAAGAATGTATAAGCAGACATGGTCAAAATATGCCTCAAGGAATGCTATTAAAATATTTGGTGTGTGGCCCATGGATTATACAGACAATGAAAATATAATATTTTGCTGATACCAACGAAGAATGAATCATTTTCAACTAGCCTTTGCTTTGTTATGCATGCTGGGCAGTGAAACAATTGGATCCTGGTGCTGAGTGGCAGAGGGCTTTCTACAGAACAACAGAAAATGCTTAGCCAACTTAAGATAGTTCTTCTTTTTAAATTTTGTATCATTTCTTTGTGAATTTCACACTATGCCCCCAATCCTACACATCTCCCCCCCATACACACCCTCTGCCTTGCAACCTCCCCTACAACAGAAGGGAAAAAAAATCTCACTGTAGAAGCTGTAATATGTCACAATGTGTTCCATGATATAGCTTTTGTCCATACTTTGTTTGAAAATGCTCATTGCAATGACTTGGTGCTCTGGTATGAGGACTTTGGCTTTTGATACTCTACCACTACTAGAACCTTAGTGGGACTCCTCTCAGATATCCTGTTTGTGACATGGCGATCCTGGAGTTTTGGATCTATGGGATCTGCACCTTTATTCACTCCAGCCGTTCATCAATGTGATAGACTTTGGGATGGGCTCATTCAAAGCCCTAGATCTGGGCCTGTGAAGTGTCTGAGCTGGTCTGCCCACAGCCTTTCCCATACTCACATCTTCCCTTGTGGCCTGCTCACTGGCAATACCTACAACCAGCTCTATCCTGATGTCCAGGTGAGGTATACAGCCTTATCTACTGAGTGTTGCAGCATGTGAGGGACATGGCCTATTCTGCCACTCTTATGACCAACTCTCCTGTCTGTTATGGGTGTCAAGGAACAAGGGAAAAGTGCATGGTGTCTCTCCCTCTGTTCCACCACACATCAGACAAGAAGGTTGGGTTCATACCCTCAGGACTGGCTCACCTGCAAACCCTATGCACCGGGCCAGCTCTACTGTGCTGCCCAGGTTAGGTGTGTGGCCCACTCTTTCAAGTGCTACAGCAAGTGAGGGCAGAGACATCTTTCCTGCTTTTTTTTTTTTTGAAAAATTGTTATTGTGTTTCTTTTTTAACATATACATTTATATTATTACACGTGAGTAAAATAAACTACATACAGCAGGAAGAACCACAAGACAATCAGGATTATATAAATATTACATTGATAGTGATTTGGCCATTTGCATTTTTCAAACATGAAGTAAACATCTTTCCTATCTTGTTGGGTCTAAATTTCTGAATAGAGATTATTATCTATCATATCTCAACCCTATTAATTTAAAACATCTACTTTTATCTAAAAACATCTTAAACACTAATGTACTAAGTTTAATTGAAAGACTAAACTATCTTGTCTTCAACCCATCACAGACTTGGGAAGGAATAAAACTTAAATACCTGAGTGAACCTGGAGTGAGGGTTAGCAGCTTCCAAAATGAAAAATTTACTGAGACAGTTTACTGCCTAAACAATCACCCAATACTCTCTATAACATTGAAGCATTACCTTCAGCCTTCTGGCTCTATATATCTGACTGACATATTTGTGAGGCAGGAACTATTGAGGACTTTCCTATCCTGTCTTGGCTGAGTTTAGCTGTCAATTATTCCTGCAACCAAATTTTCCAATTTTTAGTCAGAATTGTCTGCGGCAGAAATGAGGACATTTTTTGCAGTGGCTGGTTTGCCACATTTGAAGCCAATTCTATAAGAAGGTTTGTTGATGCTCATCTTCTTCTTTGAGGCAGGCTGAGTGTTGCCAGGAGTTAACCTGTCTTGTTGTCAGAGAATCTTTAGAATAATAAAAACATATTTAAATGTCATATTCTATAGGCCTCTGAGGTTTTTGAAGACCCTATTTAACTATTTTACTTCATATATCTATAGAATCATATATATATATATATATATATGTATATTAGACCTAGATTATATATTCTTGTGATAAAACTAGGCTAGTTTTTGACATGAGCATGATTTGCATCAATATACAAAATTCAATGCTATTGATTTAAGAGATAACCTTATATGTAAGTAACAATTAGGGCCTTTTCATGAGGAGTAGATTCAATAATTTACCTTTTGAGATAGCACCAGATAGATTTCCTAAGTGGTTGTACTACTTTGCATTCCCAGCAGCAATGAAGGAGTGTTCCTCTCTCTCCACATCCTCTCCAGCATGTGGTGTCACTTGAGTTTTTGATCTTAGCCATTCTGATGGGTGTAAGATGGAATCTCAGTGTTGCTTTGATTTGCATTTCTCTGATGACTAACGAGGATGAGCATTTCTTTAAGTGTTCTATCCTCCCTCTTTACTTCTATATCTCCTTTCTTCCTTTTCAGCTTCTATCTTCTTACCTATAAAAGAAAGGTAAAGAGATGCATCCTTGAGTCAAACCGAGTTTTCTCTCTGTAAAAGACCAAAAATAAGCATCTGTAGAGCATGAGAGGAAACAGAAACCTTTCAAACCCCTCTTAGAGGAAATGGGATGTTGTTCTCTTAAGGTTTCTTCTGGCTGATTTAGGGCAAATAATTCCTTTGAAGCCCCCCAAAAAGATTGCAGAAATGATTAAGTAAGCTAGGGATAGCATTTAGGTCCATTTCATAAGTTGCGAAAGTCCAGGCTTAATTGGAGTCCTATGTGGGATAGTCTGAAATGCTGGACCAATTGGGATCACAAACTTTCTACAATGCTGTCCTGGAAGCTGTCCTGTTCTGATGGGTAACAGAAAGTGAGGCTCCTTGGGCTGGAACATGGAGGATGCAGGATAGCTTTCCTGCTCTTATTGCCAGCTCTCCAACTGCCTTCTGGTGACAAGTGGCAAGGGTTGGGGAAGACATCTCTCCCTTGCCCATGCTGCTGGATGGTAGACAAGTTGTTGTGGGTCTAGCTCTCCCGATGCTCACAGCCTTGGGAGCACTTACTAGAGCCCCTGCCATCAGGGTCAGCGCTAGTGTGCTATTCAGGCCAGGTTCAAAGCCCTCTCTCCCTAGTGATGTAGCTAGAGAAAAACTTGCAATCTCAGGCAGGTATCTTGTAGTCTGTCTGGGCCTGTACTATGCATGGCTGGTGGTCTTCTCAAGCTATCTCCCTGTCCAGCCCCTTTGGTGCTGGACTATTGGTCTTCCCAGGCTCACTTTTTTTCACGGAATTTCAGATTTTCACAGGTCAGAACACTGAGCATAGACATAAATTCTAGACTCTCTACCACCTACTTTTGCAGATGTGACACAGAAAACACACCTGCAACACCTGTAGCATTAGGGAGAGAATTCTTACGGCCAAAAAATATGCTGAGTTTGGCACTACAGTAAGTTATGCCATTGTTTCCGGAGATCGAACTCGAAGTACTTGAAAATGTATGCTTTGGATTTTCAGTGGATTCTAGATCCTATAGTTTGATTGGTTGAATGCTTGTCTGCACAGCAAAGTACATGAATTAGAAGAAAATGATGAGATTTCTGGAGGTACACAGGGGAGCATGATCAACAGAGAGCAGCTGCTGCCAAAGCTGTTTGATGAATAGTACGTTTTTTTTTATTAATTTATTCTTGTTATATCTCAATGGTTATCCCATCCCTTGCATCCTCCCATTCTTCCCTCCCTCCCATTTTCCCCTATTCCCCTCCCTATGACTGTTCCTGAGAGGGATTACCTCTCCCTGTATATGCTCCTAGGGTATCAAGTCTCTTCTCGGTGAACATTATGATAAGCAGATTTGGGCTAAGGGGTCCCACTCAAACTAAGGCAACAGCCAAGGACAATACAGGCGGTAAACTTTAAACCCCCACCCAGATCTAGCCAATGGTCAGAACAGTCTCCACACTTGAGTGGAGAGTGGGATATGACTTTCTCACGTACTCTGGTGTCTCACATTTGACTATGTCCGCTGGAGGGGGAGACCTGGTGGCACTCAGAGGAATGAATAGTACTTCTTTGGGGGTGGAAGTGACTTAATATCTTCCAAAGGATGACCTCCTCAAACTCACTGCTGTAGCAGGGGCAAGGTCCTCAGTAGAATGTCCAAGCCAGACAATGATATGACCCAGACCATTAACACTGCTGTGAACCATGCCAAATCTGATACTCATCATCATTTCTGTATGAAGTACATTATCTATGAAGATCTATTCCATTGTTGTCCAGAAAGAGATCATTAAGGAAACATCTGGATGGCTCCTTCCAGTTTGCTTGTCAGCTGTGTAACAGCCTTTGCATTGATTCTTCTTAAAAGCTCAGTGTTATAGAAGGTGAACATTTAAAGCTGAACATGCATGAATTATGAGAAGCCCATCATTATGATATGTTTACTCATATCTAATGAATTTATAGAACCATTCACAATTTTCTGTTTGAGTTGCAAAATAAAACAATTGCTTCTCGATTAGGAAGTCATTCAGATGTCTAAGCTGCTTTTAAGATATTTTTATTCTCTTTAGGGTGCAACTATAACTCAGTGGTAGAGACTTCATGAGCCATGCATGAAGGATGAGGTTCCACACTGGGAACTGCAAAGATGCTTTCATTTTACAAGTGGCCTGTGGCTTTTGATTGATCATGCCTTTCGGTTTTATCAGCATCTATCAAAATTTAATAAGTGAGATGGCATTAGAAGTACTTGTTAAATCTGTAAGTGGTCTATCATTAATTTTGCATCCTTTAGTAAACACAATATTATCTGGTGATTTATTCTGCTTTGTTATAATGATAATAGAGTATCTATTTAAATGTGACACTATAGAGAGAAGTTGTATCTGTAGTTATCTTTTTCTTCTAAGATGCTTTCATTTCTTACATTTATTTGGCTTTCTTTCATGTTTATTCATTTTTAAAATTTTGCATATGCATTAGTATAAAAGTAACTTTTATTCTCCTGATGTAATTGTTGTCTCGGATAGTTACTGCCTGTGTCTGCTAACCTAGGCTTAGTACTAGAAGCTTGTATTCTGCATACGATCTAATCAAGGCTTAGAATGTTTTCAGCCTCTGAGATTCACTGCTGAATAAGTTTGCCCTTTTGTATTCTTTCTGATGTCTTGTTGGGTGGAACAACTCAGCCATTCTGGCTCTAACTCCTATCCAAGACGACTGATTAAAAACTTGCATCTCCCTGTATATGCTCATAGGGTATCAAGTCTTTTCTCGGTGACCTGCTGTCATTCCTCTGAGTGCCACCAGGTCTCCCCCTCCAGGGGACATAGTCAAATGTGAGGCACCAGAGTACGTGAGAAAGTCATATCCCACTCTCCACTCAAGTGTGGAGACTGTTCTGACCACTGGCTAGATCTGGGTAGGGGTTTAAAGTTTATTGCCTGTATTGTCCTTGGCTGTTGCCTTAATCCCTCTCAGGAACAGTCATAGGGGAGAGGAATAAGGGGAAAATGGGAGGGAGGGAAGAATGGGAGGATACAAGGGATAGGCTAACCATTGAGATGTAACAAGAATAATTAATAAAATTTAAAAAAAAACAACAAACTTGCATCTCTGTGCTTCTGAATGAACTGCTTTCATTGGCCTTAACTAATTCTAACAATCCATTGTAATTGGATCCTCATTATTCGGCTCATGTGTCTTCACCAACGTCTAGCTTGTTCTCTCTACAATCTGTCTCTGTAAAATTGTCCCAGTAAAATTGTCTCCTTCTCCCTCTCCCCCTGCTTCCTGACCACTCTTGTTGTTCTCTGTGCTGTTCTCTCTAGTAGCTTCTCTTTCTTGTCTGTCTCATGAGGGGTGAGTGCATCCTATCTTTGACTCATTCTGTCGGACCTTTCTCTGATTAGTCATTTTGTCTACCCCTTCTACAAATGAAAAGATAAGCACATCATTATTTGGGATTAAAGATAAGTGTTAAGGGCTTGCCTGCATTCTAACCAGATCACATAAACCTAGAAGGCCCTTTGATGTGATCAGAACAACCATGTTGCTGTATTAAGTTTCCTGCACATTATAAAATTATGATTTGAGCCTTTAGATGTTAGTGGCCAAATCTGCAGTAAGCTCTTGGTTGTGCTTTTATTGGACCCATTTGCTGTCTGTTGGGTATTTGTTCATACCTCTATTTTCCATCACTTAATTTAGTGTCACTCTTTCTCAGAAGGTCTTACTAGTTTAAAAAAATTACCAAATGTCAGTTCATTAGATAGGAAGCAATCAGTTTGAGGTGAATCTTTCTAGACATGATAAAAATAAGTTTGTAAATATTTAAAATTTTTTGTTATTTAATTAATTTATTCAGATTACAACTAAATTGTTATCCCATTACTTGTATCTTCCCGTTCCACCCTCCCTCCTGTTTTTACCCTATTTCCCTCACCTAGGTCTAAGGATTGAGGGTGACCTCCTCCCCCCTATATGGTTATAGACTATCCTATAAACCTACAAGAAAAACATCATGACAGGTGGATAGGGGACCCAGGGAGTTCTGCTCAAAGTATTGCACTAACCAGCACAATACAAGTAGTAAACATAGAACCCCTACTCTGATCTACCCAATGGACAGGACATTCTCCAAAGTTAGGTGGAGAGCAGGGACTAACTCTGACATGAACTCTGGTGCCCCATATTTGATCACCTCTGTTGTTGGGGAGGCCTGATGGCACTCAAAGAGAGAATAAGCAGGCTACTGAGTTTGTAAAATTTTAAACCCACCCCTATTAATTGTTTTCTTTGTTTTATCCCTCTTTTTATTTTTAACTCCCTTTTATTTATAATACTGGGTTTGGAAGTGAGGATCTTGTGTATGCTAGGCAACTTCCCAACACAGCCCAGGTTTGATTTTTTTTCTTCTGATTAAATGGGAGGGGTACTTTCACAAGCCAGGCTCCTGAGCTACACCCAACCTTTTCTTTATTTCGAGCCAGTCTTGTTTGGTTAGTTAGGTTGGCCTTGAATTGAATCACTGGGTTTTAATTATTTTACAGTTTTTAGATTTGATGGTTGAGAGAAATTTGATTTTGCTAAATTGATAACATTTTTACCACATCCTACACAAAGGCCATAGAAATAATTATAGAGGCATGAGTGAAAAGTGAAAACAGCTTCTTCCAAATATGGAAGCAGCCAAAGCCAGGAAGTAGGAAGGTCACTACCTGAGCATGTCATCTACCTTGGCAGATGACCAGGAAGTAGGAAGGTCACTACCTGAGCATG
>OU015749.1:46425818-46441047 GCA_907169655.1 Acomys percivali
ACACACACACACACACACACACACACACACACACACACACACACACAAACACACACACACTTGCCACCTTGGCTTTTTTTTTAAGGGGTTTATTCATTTCCTCCCATTTTTGTTTGTGTTTTCCTTGAATACTTTAAGGGATTTATTCATTTCTTCTTTAAGGACCTCTATCATCTTCATAAAGTTAACTTTAAGCCCCTTAGCTTGTGCTTCAAATGAGTTGGATTATTGGCATTGTTGTAGTAGGATATCTGGGCTCTGGTAGTTCTCTATTGCCCTGGATCTTGTTGATAGTTTTCTTACACTGGCATCTAGACAATTGTGTTCAGGATGGATATAGGTCTAGGAATCTATTTCTGAATTTGCTTTTGTTGGATAAGTGATTCATTCTTTTGTTTCTGTTTCTTCTTGTGTCTTCTGTTTTTGTGTGTGTGTGATCTATATTACTGGTGGTATACATGAACCTCTGGTACAGCAGGGGGTCTCTAGCAGATTTGGGGGCTGGACTTCTGTAGTTAGTGTGACCTTTGGTGCAGTATGGCATCTCTATTCCTGCACCTAGTTTTAAGGTTTAAAGTACCCTTGAAGAGCAGTTATCCTCTTGTATAGGGTATGTGCATGGCAGTAGGTGGTTTGGGGTGGGGGTGGGGAGATGTCAGCCCTCGATCAGGGAGTGGGGGAGTTCAGAGGGTAGGTGGAGCTCTTACCTGTTCTGACTGGCTTAGCTTGATGCTGAGCAGTGGATATCTTCCCATTAGCAGCATTGTCCATCTTCAATGTTGGTGTCAGATTTTTAAGATATGTTATATCTGGGGCTCCTTGGCATGACAACAAATTCTTATACCAATGATTAAAAGAGAAATAAAGACAAGGACAGACTTGTTGTAGGCTTCAGTAGTGGAGGTAGAAGGCAGAATATTTGAATATTAAATCATCAGAGTTGTTGTACTTTGCAAAGACCTCTCCCATGCTGGCCAACATATCACCATCTAAGACACTGATCTTCTACTACGAATAACAGCCCAAGGGAATTATTTTCCCTGAAGTTGGTAAAAATAATATATTCATGGCCATGCCTGCAAATAGTAAGATGTTGCCAATGGTTTAATCAGACTCACAAACATGAGCAAGAAAAATAAAACAATAGAAAATGCTAGAACATAATGCTCATGGTGGAAAGAAAACAATTAAGAATAAAAGTGTATATATTTAAAGCAGCTGAAAAATCTAGGAAAGAGATTACAGAATTAAAATTTATGTTTTATTTAATGTAAATGGTTTAAAATATCTCAAAAGCAGTAAAAATATAACGGATGTTGCTGGATTGTATTAGTAATCGGGAGTCTACACATATAACTTTCATATCTTGAGACAAAGCAGAAAATATTCAAAATTTATGAATGAAAAGTGAGTAGTAGTGGGTCTGGAGAAGAGAGGTAGTGATAGAGGGAAGGGAGGGGAAGCTGCCATCACAATGTATTGTATAACAGAAAAACAAAATAAATTAAGACTGGTAAAAGAGACAGTCCAGGAATAGACCTGATTTAAATAATAAAATTAAAGGAAATAGTGAGTGAAAATAGAACAGTTAAGAAATAATGAAAGGGCCTCTGTGTATAAAGAATGCTTGGCTTACATTGAACTTGTATCACTTCCCCTGACAAGACAGCCTTGTCAGGCTACAGAGGAAGTGATTACAGGTTGTACAGATGAGACTTGATAGACTGAGGTCAGATATTATGGGAAGAAGGCTCCCCTGTGTGAATACTAAGGGAGAGAGGCAGACGGGGTGAGGGAGGGAGGGGGGATTGGGAGGGAATAAGGGAGGGGGCTACAATCAGGATGGGAAGAATTTAAACTACAGAACAAGCAGGTAATTTATATTGCTAATCTCACCATATGGGACTAGCTCTGAGATTGGCTGAATCCTGACTGTCTAGGTATAGGAAATGATTCTTGTTGACTACAAATCCCCTACAAATTACTATAATTACTATTAGATGCCATTCTTCATATGGAATGAATGAAGATTTACAGAGGTCTTCCTTTCTTGCCCATACATAGAGCAGAAATCCAGCCTTAATTGTTCTACACATCAGGCACACCTTTTATACACTTATAATTTTAGGACTGTATAATGTGTGTGAGAAATTATGTGCTTTCAGAACAAGAGAACCATTGACATTGGATCAAACTTGACAGGACGCGTTCATTGCAGCATACTCGATATTGACATCCTGTTTGGAGAAAAAGTTTGAAAAGAAAGAAGGGGGAATATAGAAATATATAAGGAAGATAGGACAAAAAGTATATTAGTGAATCTAATCCTCAACTTAATGCTTCAATTATCACTCACAAGGTAGTTTAAATTTACTAATATAGAATTTTGTATATCAATGCAAAATAAGATTTATTCTAGATACAGTGGTGTAGAATTCAAATTTAAGATTATTCTTCATATATTATATATATATGTATATTTCTACTCTTATATGAGTTATTGTACCCATATAACTCAATTATAACACAAAGTTTACTTCCAGTGCTTTGAAAGTGCTATAACAAGCTGTTTGGGAGAAATAAGTTATACAAATTAAATGCTAGTAGGTTAAATCATGATCACATCAATTACTAATCTACTTTTATGCCAATAATATACATCTTAGGTGCAGCAGATAGATATGACTCTATAAAAAGATAAGGTCTTTATTTTATTTTACTTTATTTTATTTGTTTTTATTACTTCAAAGATTCATTGACAATGAGACAGTTTAACTCCTGGCAACACCCAGCCTACCTCAAAGAAGATGATGAGCTTCAAAAAAAACAAAAAACAAAAAAACAAAAACAAAAACAAAAAACCCTCCTTATGGAGATGGCTTCAAATGTGGCAAATCAGCCACTGGGCAAAATGTCCTTATTTCTACCACAGAGAGAATTCTGCATAAAAAAAAGGGAAAGCTTGGATGCACGCCGAGTCGATGGCCAAACTCTGCCAGGACAGGGTATGCAAGTCCTCAATAGTTCCTGCCTCACAAATATGTCTGTCAGCTATATTGTGCCAGAAGGCTGAAGAAGGTGTTCCAACATTATAGAGAGTTTTGGATGACTATTCAGTTAGAAAACTGTCTCTATCATGTTTTCATTTGGAAAGCTACTAACCTGCACTCCTGGCATACTCAGGTAATCAAGTTTATTCTTTCTCAAGTCTCTGAGGGGTTTGAAGATGAGGTATCTTAGTTTTACAATGAAGCTTAATTGTATAGAGGTTAAGATGTTTTTACATCTAGATAGGTGTTTTAAATTTATAATGAAAATATGTGATGGAGATTGATTTACATTCAGAAATTTAGATGCACTAAGATAGGAAAGATGTCTTCTTCAATGCTGTCAAATACAAATAGCCAAAACAATAAGAATGTAACATTTATATAATTCCTGATTCTGTCATGGTTCTTCTTGCTATAAGTCATCTATTGTATATATGGGTAATAATATAAATGTATATGTAAAAAATTAATTTAAATAAAAAGCAATGCTTGGCTTAAAACAGACGAGTTAATTTGTTTAATGCAGAAAAAGAAATGGGAAAGCTTTCAAGAAAAAAAAGTAACAAAAAACTAAGCATAGGTGTTAATTTTAACTCCAAGGGGAAAGATGCATAGATCTAAGGAATTATTATGAAACTCTGAGAATGCAGAAATGAAAATAGTTTTTAAAAATGTGTGTGTGTGTGTATGTGTGTGTGTTGTGTTGTTTTGTGTTTAGTTTAATGTTACAGATTCATGCATGTACTGAAACTTGCCAGACACAATGGGATGCAATAACTGAGTTCAGGAACTATTGGCAGTAAGATGTTCAAGGTTAGTCTTTTTTTAAATATTGTCTTGTATTATGAACATTTAGTAGTTCATGTCCACAAACAAACTGACTAAATGTGAGCTTTGATTTTTCATATGCATGTTAAATAAATAAAGCTTTTATACAATACATACGGATGTCACTGGTGAAAAATACCAGAATATGAAACCATAGAAAGGGGAGAGACAGCAAATACACACACAAACACACACACACACACACACACACACACACACACACACACACACACACTATAATGTTCCTTTAAATTATATCACTGTTGCATGGACAACTTTAACAAAAGAGAAGCCTTAACTATTCAGTCCCATTAGAGTCTTAGGTGCATTATGAAAACTGCTTTAGGGGAATGCAAATCCTTTCTCTCTCTCTCTCTCTCTCTCTCTCTCTCTCTCTCTCTCTCTCTCTCATCCATAAAGCCCTATTTCCTTTTCTCATCAGTATCTTGCTATGAGACAAGCAATTGCAAAGTTAGAAGCATACTCTAACTGTGCATATTCCATCTATCTCTCTCCTTTGTGGAGAAGCATTCTGGTTTTACAGAGCTTTTTCAGGCACTGAATGCAATCTAATGAATTATTTTATGAACCTATAATATCATTTTATCAGCAGTGCTTTGGTATGAGATAGAAATCAACACTGTGGGAATAGTAAAATGCCATGATGTCAGAAGTCTGAGGCACAAGTTTTGCTTGTTTGTTTGTTTGTTTTTGTTTGTCTTTGTCTTGTTTTCCCCTGCTGAGGGAGAAGCAGCAACTCAAGGGGAATGCTCTGGCTTCTCCTAACTTGTGTTGAATCAAATCTGGAAGAGAACATGGGCCCATCAGACTGACCCATCACATCTCTCCTCAGTATTTATTTGGAATGTTATGACCTCTTACCAGATCTTTGTCCCCCTTGCAATACATGTGGTCCATATGAAGAAACAGATTGAATGTCTCAGTCCTCTTTCTGCTGTATTGCACTGTTGTAGAGAGGAGGCTTCCTTCTTTTTCCTAAGCTCCCAGAATAATGACTCATTAAACTCCATAATTATTTTACAAATGCCTAGGCCATATAGCTAGGCTTTTCTCTGGCTAGATCACAACAAAATAGCCCAGTTATTTTAATTTACAGCTTATCAAGTGGCTGCTTACCTATGCTTAAGCGCCATGCATCAATTTTCCTCACTTCTTGCTGGTAAATTTCCAGTGCCTGGCTCTATACCAGAATCTTTTCTGTCTGCCAATGTCCTAACTAGTTCCTTCCTCAGCCATAGGCCATAGATTTTTTTTTTTAATTGACAGGTCTTGCATCCATACAATACACAAGGGATTTTTTCTACATTACACTTGATTTTTTATGTCATTTGTGATATGGTAACAATGAAAGAATCACTCACTCACACACACACACACACACACACACACACACACACACACACACACTTTTATATATACGTAGTTATACATAGTTGTATGAAACTGAAAAGCTGGTATTTTGACAAACATAAAGGAATAGAATAGTTTTGAAGAAGAAAGTGATTCACAGTATCATTTCCTCTATGTAAAATATGAATTTAGCAAATATTTGGATTCTTAAACTGCTTGCTTGCAGTTTGGGAGATGTGAATAGGAAACACATAGGTAAATATAAAAATACATACTGAGATGGAAATGAAATCAATTTCTCTAAAGCAGTGTTTAGTTAGTCTCCCCTCCCCTATCCTCACTTCACATTTGTTCTTCGTTTCCAACATTAGGAAAAATGGTTTCCTACGTTTTTCATTGACTGACTAATTCTATACATAATATGCAAAATAAAACAGTGTGTGTGTGTGTATGTGTGTGTGTGCATGTGCATGTGTGTGCGTTCATGTGCAAGTTTGCACAGCAGAAATAACCAGGGATCCAATTATATAACATAATAAAAAAATGGGGAAACTAAATAAGAACAGACTAGTGTTTATCTCACAATGAGTTTGGATTATATATGTATGAGGTCTCAATCAATTATCTGTGATTTATAAAATTTAAATGCCAACTTGCTACTAACGTGGGATCACCTGAGAATAAAACTTCAGTTGATGAGTTGTTTAGATCAGTTGACCTGACAGTGGGTATATTTCCATAGATTGTCTTGATTTTAAACTCCTGTAGAAGGAATCAGCCCACCGGAGGCAGTTTATTTCCCTAGTCATGATGTTCTCAAATTTATTAAGAGTAAAAATGGCAGCTGAGCAAAACCCTGTAAACAAGGATCCTTTAACTATTTTTCTCTCTTGTCTGTGGATATGATGTGATAATTTGCCTGAAATCCTTGATTTGATTTTTTATTCTTTTTAAACAATTTATTATAATTTATTCAGATTATACAGATTACATCCAGATCATTATCCCCTCACTTGTATCTTCCCTTTCCCACCCTCTCTCCCTCTTTCACACTATTCCTTCCCCTAGACATCTGACTGAAGGGGATCTCTTCCACTATCATATAACCACAGCCTATCAGGTCTCCTCAGGATAGGCTGTATCCCCTTCCTCTGTGCTCCAATTGGCTTCCCCACCAAGGGGAAATGATCAAATAGGATAAGGAGGTCTAGGTTTACTGCATGCATTGTCCATGGTTTGTATAACAGTTTGTGCAGGCACCTCTGGGGGTCCAGATCAGCCAGTCTTGATAGAGAGCTTGTGGGCCTCCTGAACACTTTTGGTCCTTCCATTCACTGATTCTTTCATCCCACTGTCACCTGGAGTCCAACAGGGAGTCTCAGCATCTGTCCTGATCCCCAGCTGAGTAGAGACTCTCAGAGGACATCTATGTTGGGCTAATATCAACTTATAATATATAAAAACTTATAAATATATATATACCATGTGTGCCTTTCTGGATCTGGGTTACCTCACTCAGGATGATCATTTCTAGTTCCATACATTTGCCTGCAAATTATAAGATTTCCTTGTTTTTAATAGCCGAGTAGTTTTCCATTGTGTAAATCTACCACTGTTTCGCTACCCATTTTTCAGATGAGGGACATTTTGGTTGTTCCCAGATTCTGGCTATTATGAAAAAGGCTGTTATTAACATAGTTGAGCAAAATGAAAACTACTCTGAGATTCCATAGCACATCTGTCAGAATGGCTAAGGTCAAAAACTCAATTGACAGCACATGTTGACAAGGATGTGGAGAAAGGGGAACACTCCTCCATTGCTGGTGGGAGAACAAACTTGTACAACCTCTTATGAAATCAATCTGGTGCTTTCTCAGAAAACTGGGAATAGTGCTAACTTAAGACTCAGTTATCCCACTCCTGGGCATATACCCAAAAGATACTCCACCCTGATTCCCTTTTAAAGATGGATGATACCCTGGTCTTGTAAGGCAAACAAGCCCTTTCTTCTCCAGTGTTTGTTTTGTCACAGTGTTTTATAACAGTGTCACTAGCAAAAAGTAAATAAATTTGGAAATAAGTCCTTTCCTTTCTCCTTCTCCTTCTGTAGAACCATGTTATGGGTATGGTATGCCTGGGAAGTCACTGACTGCTCAAATTACTATGGATGTAATTTGTAAGGAAAACAAGTCACTGAGACTGTTGGAAACCAGAGTAAATTGCTGAGCACAATTCTGGCTCCAGAATCTCTGTTGCACATCTGCTTTCTCTGCCATATTACACCTGCTCCTCCAGTCAACACTGTTCACTGTTCGCACAAACATTCCTTCTCATTCTCTCTTCCTCTTTACATTTTCTTTATCTTCTAAAGCTAATGCTTGCCTTGAATTTTGTTTTCTTTCTTGTCAATTATTTTATTAAAATTTCCATATATTCCAATAAATTGTTTGAGAATTTATCTAACATTTTTTTTTCTGGCCGATTCTTATGTCTTTACTCCTTGATCTTATCGGTATCTTTAATCCTGGGCTTGGGTGCACATTCATTTAGTCATGTTTTTTATACTTACTCTACTGCAGTAGAGATTCTTTTAATTTTTAAGAGTATAATGCAATTAAATCATTTCTCATTCCCTTTTCCCCTCTCAGAGCTCTCTCATATGGTCCTCTATCCTCTCTTACAATATCACAACCTCTCCTTTCATTAATTTTTACTACATGCACTTTTGTTTATGTGTACACATATGTTTTCAGCTCCGGTTTTGAGATTCATTTTAAAACATCTCAGCATATCCATCCTCTTCTTCCCTACTTCTCTTGTTTTTAAAATATGTTAAAACCCTGAGGCAGGCTTTGAGATGTTTGTACAAAATTCCATATATGTATTCTGTATATACCCATCTGTGTTGAATTACATATTTTTTTTACCAATTTAATAGCAACTAAACAAATTGCTCTAAAAAGCTGAGTGTAGAACTGACATATCTATATGTTGTCATTGAGGATTATGAATTAAGATGTCAAAAGAATACAGAAAAAAATTTGTGCGCATTACTTCGAGTTCTATATGCCAGCTGATTTATCATTTGTCTGTGACTAAAGCAGCACAGGATCATTGAGAAGTAAGAAATCACCTAATGCTCTTCTGTTACGTGGTAAGAGACATTAAACCTCTGGAGAAATGGAGCTATGTGAAGGTCAGGACAAACATCTTTCAATTTGATAATCTATTAATACTTACAGTGCTGGAAGAAACCATTAAATAAAGATATAAAAATTTTGAAAATGCCATTTGGTTTAGATGAAACTACACTGACATATACTTCCAAATGAAACATGGACTCCTCTTCAAGAGGTATTTATGAAAGTGTTGTGAAATGCCATTGCTTGCACACGAGGGTTTGTGCAATCTTTTGTCGCAAGTAGTCACCTTTTCCATTAAAATTAATTGAGGTATGAAGACTTCTCCCAGAGGTGGTAAAATTTGATGGAACATGGTTTGCTTGCTTATTTTGTGTTGATAAAATATATCTATCTGCTTTCCAAAATGGTCTTTGGTTTATTTTTGTTTTAGTTTCAGGCTGTTAAGCTGGTTGCAGTTTTTGAGCGGAGCATTGGAGAAGTAGCCTGGGTCTGTACGTCAATGAGATGATATGTGTGTAGTGCAGGAAATGAACTGGAATTGTCTTGTAACCAACTTCTTTCCTTGGAATATGAAATATGGAATGTGTTGAATGTTGTTAAATACATTTTAATAGGAGATTTGTTCCATAGAACAAATGCTAATATTTTAAATATTTCTTTTGAGTAGTGTGAATCTTATATCAAGACATGTGGGAAAGCATTTTACAGAATTCAGCTAACAAAATAAATGACACAAAATTCAGATCAAGTAAGTAATTTGCCAAATGTCAAATACTTCAAATGTTCCAGGTTTGTAAGGGAGCATGTTGAGCTGTTTCTTTAAGTCCTACCCTACATTATTTTTATGACACCCTACAATTGTAATAACATGGATTGTTTGACTTTACATGCTTAAATTTTTAAGTGGTTAGAAAAATACTGTAACAGTATTTTTTTAAATGCACATAGTGATCATCTTTAAAAGCAATCATTATGAGATTATAAGTTATTCAACAATTTCTGGTGAATACTGTTGTAATAATCTTCTTACTGATTTTTAATGCTTACATCAATATTAAAAATTAGACCTTGTTATTTTTCATTGTACATTACCATAACATGAATCCTAAAGATTTAAAACATTTTAAATTATTCAACAAGGAATATTCTAACTTGGTACTATGCTATGACAACAATATAAAATTTGAGAAACAAATGGATATATTATCTATTTGAATTTTACCATTAAATGAATCAAGGACAAGGGCATTACTTCAAAAATATCATGAATAACTTTTTTTTTAATAACTTTTACATTTTAATGTGTTAGCACTTTAGCTTAGACAGGCAAAGTGGCACACTCCTGTAATCCCAGCACTTGAGAGGCAGAGCTAGATGGGTTTCTGTGAGCCTTGTCTACAAAGTGAGTCCTGGACAGGGTTTTTGGAAAAAAAACACACACAGTGAGAGAGAGAGAGAGAGAGAGAGAGAGAGAGAGAGACAGAGACAGAGACAGAGACAGAGACAGAGACAGAGAGACAGAGACCGAGACAGAGACAGACAGAGAGAAAAGAGAAGAGAGAGAGAGAGACAGGAAGAGAGAGAGAATTCTTGATTTCTAAATGTCAGTATTTCAGTTTTAGAATCCAACATATATTATATATGCTATAGAAATAAATGTTATAAATATATATATTATTACAGGTATATATATGTTATATATATATACTGTTGTGTGTCCTATAGGCATCAATACTTCTGAGGGATTGTTTTGTGAAGTTTAAAATCCTTTTCAGACTTTTATCCCCTTCATTCTTCCACAAAATAGTCAATTAAATCCAAAATAAATTTTTCTTTTTTTTTTTTTATAAAAATGCACCTCTTCTTCGACTCTGATACATATATGTTGCTACAATAGTTCTCATAACTTACCAATATCTAAAAGGAAAACACCTTTGCAATATACTGAATCAGTAACCTGAAAGTAAAGAAATACCACAATCCTCTATAAATAATATTTCATCTTTCAGAACCTTGTAGAAAATAAAAATGTATGTAATTTTCATTGATGATATGTTGCAATTTTAACAAGATAGACACAAATCCTGACACAAAGTACACTGTCTAAAGATCACTGTGTGCATTTTGGCTTCAAAGACCATATATGCGTTGAAATACCTATTTAAGTTAGTGTCATTTATTTAACTTGCTATACTAAACATGTGGAAAAAGAAACCAAAAGTCTCATTATATTATCTTGTGTGGACTTCTGCATAAATATGAAAGGCCTTTCCCTACTGAAGCATCAGTAGGCATTAAACATGTGTCCCTTAGTGGAGGCAAGACACAACACATCTGTTTCACATTGAATGCTCAAATCATCTTTACTCATTGTCTTTGCTACTTTTTTAATTTTGTCCAAGATATTACTACCAAAGCAATATACAAAAGAAAGAATTAAATGGAGATCATGGTTCCAGAGTGTTAATGTCCAATACCATTATGATAGGGAGCTTGGAAGCAGGTGGGCTGGTAGGCACAACAATGAACCAGTAACTGAGAGCTCACATCTTATCCATGAGCATGAGGCATAGTCATGGAATGAGCTTTTGGAACCTCAAAGCACGACTCTAGTCATCACTTTTAACAAGGCCACATCTCTTAAATCTCGGCAAACAACTAGAGACAGAATGTTCAAACATATGGGCCTTTAGGAACCACTCTCATTCAAACTTTTATAGTCACTATGTGCACTGCATATTTTTGTGCTATTCCTTCCTCACCATTAGTGCTTAATGTGATACTTCACTAAATAAATAGCAAAGACTCTAGGTCAAATTTAACTATTCCTCTTTACTGGACACAAATGACACTTCATAAATATGTTAAACATTCAACAACTTCATTATATTTAATTATTGAGACAATCCAAAACAGCTGAACATGGTATTCAATTTTAATTGAAACTGACACAGCAAGTTTAGGAGGTTTAAAATTCATTACTGTCTCCTATTAACAAAGACACTATCAACTTTACCAATGAAGGCAAATTGCACAAGAAATTGAGGGCTAATTGTGTTTTCCCCTTCTATCCAGCCAATTAATAAATAATTAGAAGAATGAAAATATGGTTAATGTAAGTTAGTGATGTCTCTGTTTTTCCTTGTTTGTGTTTACTTGTTTATTTACTTAATTACTATACAGTGTGAACCCACCTTCCCCCTCCTCACTCAGTCCCATGCTTACTCCCCTCTCTCCCCATTCCCAACCCTGGAACTTGAAGTCTCTATTCCTGTAGGACTAAGGGCAACATCTCTCACTAGGCCAAACAAGGCATCCCAGCCAGGAGAACAAGGTCCAAAGGCAAGCAACAGATCCAAATACAGCCCCTAATGTTATTGTTTGGGGATCTACATGATGACCAAGGTGCACATCTGTACATATATGTAAGGGGTCTCGGTCCAGCCCTTACATGTTCTTTGGTTGATGGTTCAATCTCTGTGAGCCCCCGTGAGCCCAGGATAGTTTACTTTGTAAGTCTTTTTGTGGTGTACAACCACTATGGGAATCAATCTGGAGGTTTCTAAGAAAATAGGGAATAAATTTACCTCAAGTTGCAGCTATAGCACTCTTTAGCATATACCCAAAAGATGTTCCACTATACTACAAGGACATTTACTTAACTATGCTCACAGAGGCTTTATTCATAATAGCCAGAAACTGGAAACAACCTACATGTCCCTCAGCTGAAGAATGGATAAAGAAACTGTAGTACATTTACATGATGGAATACTACTCTGCTATTAAAAACAAGGACATCATGAAGTTGAAGGCAAATGGAGGACACTAGAAAATATCAACCCAAGTGAGGTAACCTAGATTCAGAAAGACATGCTTAGTATGTATTCACTTATAAGCAGATGTTAACCATAAAGTACAGGATACTCATGCTATAATTTGACCCAAGGAGGGTCAAAATGAGGATACTGAATCTCATGAAATAAAAAGGAAATAAAACAGACTTCTGAAATAGATGGAGGGAGAGAACTAGGTAGGAGAGGGAGTAGGGAGGGTAACAGGTCTGAGGATCAGGTGTGAATTTAGTGGGGTGGGGTTTTGAGGGGAAGGAGTCAGAGAGAGAAGAGATATCTTTTAGTGAGCATCTCCGAGACTGGGGAGGCTCCTAGGAGTCCATGGGAGTGACCTTAGCTAAGATTTGTAGTAGCAGGGGATATGGAGCCTGAAGTGGCCACTTCCTGTAGGGAGGTGAATCTTCCAGTGCAGGGAGATAGAAACTAACATACCCATAAAACCTTGGAACCAAAATTTGTCTTGCCTCCAGGAAGTGTAGGGATAATGACGAAGCAGAGATTGAGGGAATGACAAACAAATGACTGGCCCAACTTGAGACCTACCTCGGGGGAAATAGCCAACCCCTGACACTATTAACAATACTCTGCTATTCTTGTAGACAGGAGCCTAGCATAATTGTCTTCTAGCAGGCTTCATCCAGAAGCTGATGGAATCAGATGCAGAGACCCAAAGCTAAACAATAGGCCAAGATCAGGGAGATTTGAGAAAGAGTAGGAAAAATTATTTAGGGAGTCAGAGGTGTCAAGGACTCCACAAAATGTCTCCTTTATAAAACATGTTTATTTTTATTTCCTGCATATGAATAATTTGCCATGATAATTATTAATGCATGATGTGCATATCTGGTACCTCTAGAATCCAGAAAAAATATCAGATTCTTTTGAACTGCAATTTCAGACAGTTGTGTGGCACTGTGCTACCTCTGGAAACTGAACTCAGGTCTTTTGCAAGAATAGAAAGGACTATGGGTGGAGAACTGAGAGTGGTAGGGAAGAGTTGAGGAATGGAAGGTCCAGTAAGGAACAAACATTCCACTGGATGACCATCGAGGCCTACAGATCTGGACACAGGGTGGCCTGCACAAACTGATGCACCAGCTAAGGACAATGCATGGAGAGAAGCAAGATCAGAGGTAGCTAACGGACAGCTGATTCTCCATGTGAGGTGGGTGGAGGGTGGAGCGGCCACTTCTGCTGAACTTCTGACATGCACTCTGTTGCCCCACAATTTGGTCACTGCCACTTTGCAAGTTGGTCTTGCTGGCACACAGAGGAAGGGGCTGAAAGCAATCCTGATAAGATCTAATAGGCTCTGGTCAGACAGTGGGGTAGGAGAGCCACCCCATTTAAGGTCTAAGGAGGGGAATGGGGCACTAGGGGGAGGGATGGTGGGAAGGGGAAGATAAAAGTGAGATGATAACAATAGGGATGTAATGGGAATAAGTTATTTTTAAGAAAAGAACAGAACTTGTTCTTAAAGGTTGAAAAAGTGCCCAGTGGTGATGTCTATTTTAAATTATAATACATGCATGTATTTAAGGGATACTTAAAGGAGCATATGCAACCATACGTTTTTTCTCATAGTTTTGTAACAGAAACACAAATGATGAATAAAGTACTTCATGTTCCTACCAAACATGTGAGTAGCACAGACCCGGCAGCTATCTGCAAATGATCAATTGGTACAAGCACAAGACTACATTTAATCTTCATTGTTAAATGAACAAGTAATTTTCTCAGAAGGGGCTTCCATTGGCTATATGAGTCTTTGCATTAGTGAAGAAAGGTGATTTTCTATAAATATCATCAACATGCCTGTGAACTAGCTTCATAATATGATTCATTTAACCCAGCTGAAGGAAGAGAGAGTTCACTACTTTCCTTCTGTGTGAATGCCATTTATTTTTGTTAATAGCTGTAATAGTCTGCTACTTCTATAGATGATAAATAATCATAACAGAATACGTTCTCCTTCAAAGGAAGTATTGCAATGTGCATTTTATGGAAAAGCATAATGTCCCAGCGCGAGACATCAAGAGGAAAGAAAAATTGTCCTTCATTAATGTCTATTCTTTACTGCTTCTGATTTTCTTCTATTAGAAGTTTTTCATTTTTCAGTGATATGGCAAAATATGTCAGGTGCCCAACTTTTAAGGAAGGGACAATTTATACTGGCTGCAGGATTAGGTACCTCTGCCTGTGGTTGCCTGGCACCATTGCATTTAATCTGGTGGCAATACAGAAATTTCATTGTCAAAATGACCTATGCTACCTGCCCCCCCCCATCCACTCACTAAAGAACCAATGGTATTACAAATTTGTGCTATTTGTGTTGTCTGAATTTATATTATTTTAAACTCAGATCTTCACATTTGTGCAGAAAGCAGTTTTTTCATTGACTTATCTCCTTACCACAAATGCTCATGTGTTTTACCAAATCACTTCACAAATTTAAATATGCTTCTGAGTTTTCTAAAGGAAATTATTGTTATTTTCACCAATGGGAAATAAGAGAAGATCAATTCTGCAGTATTGTATTGTACACATTAAGGAATATCAAACTTTTTTAAAATATTGATTGTCATATGTGGGTTTGATAAAATGTATTTTGATAATACTTATGTCCACATATTCCTCATTTCATCCCCTTTTCCCTCCCACATGATTTTCTGCCACATTAAAACAAATAAAAAACAAGCAAACAAATATAAAACTCTTTCAAGACCTATTTTTCTCAGTAAAATATTCTTGAATCTGGGATCTTACACTGTAAAAACATTGATTTGCCAGTAGGCACACTAGTGTAAAAGAAAACTTGCTCTGTTTTCCCATGGCTAATAACTTTCAATTGCTTTCGATCTTCATGTAGGATTGTGTGCTCAACTCAACTTTCCAGGCAGCAATTTTTTATTGGTTTTATATGCTCTCTCTCTTCACAGGAGCACACACACACACACACACACACACACACACACACACACACACA
>OU015749.1:46441057-46452973 GCA_907169655.1 Acomys percivali
ACACACACACACACACACACACACACAAGACACACACACACACACACAAAGACACACACATATTTTTTAAAGTGTCGTATATGTTCAAGAACCATGTAAAGGAAAAGGTGAGAGGTTTGGCTCACCTCTTCTCAGATTGATAGAAAACATAGTATCCTGCTGGACAACAGTATATATTTCCCCATGGTGCTTCTCTTCCTTGTTATCAAAAAGAGAACATGCTTGTCAGCCTAGAAAATACCTTAACAGGGAAATCTGAAGATTAATTTGGATATCAACTGTCTTGTTTCTGATGATATTGGGCCCTGTGGCGAAGCAGAATTAGGATCACTACATTGTGATGAGAAAACAGCATGGCCCTTCGAGGAAACACAATCAGGGATGGCATCTTTAGATGGAGAACTCAGGCACTCTCAGAATCACCTGGCTCATTGTCCAGGTTGGACAGATACTTCTGCATGGTCATTTTAGGGAAGATCTGCTTGTGACAAAACATTTAATAGTTATCTGTGAGATGACACATTATAGAAAATGTAGTACAAAGCTGAAGCCTAAATTATAACCCATTAAAAATGAACTCCATTGTGAAGGCATATACCCTTCTGTCCCCAGTGTGTTTCAACAACAACCAGCATAAAAATACCAAAAATAAATACAATCATATGAGTCTTCTTTTCCTCCATTCATGATCTAAACAGGATATCTCAAGGAGTAGTCATCATAGGAATAAGTGGTAAGTAAATATATTTTTGCTTTATGAAGGAAAAAAGATATGGAGGTAGCATCAGGGAAACATTGGTATATGTATAATTTCCTGCATGCCAAATTTTAGAGAGTGGAAATATTATAATGTGCAGCATAAAAGAAGCAGGAATTGGGGTTTGTTATAGTTAAAATCAGGGGTAATTGAAAGACTGAGCTTGAAAATTACTGGAATCACAACAGCTACTGTAATTTAAAACAAAATGAAATCAGGTTATACAAAGCAAGGGATTTGCAAGAAGAAACTATTTCCACTGATCTTCCTGATTTTAATTTTACAAGAAACCTTTTTCATCTTTTTTTTACATATTACACTGAGAGAAATGCTTAACTGCATTCTTGAGTATAATCATTACTCAAAAAGTCAAAATGAAAGACAGTAATTAATATAATACTAAAGACTGATATAACATACTCTCCTTTTGTTCATCTCTGATGCTTCTTCACTCATTCACTATTTACTCTGATCCTTTATGGTAATATATAATTTTTTCAATATGATCTGCCATTAATGTGCCAAATGTGTGCTATTTTACAATTATTAGTGAGTAAATGGTTTTATAAGACTTCGGTATTCACTAAATTGAGTAGAAATCTCTTTACTTGTATCCATATCATTTTTGTTGAAAGAAGTATAATTTAACAAAGTAACTGCAGCAATTCAGCTAGTAAAATAGTATAGGAAAAGACCAAGTCCAGGAAAGAATAAGATCTTTTTTTTTAAATTAATTTATTCTTGTTACATCTCTATGGTTATCCCATCCCTTGTATCCTCCCATTCTCCCCTCCCTCCCATTTTCCCCTTATTCCCCTCCCCTATGACTGTTCCTCAGAGGGATTACCTCCCTCTGTATATGCTCATAGGGTATCAAGTCTCTTCTCAGTGACCTGCTGTCCTTCCTCTGAGTGCCACTAGGTCTCCCCCGCCAGGGGACATAGTCAAATGTGAGGCACTAGAGTACTTGAGAAAGTCAAATCCCTCTCTCCACTTAAGTGTGGAGACTGTCCTGTCCATGGGCTAGATCAGGGTAGGGGTTTAAATTTTACCGCCTGTATTGTCCTTGGCTAGGGCCTTAGTTTGAGCGGGACCCCATGACCCAAATCTGCCTATCATAATGTTCTACTTGTAGGTTTCTAGGACCCACTGGATCCTTCTACTTTGCTATTCTCCCATTGTTCTCTCATCTAGAGTCCCAATAGGATGTCCTCCCCTCTGTCCCAGTTTCCTGGTAAGGGAAGGCTTTCATGGGACATGCCCCTTGGGCTAGTATGCAGATATAAGTGAGTATATACCATTTGAGTCTTTCTGTTTCTGAGTTAACTCACTCATTATGATCATCTCTAGCTCAATCCATTTGTCCACAAATTTCGGGAATTCCTTGTTTTTAATAGCTGAGTAGTATTCCATAGTGTATATGAGGCACAGTTTCTTTATCCATTCTTCTACTGAGGGACATTTAGGCTTTTTCCATGATCTTGCTATTATGAATAAGGCTGCTATGAACATGGTTGAGCAAATTTTCTTGCTGTGTGCTGGTGCATCTTCTGGGTATATTTCAAGGAGTGGAATATCTTTACTGTGTCTTATATTAAAATAATAATTTATGGGTATTTATGAAGTGTTTAACTTTTCTGTTCTACACATTCAAATATTTAAGAAATTAACTTGATAGTGAGTTTATAAAAATTGATAATGCTAATTGTTTCATAGGACATATGGTTTTACATATTTATTCATATTCAAATTATATACTTTTCTGCATATATGTCTATGAACCAAGTGCATGCCTAGTGTCACTCGAGGATATAAGTATTGTCAGATCCTATGATAGTGGAAATTCATATCATTGTAAACCCAAGAGAAGTACTGAAAACCAAACCAGGTCTTCTTCAGGAGCATCAATTGCTCGTAACCACTAAGAAGACTGAGATATTAATTTAGAATTTACCTTCTATCATATATAATATGTTATATAATATATCTATAAACTTGCCTAAGTAATCATATGACATAGGCTCATGTCGTGTGGTGAGCAATGAAACTTTTTATTTTTTTTCCTTTTTTTTTTTTTTTATTAATTTACTCTTGTTACATCTCAATGGTTATCCCATCTCTTGTATCCTCCCATTCTTCCTCCCTCCCATTTTCCCCTTATTCCCCTCCCCTATGACTGTTCCTGAGGGGGATTACCTCCCCCTGTATATGCTCATAGGGTATCAAGCCTCTTCTTGGTAACCTGCTGTCCTTCCTCTGAGAGCTACCAGGTCTCCCCCTCCAGGGGATAATTCTGTGAGGATAAAATAATGTGCATCTATGTTTGAACATATATTGTTTCCCATAGACTTATAACACATCAGAAAGCACAGCCTTCTATCATTGCATTCAAATTACAACCAAGTTTGCTTATATCATACTCTGAATATTTTTCTAGCACAATAAATCTAGCCTTAAATATGAACATTAAGCTAAGATATATTACCCAGTTCCACCCCAAACCCAATGTCTAAACCAAATTTCTGAGCCATTTTCTTTTTTAAGGAAAAATGTTCAGCACAATCTCCCAAACTTCATCACCTCTAACCCAACCCCAGTCATCTACTTAATTCATTTGAAGATGCAATTTCTTGAATTTTTAGTCTCCATTTCAAATATATGTAATTAAATTTTTATTTTTAAGCATGTTTGAACTGTTGAACTCAATTCGCTTTGTGTGTTTTATTTGGAAATGGTTTCACTGTACATACAATAAAAAGCAACACCTTACTATGATTTAATGCATGTAGGAGAAATTTTGGTTTCTTTAAAAACTTAGATATATTGTGAAAAAAGGGTTTTGTTTAAATCCAAAGTGTGGGATATGGAGTTGCTTTTAGTTTGTCCACAGCTGATAAGACATTGGTGCTGCTAGGAGAGAGTTGTGAACTTTGACAGCTGCAGTTAGTTTAATTTTGAGGACTCTCATGGGGAAATATATATACCAGATCCCAGAGAGATGTTGGATTCTTTGCGGAGACAGACAGACAAAGAAGAAGGCTGCTGGTTCTGCTGGACTGCTGGTTACCATGACAATAACCAAGCTTGGTATTTTCCTAAGAATGCTATAACCATAACGACTGGGAATTAAGTATAATGAAGGCTATGCTCCATCTTCTCACTAACCTTCTTTCTCTCATACAAAGGCTCAGGGGATTGGAAGGGAGGTAGAGTAATTAAGGAACCCGAAATAAAACAGAGTTAACAAATAGTGTCTACAAATATACCTGAGAAGGTATTATTTCTTTGAAGCTTGCTTATTTTCTTACTCATATAAAATTTATTGGGTGGACCTTGACTCATATGCTGCATATGAAATAGACCTTTGCAAAGAAATATATATTTATGCACACACACACACACACACACACACACACACACACACACATGTGCTCGCATGCATGAAGTGGTTCTTCTAAGGCAGCAAATGTATGTTATTCATCAATCTTCTCTGTAGAGTTCATGAGAAGTTGATATGTTCATTCTTTTAGGTAGAAGTCAGAAAGGTGATACACACAACAGTGAAGTCTTTGCATGCTTGGATTTTAGTGAAGATGCAAGTTTAAAATACTTTTTCAGAATAAAACACTTATTGAAAGAAGTGACTTCCTGACAAAGTAAAGAAGTATATAATTTTGAATGTAGTTTCTGCTGGTACGGGGTATCGACAATGGTCTTATCTGCATTCCAGACACATTGCTCAGGCATCTGGAGGGCAGAGATTCCAATTGAACTGTTGAAGGAGACACTTAGGTGTAAGGACTCCAGAACATCATCCCTGAGGTCAATTGTTGTTTTGTTTAGTAAGGAGTAAGTTTGGGGATGCATAATGAGTACACAAACCTTGCATAGAACTAAGTAATTCATACTATTTTTATATACTTAGAATAAGATCTCCTTAATAAATTGTACAGTTTAATAAAAGTGTTGGTACTTAGAGCAGGAATAAAGGCATATTATTATAAAGGTCGTTTGAACATGGTCTCTGTATTATTTCAGTTTTTTAAAATATCCATTGGTGTTTTGCATGCATATATGTCTACATGGGGTGAGAGGTCCATTGAAATAGACTTACAGGCAGGCATGAGCTTCCAGGTGGGGCTGGAAATAAAACCATGGTCCTCTAAAAGAGGAGCCAGTGCTCTTCACCTCTGAGTCATCTCTCTAGTCTGACCTCTGTGTTGTTGTAATATAGTACTTTACATTTAACTTTAAACTAAAAATAAATATTTTTTCTTTTTTTCAGTTTTTATGTTGCTCTCATTGCATAGGCTATTAAGGTCAGTCTTGAACTCACAGCAGGGTTCCTGCATTGGCCTTTTACATCTCACATCCCAAGTATGAGCCACAGCCTTGCCTCTTCTTTGACCTATCTGCATAGCAAGCATTACTATTGACAGTTTTGAGATTACAAATATATTTATTTTATTTCTTGTTTATAACATCATTACACCAATGTGCCCTCCTTTCCTTTCCTTTCTCAAAATTTTCCCATATACTCCTGTTTTTATCTTTCTGCATTCTTGTTGCTTTATTAATTGTTGAATCACAGACATGAACATATATATGTACCTACACATACAAACATGTGTAAATGTATATGTATTCCCATATATATTTCTCAATACATAGATATAACTTGCTCATTACATGTAATGTTTTATATATGTATTGTATAGTTTCAAGCCTACCATTTTTTTGTTTTTTTATTAATTTATTCAGATTACAACTCAATTGTTATCCAAGCACTTATATCCTCCCATTGCTCTCTCTCTCCTTCTTTCACCCTATTCCCCTCCTCTGGGTCTATGACTGAGGGGGACCTCCTCCCCCACTATATGGTCATAGGCTATCAAGTCTCATCTTGGTAGCCTGCTTATTCTTTCTTTGAGTGCCATCAGGCCTCCCCACCAAGAGGAAGTGGTCAAATATGGGGTCCCAGAATTTATGTCTAAGTCAGTCTGTGATCTCCATATAACTGTGGAGAATGTCCTGTCCATTGGGTAGATCAGAGTAGGCATTCAATGTTTACTACTTGTATTGTCCTTGGATAGTGCAATAGCTTGAACAGACCCTCTGGACCCCGATTCACTCATCATGATGTTCTTCTTATAGGTTTCTAGGACCCTCTGGGTCCTTCTATTTCCTAATCTCCTATATTTGTCTTTCCTAGAGTCCTAGTAGGATGTCCTCACATATATCCCAATCTCCTGATAAGTGAAGACTTTCATGGGACATGCATTTTGGGCTAGTGCCCTATGATAAGTGAATATATACCATGGGAGCCTTTCTGCTTCTGGGTTAACTCATTATGATAATTTCTAGTTCAATCCATTTGTCCACAAATTTCAGAAATTCCTTGTTTTTAATAGCTGAGTAGTATTCCATAGTATAAATGTACCACAGTTTCTTTATCCATTCTTCAACTGAGGGACATTTAGGCTGTTTCCAGCTTCTGGATATTATGAATAAGGCTGGTATGAACATGGTTGAGTATATGTCCTTGTTGTGTGGATGAGCATCTTCTGGGTATATTCCAAGGAGTGGGATAGCTGGGTATTCAGGAAGCCCTATTCCCAGTTTTCTGAGATAGTGCCAATAGATTTCCAAAATGGTTGTACAAGTTTGCATTCCCACCAGCAGAAGGAGTGTTCCTCTTTCTCTACATCCTCGCCAGCATTTGGTGTCATTTGAGTTTTTGATCTTAGTCATTCTGATGAGTGTAAGATGTAATCTCAAAATCATTTTGAATCGCATTTCTCTGATGACTAAAGACCATTTTGTATTGCATAATGAATTTGTGTGCTCTTACCATGGGAAGATTATTCCCTCCCCCCTCAACATTCAGTCCTTATTAAGAAGGAACCTCAAACACAGTCTTTGTAATGGAATGGCAATCTATCTGATCTCCAAGGTGTCTAATAATTTTTGGGTGTGTGGTTGAGTTATCAGGGTAGAAAGTAGGACAAGGGATGATTACTATCTCAGAAGGAGAATCGATGCACCACGGTACTCAGATTGGTGCATAATATACAATGCATAAAATATTTGGGAGTTTTTCATATTTTTATCTTTATTGAGTAAGACAGTTGAAAATATACAAAGCAAGCCGGAGATTTCCACTCATCTAAGGATATGTTAGTCATCCTTTAGAAACAGAGTCCACTTGTACTCCTTTGAATTTTGGCTGAATTTAATGACAACATTGGCAAAAGATCACTTATTCTGTAATAATTCAAAGATTATTTGTTATCTACTTTCTATACCTAAATAGATAATAACTTTCTGGAAAGCTTCTCTAAGTCATGAAATGAACCAAATAAGCTCTTATTATTATTTTATGCTCATTCCACCCATTCTAGTAGTACTTTGAATGGATTCTATATGTTCTGTCGGAAATTGTCCCATAAGGACTCCTTAATTTCAAAACCTTTTATTATGTGTGGGCCTAATACTGGGGAAGGCTGACACACAACGACACTAATTACTTTACCCCTTGGCATAATTTCCTATCAGATTCTGTCATTTATAGACTAATTTTCTCCTCTGTTTTCCCATTTTCCCAAATCACAGATTGATTCCTATTAAGTGAATTAAGTATTTGAACCCTAAGGAGAGCAAGTTCTATGGCTAAAGTGGAATCAAATATACATGAAGTCCAAAAGTTAAAAGATTATATCTTCTTAAAAGTCCTGACAGTATGTCTCAACAGAATTTTAATTAGGGGAAAAGCTGTACTGAAAATCTGGATAAAAGATGGAAAAATGCTCAAATAGTAAAAGAAGAAGAAGCAAGAAATTTCCTTAAAACTGGTAAGTGTTAGATTGGACTATATTTGTGCAAGAGTGGGGTAAGACTCCTCCCTAAACTAGTGGTATTCCAGGAAAATATTACCCTTGCCTACATACGTTACTGAACCAAATATATTGAGTACTATGGCTTGATTTTATTATTTCAGCTACTTTTTCTTCTCTCTAATGATCACACCTCACAATTCATCAGCTTCTCAGATGCACACATACACACACACACATACACACACACACAAACATACATGCACCCGGAGACACATATACACACACAAATATATACACACAACCATAGAGAAAGAGAAATGCTGCTGAGTGTTACAAAATGCTAGATACATAGTTAATTTTCTTTAACTTCAAGGTGTCATTTGTTTATGGTATCTTTGAAAATAAATTCTAGTAATTGCTTCATAAAATTAATTCTGAAATAAAACCTTATATAAGTGCAATTTCTTTTTAATTGTTTTTCTCATTAACTTATTTTTGTTTCTTTTAGTGACTACACAAGTTACAAATGGGAAGTAAAATGCAAAACAGTCTTCAATTTTGTTTTTAAAATGCATTTTCTAATTATATGTATATTCACAGTATTCACAGTAATATTTGTGTATATGCACATTTAATAGGTAGATCATATCAATCCATATGTCTGCTATTAATCTTTCATTTTCTTTTTTTCCCTTTTTGTTTTTTTTTTGTTTGTTTGTTTTTTGTTTTTTTGTTTTTTTGTTTTTTGTTTTTGAGACAGGGTTTCTCTGTGTAGCCTTGGCTATCCTGGACTCGCTTTGTAGACCTGCCTGGACTCAAACCCATAGCGATCCACCTGCCTCTGCCTTTCAAGTGCTGGGATTAAATTTTTTGTTTAACTCAAATATTTTTAGTTTCCTTTTGGTCCTTTTCCTTTAGATTCCTTCCCAATCACAATCACTCAAAGTTCTAATTTAGCTCCTTTATTCTTTTGCTTATTTCCAACTTTGAAACAAAATAAATTACAGTTACTATGTAATGTCTGCCCTTCTTTGCCCCCCAGGATACTCACCAGTCTGTTTTTGAAATAGAAACTACATAAAAATTGTATTATGTAGAGGAGTAATGTAATAGCATATGTGAAGGTCTCATATCTTGAATTACAAGACAATTCAAATTTTGCTCACTTTGAGAGCTTTTACATGAAGTATACATTTTTAATTTAATTTTTCTCCATTTCTCAATTTAAGTACATCTATATTTCTTTCTTCCATAGCTATTGTGAATAGACTGACAATGAACAATGCCAAGCAAGTATCTCTACAGTAGGGCATCAAGTTCTTTGAGTATATGCCATGGAGTGTGATAACTGGGTAATATTAGGTACATTTTTAGATTTTTGAGAATTCTTTACTTTGAGTATCATAATGACTGTGCTACTTTTCCTTACCATTAATCTCAAGTTCTCACCAACATTTTCTGAATTGTTTTCTTAAAATAGCTATCTGACTGTGGCAAGATGAAGTATTAGAGTAGTGTTAATTTTGTGTTTCTGTGTCCTAGCTGCGACAGGCCACTAGGCTTCAGGCAAATGGAGAGAGATCTGAAAGAGAAGCTGCTCACAGGATGGCAGCTAATGCGGAGGTTGGCCTGCACAGGTAGGCTCAGCCTATCGGCTCTGGGTCCTAGCTGCCTCAGGCCAGCAAGCTTCAGGCGGAGAGATCCGAGCCCGGAGCTGTTCATAGGATGGAGTGTGGCTGGCGCCTGGATTCAGCTCGGTCTGAAAGCTCTGTGTCACAGATGGGCTAGCTTGGTAATCGGCTGGGGGTGGGGGTGGGGCTGCGAGAGATCAGAGCCTAAAGCTGCTTGGATGCTCCATAGGCCTTTTTGAATGGCAGGGCTCTGCTTATCTGCTCTGTTACCCAGATGGGCTAGTCCAGTAAGCAGCTGGCGGGCAGAGAGGATCTGAAGTTAGCAAGATGGCAGCTAATGTGGATGATGGCCACTGCGCTAGGACTCATGGGACTCAGCTCTGCCTGTCTGTTCTGTGTTCCAGACCCCGTAAGCAGCAGATGACAGGCAAAGAGAGCCAAAAGCTGCATGAATGTCTCACAGTCTTTCTTAAGACAGCAGCTAAGGTGGGTTGTCCCCTGGGACTTTTCTGTGCTTTAGCTCGGTGGCCAGACATCGGACGCACACATGCTCCACACAGTGTGCATCCCTTTCATCTGGGAATCAGCAGCACTGTTGTTTTGTAGCTCTCAGTTTGTTTTTTAGGTTGCTGTGCAGTCCTGGTTGTCCCGCTAAGAAGCGGTGTGTGATGGGTACCACCATCTTGGATCTTCCTTCAATTTTGTGTTTTTCCAAAACTACTAGGAATGTTAACTATTTCTGATATGTTTCTTAAATCATTTTAATCTATTGTACTGATATGTCTTTGCTCAGAGCCTGTAGTGCTCTGAAAGATAATAGTCCCCATAGCTTCATACGTTTGAATGACTGCTCCCCAGTAGGTGGAACTGTTTGGGAAGGATTAGGTGGTGACATTATTAGCGAAGGTATACCACTGGGGGTGGGATTTCAAGTTTTAAAAGTCCTTTCCATTTCCTTCTTTGCTCTGTTTCTCTATTTCTCCATGTCTCTGTCTCTCAGTCTGTCTCTCTGTCTCTTTTTTCTTTTGTTAATTAGTTTACAAAGTAGCAGGTTTCCTTGTGCCATTTTTATATGTAAGTCACTTTGGTCAACTCTTCTCATTCAACCAGCTTCCTGATTCTGGATCCGGATGTAAACTTTTCAGTAGTTATCCCTGTGCCACCTCCCTGTCTGCTGCTACACTCCCTGTCACAGTGGTCATGTCTTTATTTTCTCTTGAAATTGACCCCCCTCCCCAGTAAATGGTTTATTCTATAAGTTGACTTAATCGTCCTGTGTTTTTGAAACAATAGAAAAGTAACTAATATAAGTTAGTACCAGCAAGTGGGTTATTGCTGTGATGGGCCTGACTAGGCAGGAATGCACACATTTGGACTTTGGACTGGGAAAGGGGTTGACTATTGTAAGTAGGGCTGAATGCACCATCCTGGTAGAAGCTTTGGAAACACTTGCACTGTGAACAATTTGAGCTATAGCAGCACAGTTCAGGAGATTTCTGATGGGAATAAAGTTAGCAACTGCACTAGAGACCATTCTTGTGATAATTAGGCAAACAAACAATGTGGTAAGTCTTTTCTTTTAGTCCTAAGAACCTGATAGAGATTAAATTGAAGAGGTTTGGCGTAATTTCATTGGCAGAGGCTATATTAAGATCATCTAATGCTTAATCTGTATATTTTCATTAGCAGTCAGTCCCGTATAGCTTTGCAATGACAGAAAAGCAGGACAAAGAATTACAGAATGTGCAATTTGAGGAGACAAAGAATATCAGGAAATTTAATGTTGGAGATGAGGTTTGTGCTCAAATAACTTAAAAGTTTCCTATTCTTAAAGAGCAACAACAAAATCAAGATTACTCAATGTAACTCGCATGGGAGGCAGCATCCACCACAAGCAAAAGCAAAAATTATAGTCAAGAAAGGTAGGGAGTAAAATGACTGTACACCTTTCTAGTGCTTAAGGAAAGCCACTGAGGTTAAATATGAGACAGGGTAGTCCCTGTATAGTTTTCTGAAGGAGCTATTTTGTGACCCTTTGAAAGAGGATCCTGGGTTGTATTGGGGATCAAGGATATTGGATATTTCAGGTCTATGTAATACCTGCTAGGGAGAGCTGAAGATAGGAAAAGGAAACAGCCTAAGAAAGAGAAGTGTTTTGGAGACAAAAATAAGCTATAAAGAAAGAGCCATCTAAGCCCTATTATATCCAATTTAGGATTACATTATTTGTAGATTTTCCTGCTCGCTTTCAGTCTTGTGTTGATACCATATATGCCCATTCCTCTCTTTGAAATGGTAGTGTGTATTCTGTGCCATTGTATGTTGAAAATATGTAATTTGGAGTTTTTGTTATTATTTTTCTGGGTATTATACTTAAGAAACACACTTGAGTCTCAAAAGAGAGTTTTGCCTTTGGGCTTGTAAATTATGATGAGACTGTGAATGACTATGGGGACTTTTGATATCCAACAAAATACATTGTGCATCATAATATGGTCCCGTCTCCTATGCCAGCCTCCTCTCTCTCTCTCTCTCTCTCTCTCTCTCTCTCTCTCTCTCTCTCTCTCTCTCTCTTTCTCATTCTCTCTCTCCTTCTGTGTCTGTCTGTCTGTCTGTCTCTCCTTTTGTGTGTGTCTCTATCTCCTTCTCTCTCTCTCTCTCTCTCTCTCTCTCTCTCTCTCTCTCTCTCTCT
>OU015749.1:46452983-46468021 GCA_907169655.1 Acomys percivali
TCTCTCTCTCTCTCTCTCTCTCTCTCTCTCTCTCTCTCTCTCTCTCTCCTTCTGTGTGTCTGTCTGTCTGTGTGTCTGTCTGTCTGTCTCTCTCCTTCTGTGTCTGTCTGTATGTCTCTCTCTTCCCCCTGCCTCCTGTTTGTTGATATGTATGTAAGCTTTCAGTTACTCATCCAGTGCTGTGCATGCATACCTGCTGTCACTCTCCTAGCCATGATAGCCATGCACTTACCTTTTGAGACCGTAAGCCACCAGTAAATTGTTTCTTCTATAATTTGTCTTGGTCATGGTGTCAAAACTATTTGACAAGTGCAGGTTAACACCAAATTTACTTTTTGCCACAGCACGATCAACATAGATTTATCTCTGCAGGGAATTGAGCTAGCATTTCTCTGAGAAGCTGAATCAAGCTCTAAAGATTACCCCAGCTCTGTACATAGGAAATCAGTGTCTCATAATCCATGCAGTGCAAATATAGCCAAATGTTAACATGAAACTTAATATGCAATTCAGAGTGTAGTGGGATAACTGCCCCTACTGGAATTTCTACTTCAGTAAAAGAGAACATATTTTCCAATGATCTTTTTTAAATAGTGAAAGTTTTATCTTAGAATTATAAAGCATAGAATATCAATCAAACTTCTATGCCTATATACTTACTAATTATTTTAATTATTCATTTAGTAAGTATTTACTATACTTTTCTCACCTATTGCAGTCCAGAAAGGTTTGTGGAGGTCAAGAGTGCAAAGAATTGGCTAGACCTATGGAAAATGTGCACATGGGAAAAGGAAACACTTATTTTTACCTAAAATATTTTCAGCCAAAAAGATTCCCTTAGAAAGATGGTTAAGTAGTATTCCATAGTGTATATGTACCACAGTTTCTTTATCCATTCTTCTACTGAGGGACACTTAGGCTGCTTCCATGTTCTGGCTATTATGAATAAGGCTGCTATGAACATGGTTGAGCAAATGTTCTTGTTGTGTGCTGGAGCATCTTCTGGGCATATTCCAAGGAGTGGAATAGCTGGGACCCCTACCCAGATCTAGCCAATGGACAGAACATTCTCCACTGTTGAGTGGAGACTGGGGTATGACTTTCACACAAACTCTGATGCCTCATATTTGACCATGTCCCCTGGAGGGGGAGACCTAGTGGCACTCAGAGGAAGGATAGCAGGATACCAAGAAGAGACTTGATACCCTATGAGCATATACAGGGGGAGGAAATCTCCCTCAGGAACAGTCATAGGGTAGGGGAATAAGAGGAAAATGGGAGGGAGGGAAGAATGGGAGGATACAAGGGATGGGATAACCATTGAGATGTAACAAGAATAAATTAATAAAAAGATTTAAAAAAAGAAAGATGTTTAATTGTAATTTTAGGAAGGTTACCAGATAAGGACAGATAAAGTTCCTTCTATTATATATAAAAAGACTAATGTTCTTGCATTGGATGAGCAGAAGGAGAATAGTAGACCTCAGGACTCAACAGAGCTTTTTAACACTGAGACTTTAAACACCGCGCCATGCTTTCTCACCCAAACAATACTTACATCAGGATCTCAATTACTTGCAAAGTGATAAATTCCCCAACAGGAAATTATGGCTGCCTTCTACATAATTAAGCTATACTTTCTTCAGGTCCCCTATTAATCAGACCAGGCCTCATTTACAGAGATAAAATATTTGGATGCCTTTACTGTACATGATTTTGTTTATAGCTTAAAATTCAATATATTAATTTCTTTTTTCATTTTATTGCCATCTATAAATAAAGCACTAAAGATCTAGATGCAACAATATCTAGAAATGTAGTTAATATTCTCCATATGTATGTCACCTCATTACTCTTCTTGTCGGCTTTGGATTAAACACCAAAGGGATGCATTATTTATAGCCAAAGGGAAAATACTGTGTGGCTGTAACTTTCAGAAATGTTTCTATTAACCAGCTAGCTGTTCTCTAGGATAATATTGTGTTTAAACTTGACACCATGCTGCCTTCCCTAACATTCATACACACACATTTATCTGAAGATAATAAGGGTCCATAAAACAAAAGCAAATTGCTTTATCAAGGATTTTACTAGATATTTTTTCTTTTTTCTTTTTTTAACTTTATTATTTTTTTTAAATTTTATTAATTTATTCTTGTTACATCTCAATGATTATCCCATCCCTTGTTTCCTCCCATTCTTCCCTCCCGTTTTCCCCTTATTCCCCTCCCCTATGACTGTTCCTGAGAGGGATTACCTCCCCCTGTATAAGCTCATAGGGTATCAAGTCTCTTCTCGGTGACCTGCTGTCCTTCCTCTGAGTGCCACCAGGTTTCCCGCTCCAGGGGACATAGTCAAATGTGAGGCACCAAAGTACATGAGAAAGTCATATTCCACTCTCCACTCAAGTGTGGAGACTGTTCTGACCATTGGCTAGATCTGGGTAGGGGTTTAAAGTTTACAGCCTGTATTGTCCTTGTCTGGTGCCTTAGTTTGAGCGGGACCCCTTGGCCCAAATCGGGCTATCATAATGTTCTACTTGTAGGTTTCTAGGACCCACTGGATCCTTCTACAATGCTATTCTCCCATGGTTCTCTCATCTAGAGTCCCAATAGGATGTCCTCCCCTCTGTCCCAGTTTCCTGGTAAGGGAAGGCTTTCATGGGACATGCCCCTTGGGCTAGTATGCAGATATAAGTGAGTATATACCATTTGAGTCTTTCTTCTTCTGGGTTAACTCACTCATTATGATCATTTCTAGCTCAATCCATTTATCCACAAATTTCAAGAATTCCTTGTTTTTATTAGCTGAGTAGTATTCCATAGTGTATATGTAGCACAGTTTCTTTATCCATTCTTCTACTGAGGGACCTTTAGGCTGTTTCCATGATCTGGCTATTATTAATAAGGCTGCTATGAACATTGTTGAGCAAATTTTCTTGTTATGTGCTAGAGCATCTTCTGGGCATATTCCAAGGAGTGGGATAGCTGGGTCTTGAGGAAGCCCTATTCCAAGTTTTCTGAGATAGCACCAGATAGATTTCCAAAGTGGCTGACTAGTTTGCATTCCCACTAGCAATGAAGAAGTGTTCCTCTCTCCCCACATCCTCTCCTGCATGTGGTGTTGCTTGAGTTTTAGATCTTAGCCATTCTGATGGGTGTCAGATGGAATCTCAGAGTTGTTTTGATTTGCATTTCCCTGATGACTAAGGAGGTTGAGCATTTCTTTAAGTGTTTCTCAGCCATTTTATATTCTTCTGTTGAGAATTCTCTGTTTAGTTCCAATCCCCATTTCTCAATTGGGTTATTTGGTTTGGTGGTGCTTAATTTCTTGAGTTCTTTATATATTTTGGATATTAGACCTTTGTCAGATGTAGGGTTGGTGAAGATCTTTTCCCAGTCTGTAGGCTGTCGCTTTGTTCTCTTGACAGTGTCTCCAGCCTTACAGAAGCTTCTCAGCCTCATGAGGTCCCATTTATTAATTGTTGACATTAAGGCCTGGGCTGTTGGTGTTCTGTTCAAAACCAAGATATTTTTTTAATGTGGTGATTGAGTTAAGAAAATGGCATTGGTGGTCATTCAGAAAACATTCAATGAAAATCTTATTTTACTGTCTTTTCTGTTTTCTGTAATTTTTAGTAAAATCCACAAGATGTGTTCCTATTAAAACACATAAAGTAACAGTAAATTTAGATCATACTAATCTTACCAGTTGGTATAAAATATTATATGACATTAGAGAAATGTCTCCTACTTAGTAATCAGTGACACCACAGATTGTCATAATTAAGTTCAACTATCATAAAGCAGTAGTTTTGTAATGTCTGTGGACATTTCATAGTTAGTCACATTACTGAAGTGTTGCCAAGCGGTATTGTCCATAACTGTCAGAACATTCCTGACTGGCAAATTATAGATAAATTTCCATATTCTCTTCCCCCTCTTACTCCCTTTCTTCCCCCTGTCAGATGCCCTTCCCCTCCTTTTACTCTTTAACTCTTAGAGTATTATACTCTGTTAGCTAAGCTCCATTTCTCTCTTCCAATTTATTTATTTTATTTACTAATTTATAGATTATTTTCTGCTAAGCTATTTGACATAAATCAAAAAGACCCAAATAAATGGTGTCCTGAATTTACCTCTCTTCATATCTTTCATCTTCTCTTACTCAAATTTGATCTCTCTGCACTGCTTACACTTTAATTTTCCAACAGTTGGCTCATGTACCTTTTAGATTTGCTAGATATTTTGTTAGTTGCCAAGATAATAAACAAATTTAAAGATACATAGAAATCTTGTCATTTATGGCTTAAGAAACATTATGAATGAATTAAGCAAATACGTAAAAGATCACCTTACTATTTTGTCTCATAAATAATTGATAATTCAAGTTTTTATATGAACACAAAAATGATATGATTAAACAAAATATTTTTTTCTTTGGTGGATAAGGAGTCCCCTTTCCTCTCTGCTAATCAGCATGTCATTAAGACATCCTCACATTATCACCGCTTCTGGCATCAACATTACTGTTCTAGATAAAGATGGCCTTGAATAATAGCCAGATCATGGAAACAGCCTAAATGTCCCTCAGTAGAAGAATGGATAAAGAAACTGTGCTACATATACACTATGGAATACTACTCAGCTATTAAAAACAAGGAATTCCCAAAATTTGTGGATAAATGATTGAGCTAGAAATGATCATAATGAGTGAGTTAACCCAGAAGGAGAAAGACTCAAATGGTATATACTCACTTATATCTGCATACTAGCCCAAGGGGCATGTCCCATGAAAGCCTTCCCTTACCAAGAAACTGGGACAGAGGGGAGGACATCCTATTGGGACTCTAGATGAGAGAACCATGGGAGAATAGCATTGTAGAAGGATCCAGTGGGTCCTAGAAACCTACAAGTAGAACATTATGATAGCCCGATTTGGGCCAAGGGGTCCCGCTCAAACTAAGGCACCAGACAAGGACAATACAGGCGGTAAACTTTAAACCCTTACCCAGATCTAGCCAATGGTCAGAACAGTCTCCACACTTGAGTGGAGAGTGGGATATGACTTTCTCACGTACTCTGGTGCTTCACATTTGACCATGTCCCCTGGAGCGGAGACCTGGTGGCACTTAGAGGAAGGACAGCAGGTCACGGAGAAGAGACTTGATACCCTATGAGCATATACAGGGGGAGGTAATCCCTCTCAGGAACAGTCATAGGGGAGGGGAATAAGAGGAAAATGGGAGGGAGGGGAGAATGGGAGGAAACAAGGGATGGGATAACCATTGAGATGTAACAAGAATAAATTAATTAAATTAAAAAAAAAAAAAAAGAACTCAAGTAGGCAGGAACATGGAGACAGGAGCTGATGCATAGGCTATGGACGGGTGCTGCATATTTGGTTACTTTCCATGAGTTGTTTAGCATACTTTCTTACAGAACCCAGGACCACCAGATTAGGCATGGCACCACCAACAATGGACTGGGACCTCCCCCATCAATCACTGATTAAGAACATACTCAACACAGTCATTTGCTTTGTTTTTAGTTATTAATTAATTTAAATATTCCCTGTAATCCTGGTCATAAACACCACCCTCCTCTCCTCCCAATCCTAACCCTTTCTCATATTCCTCAGAAAAGGTGAGCCCCCTTCACACCCATACCGCTGATTAAGTTGCATCAGGACTGAGTCCATCCTCTTCCTTTGTGGCCTGGCAAGGCAGTCCTATCAGGGGAAAGTGATAGAAAAAACAGACAATTGAGTCCATGTCAAAGATAGCCTCCCACTACCCTTACTAGGAGGCCCACATGAATCCTGAGCTGCCCATCTGCTTCATCTATGTAGAGGATGTAGGTCTAGTTCATACATGGTCCTTGGTTGGAGCTTCAGACCCCACAAGATCATCTGGGCCCTGGATAGTTTGTTATGTTTCTCTTCTTATGGAGCTCTTGCTACCTCTAGGTCCTTTTATTGTGCCGCCTCCACTTTTCCACTAGACACCCTATGCTTTGCCCGGTGTTTGGCTTTGAGTCTCAGCATCTGTTTTGAACTGCTGCTGAGTGGAGCCTTTCAGACTATTAATGATACTCTGCTATGTTTGCAAACAGGAGTCTAATGGAGTCATTTCTTAACTGAGGTTTCTTCCTCTAAGATGACTTTAGCTTTTCTCAAGTTAATATAAGCAACACAGTATAATTTGCTTTCTTAAATTTGAATTTTAAGAATTCTTCACACCTTTGGTTTTACCCTATGTCTCTAAGCTATGTATTCTTAGGTATACAAATAGTGTCTGATAAGGGTCCCTTCTGCTAGAATGGAGATTAAGTCAAATTAGATGTTGGTTGTTTTCTCACAGAAGATTCTTTGCCTTATTTCAGTAGCATTGCAGGCAGGACAACATTAAAGATCAAATGGTTTCAAGCTGGGATGGTGTTTATGTTTCTCTTTTAGTATTGTGAGGAGTAGTTTCCTGTACCAAAGATTTTAGCAGGTAGTGGTAACAGCTCTATTTAGGCACTAGCTCGACCCTTCATGTTCAATCCATTGTGTAGGTGCTGTTTCCATCAAATCCAGAGAATCATGCTTCAGGAAACACTGTACAAGGGGACATGGGAAGAATGTAAGGGTCAAATGGGATAAAGGGCACCAGAAAAAATAATGAGCCCTCTAAATCAACATGACCAAGAGACATATGAATACACAGAGATGGAAACCTCATGCAAAGGTTTGCATATATCCTTTGGTATTTATTATGGCTTTCAGCTTAGTATTTTTTATAAGTTTCCTGAGTTTGTGTATGAGTGGGTCTCTGTGTCTATATTTATTTCTTGGGCTTATTTACTTCTGTTTGTTTTGTCTTATTCTGGTGTTTTAGGTTCTGTTTTACAATTTATATTATATTAATATATAATTACTTCTTAGAGACCTCTTTGTTTTCTAATGAGAAACATATAGAGCATGCATCCAAATGGAGAAGCGATGTGGAGAAACTGGGAGGATTAGAAGAAAAACCATAATATGGATAAATTATGTAAGAAAAATACCTGCTTTCAATAAAAATGAAACAAATAATTTAGGAGATGGCTCAGAGGTTAAGAGCACTGACTGCTCTTCCAAAGGACCCGGGTTCAATTCCCAGTACCCACATGGCAGCTCACAACTGTCTTTAACTCCAAGATCTGACACCCTCACACAGATACACATGCAGGCAAAACACCAATGAACATACAATAAAAATAAATTATTAAAAAAATAATAATAATTTAGATAAACTAAAAAAGAAAGAAGAAAATGGCTTTAGAAAATATTACTTCGGTAAATATTTTCCCCATGTTTTGCCTTGTCTTCTCATACAAACTGTCTTTTACAAGTGTGAAATTTGAGTTTAGTTTGCCAGTCCTTCTCCCAAGCATTATGTCTCTGGTATTTTGTTTTAAAGGTTATCACCAAAGATGATATATAGACTCTCTGCAGTCTTATCTGCTACAAGTTTTACAAGTTTGCCTTTTATCTTCAGGCCTGCCCTGTCAATCACTTTTTGTTAAGTTAAAGGTTTTGACATCTGCATCTAGATTCCTTTTGTGTTTCTCTGAATGATCAATTGCTCTAGTTCTCTCTTGAAAAGACTATTATTCTTCCACTGAGTTCCTTTCAGTCTTTGTCACAGACCCCTTGACTGCACTGATAAATACAGTACCTAGTTTTCTTGCTCTGTTGTTGATTTGTCAATATGCATATATTTTGTACAGTAGATTTATAGGAAACCTAGCTATCCTGTTGTAATTCCTCTGATTTTCTTCTCACTCAAAACCATATTGGTTATTCTGAGGATCCAGCTTCTCCATGTAGCTTTAGATAGTTTGTTGGTATTTTCAACATGATTTGAGTGGAAATGGTTTTATCTTGCAGAGGTTCTATATGGTCCAAGAAAAATCACTGCTTTCACAATGATGATTTAGATTATACAAGGCCCTATGCAGACATATAATTAACAGTTACGTTTCTGTTTTTGTGGTTGTGATCTTTACTAGTAGTGGTACTGGTAATAGAAAACAAAGGATCATAAAGTCTCATTTCATCCTATGCATTATATTCTTTTTAGTGGTATTCATTAAATTAGAATGCGTGTTTCTAATACTTTTTCATAAAGAATTGGTATTTTGTTTCTAATAGTCATAAAGTTTACTTACTTTTCCTTTGGTTTTTAGAGAGAGGGTTTCTCTGTGTAATAGCTGGCTGTGTACACCTGGCTATCCTGGACTTGATTGTGGACTAGGCTGACCTGGAAATCTGGAAGAACTACCTTCCTTTGCCTCCCTAGTGCTGGGATTAAAGGCATGTGCTACCACATCCGGTACTTTTTAAATTTATGTAAGCAGTGCATATTTAATAGCTATACATTACATATATTTCAGATGTATTGTCAATGTTTTGCATGTACATATCTAGTTCATCAATTTTGAGAAATGAAAACTACTATTTTATGTTTAAAGCTATATGTATCTTTGAAAATTAATTATTATTCTCTCTGTGGGGTTAACTTTGGGCATTTTCAATAACCCTTATGTATAATCTTATGACAATATCACATAGTCTTTCAACTTCCTCGCACATTTATGAGTTGGGAAGAACGTGAGTGCTGCAGTATTTCAGATTACTTTGCACAGTCTGTCATTCTCATGTCCACAAAAAGACATGTGCGATGTGAATGGCATTTTGCCAAATCAATTTGCTTGCTTGGAGTGAATTGTGATTTTCATCACATTAAGCTCATTAGTTCATCAACACAGGATAGATTTCCATCAATTTAAATCACCTTAATTTATTTGAAAGTTGTGTCAAACTATTTGGTATGTATACTTAGACTTTTTGTTAAATTTTTACCAGGTGTTATATGGGTTTAGTGTTATTGCAAATTGGATTTTCTTAAATATATTTCATTAAATTCAAGTGTGTTTTGCCTATTGTTTCTGTTTGAAAATATAATTTTATTGTATATTAGGTGATATGCTTTATTATATTTTGTTGAAGTTTTTTCATATTTAGTTGTTATTTTATAGTTTGTAGACACAATGGCTTATATTGTTTGGATTATTAAAGTTATTTGCACCCAAAGAATGAACCCCACTAAGCCATGGTCTAAAATTATTTTTTCATTTATTTTTTAAATAATCAGAACATTCACATACTTTTATTGATGGAGATATAAGTGTAAGAGCCACTTTGGAAAACAATCTGAGAATTTCTCACTTAAAAGCAGTTGCCATATAATATATAGGACCATCCGTGTCATAGAATTTCTACTGCTGTGATAAAACATGAACAAAAGAGACTTGGATAGGAAGGATTTCTTTCAGTTTACATCTCTCAGATCATATTCTATCAATGAGGGAAGTCAGGTCAGAAAATCAAGGCAGCAAGTCTGCTGCTTACTCTCCTGCTTCCTATGGCTTTCTCAGCCTGTTTTTTTATAGCACCCAGGATTAACAGCCCAGGGCTTGCACCATACACAATGACTTCAACATCCCCACAGCAATCACTTCTGAAGAAAATACACTATAAGTTTGCCTACAGCCCAATCTTGTGGAGGTGTTTTTTCAATTGATTTTTGTAGGCTCTGTTTCTTAACAATTAAACTTTATTATACAACCCAACAAGCTTACACAATAGGGAAAAAAGGTTAAAAGGAAAAAAGAGTGAACCTTCTGGTATCTATTCCACGGAACGGGTCCCTACGTGTCTCTGTCCTGTGTGCTGGTCCAGCCTGTTCGTTGATCCTCCTTCCAATCCATGTGGTGCGCTCAATCCTGTCTGAACCTGTTGCACCTCTCTCCTCTCCACCTGTCTCACATGCCAAGGGCGATCTCCTTCTCCCATTGAGGGTCTATTAGAAAAACAATAGTCCAGGTGGAGTCCCCAGGTCTGCTTCCTGAATTCCAGGTCCAAGATGGCTCCACCTGGTCTATCTCAAGGTTAATCTAAGGGAGTATCCATGGTGTGTCTAAGGGAAAGCCCTCCAAGATTGCTTTCACCTGTGACAAAGATTACAGTATTTCCCACAGATTTTCCCTCTTCTCAATTTATTCAAGCTTGTAACAGGTTTATATACATTTATTTTAAATGTTTCTGATCTCAATTTGCTAACTAAAATCTAACTACATGTATACTTTTACTAAATATTTCTCTTCTTATACTGTCTTGTGTTCGTCTTGTCATTACAATTCCTTTATAGTAGGAGAACCTAAAAAGGGTAAATTTTTTCTTCTCTTAGTGTATCTTAATATGAATGAGACATTGATGCTGATTTTGCATAATTTTGTACAGAATTCACTAGTCAATACTAGATACTTGGCCTTTCTTTGTAAGAAATGTTATCCTCCTGTGGTATAAATTCTTATTTATATGCATATATACTTGTTCTAAATAATAAAGTATATTAAAATGCTAATAATTAATCAGATACAAAATTAAAACTTTGACTAGCATTCCCAATTAGTTTTTTAATTTTGGCTGTAATGATTATATACAGGTCTTTTTCATTTAGACACAGACACTGAAGTTCTTTTGTGTGATAAAGGGATGTTATATCTGAAAAACAGTTTTAGAGCAGTCCTTTGCAACTGATGGCACTTCCAATCTGTACCTTCTTCTGTGATGACCCCTGAGCTTTGGTCAAAAGGGAGAAGTTGTGGAAATCTAGGACGTGATGTAGAAGATGGAGTAAGGTATAGTTTTACATAAAATGATTTATAAAATTCTTAAACAATCAATAAAATGCATTTTAAAGTATTTCATAGCTTTTTAAAAATTTAATACTTTTTGTTTTGTTTCTCTTTTGACACATATATTTATATTATTACACAGGAGTAAAATAAACTACATACTCCAGGAACCACGAGACAATCATGAATTATAAAATTGTTAGATTCATAGTGGTTTGGCTGTTTGTATTTGGTAAACTTGAGGTAAATGCCATTACTATCTTCTTGGGTGTAAATTTCTGAATGGAGATTAATATCTCTCATCTCTCATTTCTATTAACTTAAAACACCTATTTTTATCTAAAAACATCTTAACCCCTAACCTACTAAGCTTAATTGAAAGACTCTAAACTATCTGGCCTTCAAACCCATCAGAGACATAAGAAGAGATAAAACTTAAATAATTGACTGAACCTGGAGAGCAGAATAGCAGCTTCCAAAATGAAAAAATGACAGAGACAGTTTATTGCCTGAACAGTCACCCAACACTCTCTGTAACGTTGGAGCATCATCTTCAGCCTTCTGGCCCTATATACCTGACAGACATATTTGCAAGGCAGGAACTATTGAGGACTTGCCTACCCTGTCTTGGAAGAGTTTGGCTGTTGACTCTGCCTGCATCTAAACTTGCCCATTTTTAGGCAGAATTCTGTCTGTGGCCAAAACGAGGACATTTTGCCCAGTGGCGGGTTTGCCACATTTGAAGCCAGCTCCATAAGGAGGTTCTTTGATGCTCATCTTCTTTGAAGCAGCCTGGGTGTTGCCAGGAGTTAACTTGTCTTGTTGTCAGAGAATCATTAGAATAATAAAAACATCTTTAAACACCATATTCTGTAGGTCTCTTAGGTTTTTTAACCTTATTTAGCTATTTTACCTCATATATCTGTAGAATCATATCTATCTCTTAGACCTAGAATATATATTCTTGTGATAAAATTAGACTAGTTTTTACATGAGCATTATTTGCATCAATATAAAAAAATTAATACCATTGAATTTAAAAGTAACCTTATTGATGAATAACAATTAGGGCCTTGAGATTGGGAGAAGATGCAATAATCCACCTTTTCTTCTATTCTCCCTCTATATTTCTATATTCTCTTTTCTTTCTTTTCATCTCCTATCTCCTTACATACAAAAGAAAGGTAAAAGAAAAGAGATATGTCCCTGAGTGAAGCCTAGCTTGACTCATTTCCTCTGTAAAAGACTACTAATACTTATAACCAACTCCCAATGAAAATAAGTATCTGTAGAGCAAGAGAAAAACAGAAATCTGTCCAACCCCCTTACTCTCTTTAACATTTTTACAGCTATTCCCTAACAAGTACAACCACACATTTTTGTTGAAATATAATTTGTTATCTGATATATAATATTAATTATCAATGAAATAAAAGAACTTGTGAATGCTTAAAAAAACAAAACAAACCAAAAAACCAAAAAACCAAATAACCAAAATCTAAGCAAAAATGTCATAGCTTATTAGATGAAAGTTGTTATTGAAATTGCTTTAATTTGAAAATTTATCTGTCCGGTTCATAAAAGTCATGGTTATCAGTCCTTTTTAATCTATATTGGATGACATAGGATTAATGCACCTCTCTGTGTTCATAAGAGAAATCTCTTCTTGCCATAGATGCAAATGAATGCAGAAACTCACAACTGGACAAGGTGCAAAGCATGAGAGACTTTGAAGCATTCATCCCTAAATGGGATGCCTGCCAGATCTCTCCCATTATGGCTCTGGCCAAGTATGTTGAAGAGGAAGGAAAAAAACTGTAAGAGGAAGATGTGGTTGATGACTCGAAGGAAGCAGCACCCTCCAGACATAACCAGATTGATACACACATGTAAAGACTAGGACAGCATGTGCAAGACCTAGAGAGTCCAAGTCAGACAAAATCCAAGCTTTGAGAAAGAGAACTGGACACAAATTCTGACTTTTAAAGAAGCGTACGCTGGTGCCTCATATTTGACCGCGTCCTCTGGAGGGGGAGACCTGGTGGCACTCAGAGGAATGATAGCAGGCTACCAAGAAGAGACTTGATACCCTATGAGCATATACAGGGGGAGGTAATCCCCCTCAGGAACAGTCATAGGGGAGGGGAATAAGGGGAAAATGGGAGGGAGGGAAGAATAGGAGGATACATCACCCATTGAGATGTAATATGAATAATTTAATAAAGTAAAATTTAGAAAAAGAAGAAGCTATTTGCAATTGTTACCAGCTGGGAGAATATAATCCAGTTTAATTCTGATGAGTGAGCCACTTGTTTTTTTTTTTTGTTTGTGTGTTTTTTGTTTTTTAATTTGGTTTGTTTAATTTATTTTTACTAATTTATTCAGATTACAACTCAATTGTTATCTGATCATTTGTATCCTCCTATTCCTCCCTCCCTCCCTATTTCACCCTACTATCCTCCCTTAGTTATACGACAGATGGGGACCTCCTCCCCCACTATATGGTCATAGGCTATCAAGTCTCATCTTGGTAGCCTGCTTATCTTTCAGTGTTTCTCTTTGGTTTATGCTTGAGTTCCTGCCGTGACTTCCCTCAATAATTGATTGTTACCTGGTAGTGAAATCTAAATAAACTCTTACCTTCTCAATTTTCTTTGGTTATGATTCTTCTGACAGAAACAGAAGACAAAAGAGAAACTTGTTTTTAATTTTTTTCAATAATTCATATAGCTAGGTGCATCAGCATAAAGGTTTTCCTTGGAAAGTGAATGAACATGAAAGCACTGTCCTTATGGTAACCATCATTTTCCAATATAATTAGAATGTGAAGATGAAGGAAAAAGATACAGTTGATATACATATGACAAGAAGAACTAGGGGACCATTAACTTGAACACTACCTCCAATACTTAAAAGAGCCTACACTTTAGACTTAAACTACTCAGCCAAATATTAATGTACTAGAATAGCAGTGGTCATATTAGAATTGGGTTCAGTTAAGGCAGTTACATTTTTTGAATAACATTACACTCTATATAGTCTGATTGTTTCCAGGCAAAGAACATATTTGTGTAATAAATGAAAAGCAGAAAAAAACTAAGTAAGAGAGTAGAAGATGACATAAATTATAAACAAATCTTAACCTTTAAGAGAATAAATCAAAGTGATCAGTAAATATTAAATTTGTAAGAATTATTAATTATTTTGTTTCTTAATGCAATAATGTCATCTCTATTTAGTATTGCATTTTAACTTCAAGGAAATATAGTCTGTATCTCTTTATTTTCATATTTAACCATAATTACATTATTTTATTGTTTTCAAGATATTATTACTTAACTGTGGACAAATTTTATATATTTTGAACATTCTTGTAATATTTACTATTTTATAGTTCACGCAAAAGTTCAGTGACAATTTTCCAAACAAATTTGGCTTCTCTATTTTCACAGATTTTCAAAAATAAATTTTGCCAGTTTTCTATTTTAGAAATTAGTAGCATATAAAATATAGAGAAAGTAACTAATCATAATCATAATATTTTGCATATAAAATTATTTTATTTTCACATTATTTTTGTTTGTGTTTTTAACAAACAAACCACAGCATGTGTCTCACAGCAAGAATGGGGACATCAGAGGCAACTTGCAAGTATAGGTTCTCTCTCTCTGCCTTCTGTGCTCTAGAGAATTAAATCACAAAATCTGATTCGGCCGCAGTCACTTGCTGACATAAAAAAAAGTTAATTTTAGAAATAACAGTCAAATAATCAAATGAATTGATCATGTTAATAATTTTAAAATAATGAATACAAATATATATTAAAATATACTCAACAAGTTAATTTTAGGTAGAACAGTAGAATATGTTAATATCGATCTGTTTTTTTCATTTTGGGTATAGAAAAATGAATGTAGGTTGTTTTATGAGATGGAACTCAACAAACTTTTATTCATTAGCATATTCTTGCATTAACTTAGCAAGACTTCACTGTGGTGGGAATAATTTTTTTAAACACCTAAGAAAATTCTACCCCATGGGATTTTTTTTTGTCCTAGTATTGTAGTAACTAAATGAAATGTAGTCAGTACTAGAAAAGACTGTGGATAAATATGGCCAAGTACTAATTACCTCCTCAGGGACTATTTTACATCCAGAATCACACTTGAAATTTTTGTTTTATTCAAACAACAGGCCAGAAGAGTGATTATATGATAATATGTGTGTGTGTATATATATATATATATATATATATATATATATATGTGTGTGTGTGTGTGTGTGTGTGTGTGTGTGTGTGTGTGTGTGTGT
>OU015749.1:46468031-46497275 GCA_907169655.1 Acomys percivali
TGTGTGTGTGTGTGTGTGTGTGTGTGTGTGTGTGTGTGTGTGTGTGTAATTTATATATTTCAAATGTCCATAAATTATATTAAATCTCTCTGTGGAGTGTTAATTAGTTAATTTGTTTGCAATTAAATCACACCTTGTGCAAAATGAATCCATAGAACATATAGCAATTTTTTTGCCTTCAGAATTTAAGAATCATATAATTTATCGTAATGACTGATTTTACTTAAGTATGTAACAGAACTATTGTAACAATTTATATAGTTTTCTGTTGATAATAAGTATGTGCATATTATTGCCTGATTATCTTGTATTTTATGCATTTTAGGAAATAGATATTCTCTACTTGGCCCATAGAAAATGATGAAAACCTCCCAGCTGCGGTTGTGTGAATTTTAAGCAAAAACCAAACAACAAAACAAAATGAAAACAAAAGACAATTAAAGCATACATAGTAGTTTTTAATAAATGGTGCCAATACTTCCATATATTAGAGTACTTAAAGCCAGTTGTTTGGGATGAATGAGGACATGTAGACTTAGAGACGGATAGACTTAGAGGAGGGGTATCATCGGGTACACGTTTGAGGTTTCAAAAGCCCAAATCATCCCCAGTTAGCTCTATTTACTGCATTACTTCATCTAAACATGAAAGCTCCTAGCTTTGCTCCAGTGCCATTATTACTTGCCTGCTGCCATGCTTCCTTCCGTTTTGGTCACAGATTTTAACAATCTGAAAATATACTCCCCAAGTAAATTCTTCTATAAGTTGCCTTGATGTGGTATTTTATTACAACATAAAAACATAACTAGAACAAACATATGTTTGAATACATGGTCACCAGTTGGTGAAAATATTTAAGAAGTATTTATAGGTATGTTCCTGTAGGAGGAGGTACATCACTAGGAACAAGTTTTGAGGCCTCCAAGCCCACTAAAATTATGTTTGTAGACCACATAGTTGTGCTACACACACACAAATATATATAATACGTTTTTAGATGCTGCTGCTTCTATGTATGCCTGATTGCCAGCTGCCATGCCTCCTGTCATCATGGTTATAGACTCTAGCCTGTAATCCCATATCACTCTTTTTTTTTTCTTTGAGTTACCTTGGTCATGGTGTCTTATGACAGCAATAGAAAAGTACTAAAGCAGTATGCTAGGTATCAAGATTTCCATTATTACTTCTGTCCACTGAAAAGTTATTAACTTAGTAGCCAAGAGACGCAAATGGGGTAGGGAGCTTTGGATCAGGATTACAATAGATACAGTTTCATCCAATATACATAAAATGTTCTATGTTAAGAAGAGCTCATCTAAACAATTAGGAATTCATATTATTATTGATACCAATAACTAAAATCCCACCAGGATTTGGAGGAGAATGTGGAGCATTGGTTACTTGGAGCTAAGTCTTGAATTTGGTCCTTCTTTGGTTTAAGCACAGCAGAGAAGAATTTCCTGACAGAAGATTACCACGATAAATGCACCTGCTGAGAGATTCTGTGTCTTGCATCAGGGATTAGAGTGGCAATGATGCTGTTATCTCCAGTGGAAGGAGTTTGGGAAGGGAAGGACTCTAGTCACAGAGCAATAGTACAAAGAGATCCGTTTGTTTTTTATAATTGTTAAGACAGAGTCTCATTATTTAGCTCTTTTGTCCTGGAACATTTTGTGTTTCCCAGTTTGATCTCAGAAACTCTCTTCATCAGTATTGTAAACTACAACACAGCTTACAAATTCCTACCATATTTTGAATATGTATTTGTGGCACATTTGTGAGCAAAGACAAAGATGATTCCCTGTATTGTACAATGATAACTGAGGTGATGGTTTAATCCTAGAAATAGTTTCCAGGGTGAATATTGGTGATTTTTAGTAAGTTTACTGCTTCTTTACACGTTGTTACCCTAGGGATTAAATATATAATTAAAATTATGCCAATTATAAAGAATTAAATAAACACTCTTTTAACACAAATGGCCTTTGAGTAATTTGTTTAACCTGATTTATCTAATTAGACAAAAAGTCAATGACAGTTATTAAATTCAAGTTTACTAATAATATTACAAAACTTTTGAAAATGATTTAATGACTGCAGCTGAGAATGTTAGAAAACTCAGAAGGTCTCATCATATTCAGAAACTTGTTCTTATTAATGAAGGCCAGAGAGATAAATGGAGGCTATACTATTCTTTGTACAATTACAACTAATAATAGGGACATGCAATCACAGGTGATACTTTTAAAGGTTAGTTCATTAAGAAGTAAAGAGAATTATTAAAGCTCGTTTTCTGGTCATTGTATGAGTCGATGTAAGGCATCTGCAAGGATGTTCTCATATAGTGGGATTAGGAATATAAATTACCTGCTTCAAAATTCTTAGAGACACACAGAATATGACATTTAAGTTGTTTTTATAATCCTACATTCCTTTGAAAACAAGACAAGTGAACTCCTGACATCACCTCCTTATAGAGACGTCTTCAAATGTGGCAAACCAGCCACTGGGTGAAATGTCTTCGTTCCTGCCACAAACAGAATCTGCCTAAAAATGGGCAGCTTAGATGTAGGCAAAATCAACAGCCACAATCTGCCAAGGCAGGATAAGCAAGTCCTCAATAGTTCCTGTCTTGCAAATAAGTCTAGCAGAGATATTGGGCCAGAAAGCTGAAGATGAGGCTCCAACGTTATAGAGACCTCTGAGCGACTGTTCAGGCACTAAACCATCTTAGTCAATTTGTACATTTTGGCAGCTGCTAACTTGCACTTCTGGTTCACTCAGGAATTTAAGTTTTATTACTTTTCAAGTCTCTGAGGGGCAATGAAGGCCAGATAGTATAGTTTTACAATCAAGTTTAGTTGGTTAGGGGTTAAGACCATTGTCAATCAAGATAAAGAAGTTAAGTTATTAGAGTTGAGAGAGGATAGATATTAAATTTCATTCAGAAATTTAGACCCAACATGACAGGAAAGACACTTACTTCAAGCTGGATAAATACAAATAGCCAAACCACTATGAATCTAATATTTATAGAGCTCGTGATTCTCATGACTGTCACATGGTTCTCCCTGCTGTGTGTAGTTTGTTTTATACATGTGTAATAAAATAAATGTATTTTTAAAAGGAGATAAGGGCAAAAATAACCACTTAGAGTGGCTGGGGCAATGGTCTCACTCAAAGGATGGGACTGTTCATGGCACATGGAGATTTCAGACTGCGTGCTTGAACCAATTTACCTTTGATATCCTTCAAGTTAACATATATTTCTTCTCTCTTAATTTGTAATTTCAACAGAAAAAAATTGTGATATCATAGAGGGATTATTAAATGACAATTACAGTATAAAACTTAGACATCCTTCCTTTTAAAAAATTTTATTTAAGTAATTTATTCAGATTACATCTCATTTGTTATCCCCTCATTTGTGTCTTCCTGTTCCCACTCCTTTCCTCTTTCATCCTATTCCCCTCCCTTAGACTTCCTTCTTACCATTTATTGGTCAGGGAGGCCATAGCTCTCTTATATTGGTACTGACCTTATTTACTGACCATAACTACATAGTAAGATCTTATTAGTAAAGACACAACACAAGTTCACCATAGGACATAAAAATATATCCTGAACCCATTAACAGTACATTCTTTCAACTTGCTAGCTTTCATGGTACAGAAAGGTCCTGTGAAGACCACTGGAGAAATTAAATCAATTGTCTTACTCAGCACTGGATATATCATGCTACAGCTCCCACCTTATAGAAACAAGGTGGCTATTTTTGCATTCATAGCATGACAGCTGTGAAGGTATCTTAGAATTTTCTGATTTGATTTGAATACTGTTGCAGAAGTGTGATATTTTTGTCTGGTACTGTGATCCTGATGAATAGCCTATAGCTGGTAAAGTAATAGGTCCTGGTGTTGAGCCCAGCATTGTGACTTTTACTAAATGGTCATAGTGTCAACTTACTTTCTAATTATTTGCGTGCATAGATCTGGTATCATTTCAAGCTTAGTTGAGGAAGATTCTTTTGGTAATAGACAACAATAAATGGAAAGACAGATAACTTACCAAACTTCTAAGAAAAAGTGAGTGATTACTCAGCCATAAATAGGATATCAATTTATACTAATCCCCAATTTTTCAAAAACAAAAAGTTCTTAAAATTTAAATTACAAAAATTAAAATATTAAACATATATACATGTGTATGCATATGTACTATGATCCATAAAAACATATTTTATGAGATATATCTCCAAAATAAAGTTAATCTTCACAAATATACATTTAAAATAATATTATGTGTAGCTTAAAGCAGAAGTATAATATGTAATAAAATACATTTTGGGTGTTTGAAGTTTCTTCATTGAAGAAGGAAGTGAAATTTAGAGACAAAATGACCAAAAACCCTTTATTTGTGGTTATGGTAAATATTGAATTTTGTGTTTCACATATCTTTCAAACTAAGGCTTCTAGTGTTGGTCTCTTTTATTAAGTTCACAGCTATGATAAAATTCATCTGAAAATTGTAATACCCATGTTACCAATATGGCAACAGCTGGTACCAGAAGTTTTCCCAGTGTATATATTCACAAAGGAATATATTATTTCATTTTACTGTCTCTCCTTAGATATGCTTTTAAATTTTTGAATAAATCATGTGGAACAGTTTGGAAAGGTTAAAAACCATAAAATAAAGGTGTGTGTGTATGTGTGTGTGTGTGTGTGTGTGTGTGTGTGTGTAATTTTACAAATCACAAATAGCATACAAACATGCTCCTAATGAAGTATAGTAAACAAAAACTTTTGTCTAAAACACTTATTGTTCTGTTAGTTTCTTTCTTTCTTTACTTTACATAGAAATTACATCTTCCTTCTTTCCTCACTTCCCAGTCCGTTCCTCACATCTCCTCTTTCCCATTCCCCCCTGCTTTACTCCTCAGAAAAAAGGAGGCCTCTCTTGAGTATCAACCCTCCTTTGCATATCTTGTTGCAGTAGGACCAGGGATACCTTCTCTTATTGAGGCTGGACAAGGCAACCCAGTTAGGGAAAAGGGGTCCAAAGACAGGCAACAGAGGCAGTTAGTCCCTACTCCAGTTGTTAGGAAGCCAACAAGAAGACCGTGAAGCACATAAGTCACATATGTGTAGGAAGCCTATGTCCATCACATCCATGCTTTTTAGTTGGTGCTTCAGTATCTGTGAGCCCCTAGGGTTCCGAGTAAGTTTATAGGTTTTCTTTTGGTGCCCTTCCAGTGTTGGTCTATTTTATTACATTCACAGCAATGATAAAAGGCATCTGAAAAATGTGAAACAATGTTACTAATATGGCAAAAGCTCAACATCAGCATTTTTAAGTGTTTATATTCACAAAGGACTATATTATTTCATTTACTGTCTCTCCCTAGATATGTTTCTTATATTTTGATTGAGTAAATTGGAACAGTGTGGAAAAGTCAAAAACTATAAAATACAGAGATGTGTTTGTGTGTAAAACTTTATAATTCACTAGGGACATACAAACGCATTTGTATCTGAAAGTAGTAAAATTGTTTATTTATTACATTCATTTGAGTCATTTGAATTAATAATGCAGATGCATAATTCAAATTTAATTGATATATTATATATTGCCATTTGAGTGAAGGAAAACTAGACATAAACACTCACCCATTGTAAGTTTCAGATTCAGCAATGAAAATAACACAAACAGAAAAGCAATTATGTGTGAAGACAAAACACATTATGTGAGACTATTAGAATGTTAAAACACACATTTTTAAAGCAGAAAGATGATTAAAAACTATAAGTCAGAAGGTGTAGGAATCAGCACAAAATCTGTTAAGAAGAAAGTTGCAACTCCCAGCGTTTAATTCAAATGTGCATGGGAAAGTGGTGTTGGGAGCCTTCTATGCTTATCAAGCAGTATAATGATCATCCTAGGGTACCTGCAAAGCTAGTCTCCCTTGTTTAAAGTTGGAATTTTGTAAACCTTGTTTTTCTTTTTTAAAGCACAGAAATTTTCTGAGTTAATAAAATAATTGCTCAGGGCACATTCTATCAACAGCAACTTCAGGTGAGCACTCTAAGGATGCCGTTTAGAATAAATTTGCTTCTAAATTGCTTATTTCTGAAGTACAAGAAAGGTAATTGGTAGGAATCTCTCTAAAAACAAGCCTGCTGACAAGCTATACCAAACCTAAAACGAATAATGCTAATAGTTCTTTTAAAATACAAAATAAGCAAGAAGATACTTGATACCCTATGAGGATATACAGAGGAGGAGGAGGTCCCTCTCAGTCACAGTCATAGGGGAGGGGATTTAGGGGAAAATCAGAGGGAGGGAGGAATGGGAGGATACAAGGGATGGGATAACAATTGAGATGTAATATGAATAAATTAATAAAATATATTTAAAAATAAAATGTGTATATGTGGAAAAATACAAATTAATTTCTAGAAATTGGATTTTTTATATTCCTGGACAATAGTAAGCTATTCAATAAGCAGTAGATTAAATAAACACATGCCATTTTGCCTACTAAAGCATATTGTCATTCAGTCTGTAAGAGTTTTACAGCTATGAGATTAGTAAATAAAATTTTCATGAAAACTTAAATAAATTGACATGGGCAGTGGTGGCCCACACCTTTCATCCAGCCCCGAGGAGACCTAGAGTGACTTCCAGGGCATCCTGGCATTAAGTGCTAGTTGCAAGACAGCCAGACCTACCCAAAGAAACTTTATTTCTAAAAATCAAAAATAATAACTAAAAAGGAAAGAAAGAAGAAAGAGAAAAAATGATTGAATTTTGTGTAATTAAAATGTTTTTATCAGGGCATTTCCCCTTTCTCTATTTAAAATATTTTTAATTTTTCACTTTACAACCCGATTGTAGCTGCCTCCCTCTTTGAGTCCCAATCTTACTTTCCCTCCCTCATACCATTTCCCTCCCTCCCCTAGTCCTTAGAAAAGAGAACCCTCCTCCTCTAACATCTGACCTCAGCCTATCATGTCTCATCTGGACTGTCTGCATCCTCTTCCACCATGACCTGGCAAGGCCACCCCATTAGGGGGAATTGATTAATATGTGAGGGTCAGATTCCATGTAGTATTCCCTACTCCCCATATTATGGGACCTACAAGGAGACTGCAAAGTGTCTAGGTCGATGCCATGCATGGTCCTTGGTTGGTGCATCAGTCTCTGCAGCAACCCCTTCTCCACCAGGATTAATTGGCTCCATTGGTCTCCTTGTGTAGCTCCTGACACCTCCAGGCCCCTCTATTCTCCAACTCTTCCATAAGACTCCTTGTATTCCACCATGGAGTTTGGCTGTGTGTCTCAGCATCTGCTTGATCTCCTGCTTGGTCCACAAACAGAATAAATATTGGTAACAGTTGAAGAGAAGAAACAGGAAAAGAGCATAACATAGAGGTGCTCTTAAAGACCCCACCCAGCAAGAGATCTTTCCTGTATTTTTTATTTGAGATTATTTATTTCCTTTTGTTTGAACATCTAATATTAAATGATGCCTTCAAATACAAAGGTAGGCATATTCCTATAGACAATTAAATTTGTAACATCAATCCTATAAAAATTGAATTAATTTTTATTTTCACATAAAATAATATGTCAAAAATGGTCTTCCCAGCAGAATATAATAGCTGTGATGAGGTTGGGATGTTTTTAAGGTCATGGCTTCTGGAAAACAGACTCTGCCATTACACTCCCACCCTGCAACTATGTAGCTTTTTCAGACAGGAAAATCTTGAACTGCCTGTATAACCATTCTAACTTCTGACCTTATAGGTGTGTCTACCTGTTATCTCGTTTAACTGGTATTCTCCAATTTATATACATTCATAGACTTTGTTAAAAGTATTCTCAATAATAAGGAACTCATGTCTAATATTATCAACTGGATCAAACAATGTTAACTGGCTCTCATGTGACAGTTTAATGAAGATATTAAAATAACAAATAATACAATTAAATATACGGTAGAAATCTAAATAGAAAATTCTCAATAGAGCAAACTCATGTAGCCAAGAAATACTTAAAAATACTCTACATCCTTAGCCATCAGGAAATGCAAATCAAAACTTCTTTGAGATTCCAGGTAATACCTGTCAGAATGATGAAGATCATTGACACAAATGAGAGCACATGCTGGCAAGGATGTGGAAGAAAGGGAACATTCCTCCATTGGCGGTAGAAGTGAAAACGTGTACAGCTCCTATGGAAATCAATATGGCGCTTCCTCAGAAAATTGGGAATTGATCTCCCTCAAGACCTAGCTATACAGCTCTTGGGTATATATCCAAAGAATGTTAAGTCCTACTACAAAGAATCTTCCTCAGCTTGTTCAGAAAAACTTTATTCACAATAGGCAGAAACTGGAAAGAACCTAGTTGTCTCTCAAGAATAGATAAATAAAATCTTCTGTATTTACACAATGGAGGAATATTTAGCTATTTAAAAAGTAACACAGTGAAATTCACAAGCAAATGGATCTAGAAAGAAATTATACTGAGTGAACTAGCCAAAAACCAGAAAAACAAATATGATATGCATTTGCCTTTATATGGAAATTAAACATTAAGTAAATGATAACCAAGATATTATCTGAAGAACTTTAGATTTTAAGAAGAGAAATCAGGAGGAGCATATGGATCTCCTTGGCAGGAGGTAATAGACTAGATTTAATGCAGAGAAGTGTATGGGAGGGTTTAGGAGCTGGAAATCAGGTAGAATTGATATAGAGGAAGAGAGTGGGGAAAGATGGCTTCAATTGGGCAATTTACTGGGTGGTATGGCAAATCAATGCAGAGGAAACTTACTAGAACATATGTAGACAATCCTAATGAGGACTTCTTCTAATCAGGAACACAGAGTATCAACTGGCCATCTTTGTCATCAATCCTGGCTTCCAGTATCATCCAAATTGAGTTGCATCCAGTTGCATCCAATTGAGTAGTTGGCTGAAAGGGAAGGAATTCCATGGAAATCCAGAGTTCTCAGGCTCTTTCTAGTGCCAAAGACTTCCCTTTGTAAACTGAAAGTGACCCTGATGCAAAGGACAACACCATCACAATTCATTGGACATGGAGAAGTGAAGCTTGTGCCTACATGGAGCCTGCAACCCTACACCCTAGTCTCTTTGGTGTGGGAAAATACTCTGTAGGCTACAGAAAGAGTATCAGGGTCAGCATCCCAGCCACAAAACCTCTGATATAAAATCTATCCTACTTACAAAGTATACAAGGGCAATGGTGGCACATAACTTGAGGGAGAAGACAGCCAATGTCTGATATGACTTAAAGCACACTCCAAGAGTAGTGTTCATGTCTAGCACTGCTTGGGTAACCAAGATTGAGAGACTAGAATGTCCAGAGGCCTAGGGTTAGTTAAAAAATATATATTGAGACAGATGCTGCTGGGACTCTTTGCTGGTCTCTGGATGAGAGTGGTATGGACGAATGGGGCTATGGAAGGACCTGGGGGATCAGGAACCCACAAGGACACCATCGAGGCTGGTGGATCTAGAAACAGGGGACCCCACTAAATCTGTTGCACCTACCAAGGACAATGCATACAGTAAACTTTGATCCCCTGTTCAGATCTAGCCAATAGACAGCTCATTCTCCACGGTTGTAAGGAGATTGGGGACTGCCTCTGGGGTGAACTCTGGTGCCCCAATTTGATCATTTATCCTTGGTGGGGAGGCCTGGCAGGCACACAGAGGAGGGACAAGCAGTCTATCTGGATGAGACCTGATAGGCTGTGGTCATATGGTGGGGGAACAAGTCCCTTCTGTCAAACGTCTAGGGGAGAGGAATAAGCGAGAAGATACAAGGGTGGGGGATAACAATTTGGATGTAATCCGAATAAATTATAATAAAGCATCAAAATGATTCCTAAAATTATTCTGTTATATTGCAAAAATCAGTGCCTTATCCAGCCATCATCAGAGACTTCCTCTTGCAGCAGATGCAAACAAATATAGAGGCCCACAGCCAGACTTCTGTAGAGAGAAATTCTAAATGAGAAGTCTTTATAAAATCCTTCCACTCAGAGCTCAGGAAATCCTAGAGAAATAGAGACAGAAAGAGTGTAAGAGCCAGAGAAGATGAAGAACACCTGTATCATTAGGCGGTCTGTATGAACAGAACAAGGCACATATGAACTCAGAGAGCCTGAAACATCAAGCACAGACCTACATGGGTCTGGATGTTCTCTGTGTATATATTATAGAGATTATCTTAGTATTTTTATAAGACTCATGATGTGAGAACAAGTAAGTCTCTCACTCTTGTGCCTAATCTTCAGACATTCTTCTTGTGGGGTTTTATGTCCAACTTTAATATAACATTTTTGCTGCATCTTATATTTTGATTTTTCATGTCTGCTTATTATCTCTTAGATGACTGATATTTTCGAATGGAAAAGAAAAATGGTGGAAAAGAGGTGAATTCTGGAGGAACAAGAAGTAGAGGGAGAGAAAACTATAATCAAGATATATTGTACAGAAAAGTATCTACTTTCAAATGAAAGTAAAATAAACAAATAAATAAGTAGGCTCATCCCTGCGAAAGGCTAAGTTTCCTTTGCCTGGTAGTCATTAGGTGCTAGCCAACTTCATAGGTCTATGAAGCCACAAACTTAGACAATAATACACTAATACCCGTTGGCTAGATAAGCATAATTCCTTAATACATGGTGTGTACTTCTACCCACAGATAAGAATAACTCCTACAGTCCTACAGTCTATCAGGTCTCATTGGACTTTAAGCTTTGGGATGCTTGAACAGGCAAGGGCTTTGGTTGTTGCCTCTGTTTCAGTTGGCCGTTCTGGGCCCTGGTTAGTTGCCACTGTTGGTCTTCTAATGAAGCTCCTGTCTCCTCCACGTCCTTTTCTCCTCCCCCATTTTTTTCCACAAGGCTCCCAGCACCTTGTCCTGTGTTCGGCTGAGTCTCCATACCTGTTTCAAGGCACTTCTGGGTGGTGCCTCTCAGAGGACAACTCTGCTTATCTGCTTTCTACAAGCACAGAATTGTATATGATGCCTCAAAGTCTTTACAGTCATAAAATACAGTCTAAATGTGGTGCAACTGATATTATTATTTCTGCTGGATATATAGAAAAATGAAAAACCACACAATCAGCATACTACATGTATGGAATTGAAGTGAAGATAAGAAATTTTTAGAGAATTCTCCCTGAGTTCAGTTTGCAATATGGGTGTCAATAGAGGTTCAGGGTTATCTGATGTGGAAATCAAATCTAGAGTTTACGGTAATAATTTAGAATAAAGGTACTTTTTCATTTATAACCCAATTAGCGAAATTTATCAAAATAGGTTTTTAGAGGTTGTATATAACTGAGAATACTCCAAACATTAGTATTTTGGTCCAATAAATTTTGACAACACATTAGAGTAAGTTTTTAAATGATAAATCAAGCCATTCTACTAGAATATGGCAAACTAGTTCAAAAATTATTCACTACTAGGTAAAAGAATACCATGGTAAATACATTTGGTTATTGCATATAGGAAAATATGTAAAAAGAAAACAAACATGATGAGAAGTTTTTCTTCAAGAAAGATATCTTAGAAATTTTCATTTATAGAATGGACACTAGTTTACTAAATATTATCTTCCTATGACACAGAAAAAAAATCATCAAAGGAGGAAAATGCCTTGATCCGGGTCAGAACACTGATGCTAACACCACAGGTGAACACAGCAACATTTTTAAAACAATCCTAGCAATATGATTATGTTATAACTACTATGGTACACTGTTTTACATGCAAATAATAATTGCTGGAATAAATTTAGAAATAATGAGAGCTTTTTTTTTTTTTTTTAAGTATGAAGTCAAATATGCTTCCAAAAGAGTAGAATAGTAACCTGATTTGAAAGACACTAATTTACTCAGGTTTGAACCTAACTTGTTTATAATTCCTTCTAATTATGTAAGATTCAATCCCTTACTTGTTTTTGGTTATTTTCTGTGGTTCAAAGTCAGGCCATGAGCTATGAATTATATATTTATCTTTTCAGTTCATACTTAGCTACTGACTTTCAACTTAAGTAGTTTAAAAATTGATATCACATGCTCTAGATATCTAAATTTGAAAGACCAATGTTGTCAATAACTGGAATCTGGGTGCTTATTATGTATGTCTTGTTTTTTCACCCTTTGAGTTCTTTCTTTGCAGGTTTCAAAGCTCCAATGAATATTTATATTTAATCTACATCTACATGTAATTGACATACAATTAATAGTTTGTGTTCTCCTTACTTCACATTTGCTAGGATAATGGGAGGCCAACTAACACCATAGAGGCATCCATGTTAGTTTCCATGAGCAGAAAGATATTTTTTTTTTTTTGATACCGCTCTCTTGACACTGTGGATTCTGTCCCTGATTCAACTTGGGAGGTGTTACAGAGTCACTCAATAACTGACATGTGCAAAGTGATGAAGTGGTGCATGGCATACTTGAATACTTGTTTTGCCTGATAATTAAGTAGAGTTCTCAATGGGCAGACAAAGTCTTGCGAAGTGTTGTTTGTTTGTTCGTTCGTTTGTTTGTTTCATTTCTGATGGCCAGAGCTAATGATCATCTCCAAAGCAGTGGCTCAGTCAATGTTCTACTGCTGTGAATATATGCATGACCACAGCAACTCTCATGAAAGAAACCTTAATTTGGGGCTTGCTTAGCTTTGGAAGTTTAGTCCTTTCTTGTCATGGAGGGAAGCATGACAGCATGCAGGAAACCATGATGGTGGAGAGGTAAATGTGATTCTATATCCAGATTGTCAGGAGGCAGGAAGAAGGACATTGGTCCTGGTTTAAGCATGTGAAACTTCAAAGCTCATCTGCAGTGACATACTTCCTCCAACATGGGCACACCTCTTAATCCCTCTCAAGTACAGCCACTCCCTAATGACTAAGCATTCAAGTATATGAGCTTACGGGGGCCACTCTGATTCAAACCATCATAAGCAGTGGCTCAAAATAAAAAAAAATTCTTTTCTGTTTACCAAAGAAAGAATATCTATTCTCCAAAAGAAATATATCTCTCTGAGCTCTATACCATACTCCATTTGCTGCCTATAATACAAGTTGAGGTACATCTAATTTTTGAAGGCAGAGAAAGTTATAGCAATCTACCTACCATAATGATTATCACAAATAATCATTTCAAAATCAAAATTCTTAAAATATGTTTCTTACTTTTGATATAGGGCTTTCACAGTGTAAAGCATATCACCATGTTTTAATTTAGTATGTTAATTGAAAAAACATTTCAGATTTTAGTATAGATGCTCACAGATAATTAGGGTGTATAATTTTTATCTTTCAGGTACATAACCAAATAATATAACTAAAATATATTATTTTTTAACCACAGTTCTTACAATGCATCTTATTAAACAAATTCAATGATCTACTCAATAGAGTGTCAGTATCTGTCAATACCTATAGCACAGTGATATAAGGAATTCATATATCAAAAGTGTGTCTGAGATAGATAGATAGATAGATAGATTAGTTAATTATATACTATGTTCTCTATTTGCTGATTTATAAAGCCTATTTTTTAACATATGGCATCCCCATTATTATAGCAATAATTTGCTCTGGTAAAGGGATACAAAACAGAAAACTCCTAAATTAAGACTCTTAAATGGTTTCAAATAATCCATGCAGTTGGGAAATTGCTTGGGTTTAATACTCAAAGTTGTGTTATAGTTTAATCTCCATTATGGGACATTATGGGACACTACACTCAGGGGTACAATGTCATAGTCTTTGCTATTTGGGAAGCTGATGCAGGAGGATTAATTAATCACTCAATAAAAGGAGAGACTGGACAACACAGGATACCTCTTAAAAGCAATAAAATAAAACAACTGGTTTAAAATTATGAATAACCCTTAAAGTTGAATAATTTTTTCTTTTTATCATGAGTGGGTTTACTATTTTTAAACATCTGATTGTTTAAAGAGATGATAATATTCTGATACCTCTAGAGTAGATGGAATATAGAATCATTTTAAAAAAATTACCCCAGATGCTTCATCTTCCTTTATACTTTCTGCCTTATACTTTCTTGAGAAACCATCAAGAATGCCATCACCAGATATTATCCATCAACCCTACAAAAATGGGTCAAAAATTCTTTTGTATGTACCTTTTTAACTATTATGTAGTACTGCATTAAAAAATAGTATCAATAAAACTAATTATTAAAATATCTTCTCATGTTTCCCATTCCTAAGGGATATGTACTACAGTGAGTTGAAAGTTATTGACTCCACAAGAATGGCCATAGAATGTCAAGATTCACCCATCTGAAAACATGTGCTTGCATTTCATTATTCTTTTTTTTTTCCTGACCAGTCACACATCGACAGACAAGACAAGTTCACTTAGAGGATGAACCTATAATGAGACTGCTAAAATCAGGTAATTGAATGGTGCTTGCTAAGGTAAAAAAGTAGAACAAATGCAAAATAGTTAACAAAGCATGTAAAGTAAGTCTTGTGTTAAATATTATAATAGTAATAAAACATAAAGTGTGTTAGAAACCTAAAAAAATGACCACTAATGAGAATATTATTTCAATTGATGTCTGCTAAATTCTTCCAAACTGCTTACCAAGGATCGCCAGATCTTTGCCAGTCAAATTCAGCTAGCTTTTCATGTTCTCTAGTGTTATTACTATTCTTCTGATATAATTCTGAAGTTGTCACAATACTGCTAATGTGCTGTTTTTTATTATCCTTGTTATCTCATTTAAAAGTGAAATATATTGTCTTTAAATCTGGCAAATATTGTTGAAAATATAGCATGAGAAATGCTAAATAAAAAAATAGGCAAAGAAATGGCAATATTAGCACATGAGAACACCCTTGTTAGTTAAAAGACTCCTGTGCCTTTTCCAGTTGAAGCCTTGCCTAGGTAGATGCTTCTGTCTTGCTGAATTGCACATTAATCTCCTTACTGTTGATTCTGTTATCCAAACTGTCTAAATGTCATGGTGTTTTTTGCTTCATTTACTCAAGATTCAACGTCTTCCATATTGGAAGGGAAGGAAGACACGACTTGCAGGTTCAGGTTATGTGCTGCCAAAGAGAAGGGATTATCCAGGCCTTTACAGTTTCCAAAACAGATGGTTCAGTGGGCTTCCACCTGTCTTAAGATTATTTTTGATATCAAAAAGGTGTCCAAAACAAGAAAAATGTCCAATGAATTTATTTTTTAAAAATGCTTAAAAAACTGCAAAGGATAAAAAAAAAAGATGTCAAAGAGAAGATTAATAACAAATGAATGTATTTTTAGCTTTACCGGTTAATTGGAATGTACTATTTTTCATAGGCTATCTCAGATACCACAATGAAACATATTTTCTAAATATATAAATATGTATTTTATCTAACATGTGACTTAAAATCAACCAACCTAGGCATCCTTCCTTAGAATCTATTTAGCTATTTGTGAAGGCTATAGTATACATATAAAGTAGATGAAGTGAAGATTAACTATTTGTAGCAGAATTAAAAATAATATATTTTTTTATATTTTTATATCTAGTAACAGCCGACAATAATATTCATTAAGTCTACATTTTTCACTAGAACTCTGTAATGTATGTATCCACAGGTTGGCTAAGTGCAAAGCTCGGTAAGCTTTTACATTGTCACACTTGAGGATTTGGAAAGTATACCTAAAAATGTAGTTTCTCACATCCAAATACAGGGTTATCCAATGAAGTTCTTTTACTTTATTTGATGCTAGCATTACAATTTGATGAGGAATGAATAATAATAAGCCTCTAGTCAAAGGGAAAGGAACAAAAGTTAAGTCGCTATTCATAGTCCTTGTATTAAGAGATTCACTTGAAGGTGCAAATAAATAAAATGGTATACTCACTTTAAATACATTAAATAATTAGCTTTCATTTTCAAGAGATAATATATCATGTCCTTGACTAATCTTTTGCATGTAAACAGCAGAGGAGAGGTTAAAATATAATTTATTACAATCAATAAAATAAGCTTATATTTTATAACTTTTGTGCAAAGATTCTCTAGTCTGATCAGTATGATAACTTTTCCTTTAGCCAAGTTTATTCATTATGAGAAAGGTCACTTGTAATAAAGAAAAATTATCCTATGGGTATACAGAAAAATAAATAAAATTACACCAATAAATATTCTTAAAATTTTATGATATGAATCATTAAATAATAAGGTACAAATAAAGTATTAGAGAAACCATCATGCTAAAATATATTTTGATATGACATGAATATAATAATTTAGTAAATGAACAAAGTAAAAAAGACATTTAAATAATGCTAAATTAAACAATTTATATAAGAAAGGAAATAAATTAAGATTGGCAAACACTAAGAAGTATCAGTTTGTTTTTTATGCATAAAAATAAATATTTTCAAGTGCTAATATTTGTACAAAACTAACTAAGATTGTGAGGAAATGAATAATATTCTGTGGGATAAAATATTTTATATCTATTGAAGGATTCTCTGACAGAAGAAATCCATTGACCAAATAAATGTAGACCCAAATGAGTTAATATCTCATTGGGAGAATCATAGAAATTAATAAAACATGATATGGGCTGAATGAAAATTCAGATGAATATGCAGTGAAAAGCAGAATGTCACTGCTTTGGAGTCAATGCCTTTAATGATAGGAACATGACAATGACAGTGACTTAGGGGCATGATCTGATGTTGCGAAAAAACACTGGATAATGTTGAGTATGAAAGGAAATCACAAATGAGAGTAGGAGGTTGATGACAAGTTTTTGATAAAAAGACTGATGAAGATGATTGTGTATACAGACTAGGAAGGATGGCACCTCCATTTTTATTTAAAATAGCAGTTAGCAAATTTGTTGCAGGAAATATACAGTTCAGTACCTGACTTTGGCCATCCTGCAGAAAAGTTGGTATGAGAGTTGGGCAAAGAAAATGTAAGGTCAAAGATAGTTGTCATGGGCCTTGTGTGATACTTTTAACACAAATGATGGTGGTGCCAGTTCAAAATAAATTTGGGGCATAAACGTTTTGAGAAAAGTGGCACCAGGCTCCACCAGAGTACAGGTCCCACATACCAAAGACATAGCCACAGCCTCCAGTTCATGTTTTTACCCATCTCCCAGTGCAGACTGGCCAGGAAATAGAAACATACATGGTCCCATTCCAAGATGGCAGTACCCAGCAGAGTCTGAAAACTGGAAGCACAGTTACTATAAAGTACGCATGCAACTTTGCTGCGGATTCCAAGACATTGGAATACATTCATATTTCTCCAGAGAAAGAAGCAGATCCCAGCTGCCAGGCATTCACAATACCACCCTCAGACCTTCAGACTCTTGCCACTCTCAGGATGACTCTGGATTCCAGAGACATGCAGATCCAGCTTATGGTTAACAGCTCTATTAGCCATCTAGTGGAGACCTGCAAGACCTCAGGATCACACAGGTTACAAATCTACGCCCTAATTCCCTGAAGATAGGTGCAACTGGGACACAATGATCAGAGAAGAGATGTAAGCTGTTTGAGGAGATCTAGCCCCCAGCCTAGAAACCAGGTCACCACCAACCCCCTGAATGAAGCCCAGTGGGGCCAAGAAACAACTATCCAAACCAGGTTCCACCAGGTGACTAAAAGCCAGTGTAAGAACACAATCAGCAAAAATCAGTGCCAATGGCATGACCAGAACCAAACTATCCTAATACAGAAAGCTCTGTACATCCTAGTATAGATGAAACACAGGAAACTCATAAATCTATTCTTATGAAGATGTTATGCCTTTAAAGAGGAAATCAATAAATGTCTCAAAGAAATAAACAAAAATACAATCAAACAAATAGAGGTCTTTAAAGAGAAAGGAATAAATTATGTAAATAAACACAGAAATATGTAATCAAATTGGTGAATACAATGAATAAAATGAAATTAAGAAATGAAAATGGAAATTAAATTAATAATGAAAACACAAAAGGAGGAAATCCTGGAGATGGAAAACTTAGGGAAGAAAACAGGAACATCATCAAGAGAATACATATAAGAGATGGAGAAGAGAATCTCTGGTATAGATGACACAATTAAAGAAATCAGTATCTCTTTCAAAGAAAATATTAAATCAAAAAATTTCCCAACACAAAACTTCTAAGAAATCATGGATATCAAGGACACTGTGAAAAGATGAAATATAATAATAATAATAATAATAATAATAATAATAATAATAATAATAAAAGAAGAAATAGAAGATTCCAAGGCTCCAAGTACTACAAAATATTTTCAACAAAATCATAGAAGAAAATTTCCTCAAAACATACAAGAGCCTAAGAAAACAAAAAATAGATTAGACAAAAAAAAAATCCTGTTGCCACATAATAATCAAAACATTAATTTACAGAATAAAGAAAAATATTAAAAGCTCCAATAGGAAAAGGCCAAGTAACACAAAAGGACAGGCTTATCATAAACACACCTGACTTCTCATCAGAAAATCTTACATCCAGAAGAGCCTAGGAAGATGTCTTGCAAACTATAAGAGACCACAGATATCAGGCCTGACTACTATGTCCAGCAAAGCTTTCAATCACCATAGATGGATAAAACAAGATATTCTATGACAAAACCAAATTTAAACAATATCTATGCACAAACTCAGACCTACAGAAGATACTAGAAGGAAAACTCCAACCCAAGGAGGTTAACTACACACAAGAACACACAGGATATAAAAAATTTCCCTACAGCAAAACCAAAAGAAGAGAAACACTGAAGCATACTACCGCTACCAACATCATCCATGGTCATTAATATTTCTCAACAACAATGGACTCAACTCTCCAACAAAAAGACACAGGATAACATAATGGCACTCTGGATAACCAAATGATGCATTGATCATATGCAGTCTGGACATAGATTATATAAGTAAACATTGAAAGTGTGAAATATAATCTAAATTAATTATTTCATGTATACTGGTAATGCTACCTTGTGTTTCTACTGCATCATTCATTACATTGCTGATAACCTAGTATGTAATCGACCCTTAATTCATGTTATTTTTAACTCATGACATCAACTGGGAAAATGGAGGTGGGACATGAATCCTGTGGCTGGCTTTCTGGCTGGGTGCCCGGCAGACTTTCTCTGAGGGCAACCTTTCAGGCTGGAACTGATTGTTACTGGCAATAAAGTTCCCTGATGGTGACAAGAAGTGGCTAGGGCTGATGGCTCCTAGCGAGGCCTTCCACTGATGGTGTTAAGCATCTAAGAAAGAAAGGGAAAGATGGAGAAAAGAACCATGCACACACACACATACACACACACACATTCACACACACACATACACACACACACACACACACACACACACACACACCTGAAGATAAAGTAAGACAGACTCCAGCAGGTAGGTTTCAACAAGCTTCTTCTTTTTGCTTTATTTTTTTCTCCCATAGTTTATATGCCCCAATAAAATATTTTAAGCAATACAAAGCCACAATGTGATTACATTCTCTTTGTCTATAAGTAAAAGATTAAAGTGGATGTACATTAAGAAAATTATGTTCCCAAATACTTTCACACGATGTTTTATGTATTATGGATGAGAAACAAACATGAATAACGAATTACTTCCAAGAAACCATAAACATTTTTACCTAAGCAACTTGTTACATACAGAGTATAAGCAAGCAAGATAATTTCTCAGCCAGCTTTTATTTACTGGCAGGCTGCAATCTGTGGTTGCAAAGAAGGAATCAATTATCTTAAGAATTAATCTTATAAAGACCTTAAAAGAATCACAAATCTAAACTCCTATATAAGTATAATCAGCCATTTCTATTTTAAGTCCTAAAAATGCTCATCTATTCATTGATATGTTTTATTATTTCATATCAGGAAGCTGAAGGCAGAAAAATAGAATAAAGAAATCAATCATCATCTCAGTGACCAGCCCAGCTTGAAAGAGTCACATGAGCATTGCTGCTATGGACCATTGTTCTTGCTTTGCCAACCTCAAAAAGTCCCTAGATTTACAAATAAGAGTGTACTTTCTCTCAAATTCAATTGCCCCCTAAAATTTCCTGCAGCAGGGCCAATAACAAAAACATCTTTACCTCACTTTGCTAAACAATCTATTTTTCCTTAAAACTTTCTATGTCAGAGCCACTGGCAAAAACATCTTTACCTAACCTTGCTGAACAATCTATTTTCCAAATTCTTTCTGATGGCAATGATAATTGTTAGCAATCTACATCTGCAGGTTGTTTTCAGAGGTGATGGTTGAATCACTACTCTGTTCCACAGCAATGCCTGAAAGAGATCAAGCATTGTTACTGAATATGCCAATGATACTGCCCAGTGAGGGCCTGGAAGCCCCATTAAGGGGATTATAAGGACCACAAAAGGAACAAGCAGAGCTATTCTCCATAACAGCATAAAATCTTAGGGTTTATGCCTCGCCGAGACCCACCCATCATGCATTTGCTAACCTGCGATTCTCTGTTGATGAGTTCTAGAGCTGCTTTGCAGTTCCTCTTGCACGGATGCCAGCAAAAAATACTATGTGAATGAACGAGGCATCTGTGACACACACTCAGACTTTTGTGTATCTGTGAATTTTTTGTGTATCTGTGTTTTTTTGTGTGTGTGTTTAAATCAGGAGACACTGGCTGTCTTATTAGCTAATATTAGTAAAGATATAAATGGCTCCTATAACCCCTTTTTTCTTGAAGTTCTTGTCTGTTGTAAATGTCTTTTATAAATGACATTTGGACTCTAGAGAGAAGTGTAGGGTATGGAGTGGTTACATCATGATGTAGGCCACATATTAGTCAAATAATGTTCTAAAAACAGAATGAAGTGACCAGTTATTTTCTTATCCTGTGAAGATGAGAAAAAATTATTCTAAATAACCAGGAGATGAGTTCTTATCAGTCTGCTAGTGATTTAATCACAGACGTCCTAGCTTCTAAAACTATGAAATTAAATCCCCATTGCATTATAAATACACAATTTATGCTATTTAATAACATAAGTTAGATTAGAGTAACCCACTCTAAGAATAAAAGAAACTTTTAAACATAACTCTTGATGAAGAATATCAAACTAACAAGATATTTTGGAATGCATTTCTTGAACTTGGATGAAATTAATGCGTGAATATTGTACCAGGTCTACAAAGAAATCACTCTCACCACTATCTATGTACTCCACAGAATATCACAAATCACTAATATTGTAGAGCATAATGTTTATCTTCACCAACCAGATCAAATTGTAGCATAAAACAAACAAACAAACTAACAATAAAACCCCCAGAATCATTTTGACAGATAAACACTTCACAACAACGAGTTTCCCTTCCGCACTGTGTTAGAGATAAAATACAAAGTTCTACTTGGAAAGAAAAAGTGTCTGTTCCAGCCACATGCTGTTCTAGGAGATGGACATCTTCAATTCAGAACCTCAACTAATGCAAATTTTGTCCAATAGGAATTGCATTTTACAAGAACCTTGATTTATAACTATTACACACTAGACTTAGGGTAGAAATATAAAAGTCATTTATATGAAATGCAAAATTTGATCCATTTTAAGCTACAGGTAATTATGAAGAGGAAAAACAAAGATTTTAAAGGTCAACGAAATTGCCATCTGCTTAACAATCTGACCATCTGTGAAAGATAATTCAGGAAAGTTAAGAACACAGAGAATTCTAACCCAGTATGACTGTATTCTGTATCTGAACTCAAACACAAGGCAACAAATATCTGAGCATTTGTATTTAAACCAACAACATATAGTTGACTTGTTAATTATATCTCATAATCAGGTTCTCATAAATAAATGGCTATGAAAAGAAAAAAGAAAAAGAAAAAGACATACTGGTTTTCCAGGTCCACCTGGGGCACAGCCGGGGATGATGAGCAACACTCTTTCTTCTGAGGTTCATTTTCATTTCTTTTCACTTTAATTTTTATTATTAATTTGTTAACTTTACATTCTATTGCAGCTCCCTCCCTCATTGCTTCATGATCTCATACACTCCCTTATATACTCTTTCTCCCTCCCCTAGTCCTCAGAAAGGGGAGTCCTCCTCCCCTGACATCTGACAGCTAACCAAGTCTCATCTAGACTGTCTATATCCTCCTGCTTGGTGGCCTGGTAAGGCCACCCACCAGAGAGAAGTAATTAACACATGGGGGCCTGAGTCCACGTCATAAGTAGTCCCTACTCTCCATATTGTGGGCCCACAAGGAGACTGTACTGCCTATCTACTACACCTGAGGAGAGGGTCTAGGTCCACACCATGCATGGTCCTTGGTTGGTGCATCAGTCTCTTCAGCATCCTCCTCCTCTGCTTGGATTTGTTTGCTCCATTGGTCTCCTTGTGGAGCTCATGGCTCCACCTCCAGGTCCTTCTATTACCCAATTCTTTCATAAGACTCCCTGTGCTCACCCAGCTGTTTGGTTGTGAGTGTCAGAATCCTCTTGGATCTCATGCTATCTGGAGTCTTTCAGAGGACCTCTATGGTAGGCTCCCTTCCTGTTCTATCTCTTCAACTGCTTCCAATGTCTATCCTGTTTTCCTTCTGAATTGGAATTAAATTTTCTTCCTAGAGTCCTACTTCTTATTTAGTTTCTTTAGGTCTGTGTCTACAATACACAGACCTGTATTATTTGGCTAATATCTGCTTATAAGTGAGTATATACCATGTGTGCCTTCTTGGGTCTGCATTACCTAACTCAGGATGATGATTTCTACCTCCATAAATTTGCCTGCAAATTTCAAGATTTCCTTGTTTTGAATAGCTTAGTGGCATTTCCTGTGTAAACGTACCTCAGTTTCTTTATCTATTCCTCAGTTGAGAGACATCTAGATTGTTTCCAGATTCTGGCTATTATGTATGAGGATGCTATGAACATAGTTGAGCAAAGGTTCTTGTTGTATGGTGGGGCATCTTTTGAGTATATGCTCAGGGTGGTATGGTTGCCTCTTGAGTGCTTCCATTTCCCTACATCATCTCCAGCATGAATTTTTACCTTAACCATTTTGATGGGTGTATATTGGAATTTCAGAGTTATTTGGATTTGCATTTAACTGATGCCCAGATACATTGAGCATTTCTACAAGTGTTTCTAGGTCATTCAATATTCTTCTCTTGAGAATTATCTGTTTAGTTTGGAGTCCACTTTTTAATTGGATTATTAAGTTTGGTGGTGTTTATTTTCTTGACTTCTTTATATATTTTGGATATTAGCACTTGGTGTGATGCAGGGTTGGTCAGGATCTTTTCCCAGGCTATAGGCTGACATTTTGTTCTGTTGACAGTGTCCTTTTCTTTACAGAAGATTTTCAGTTTCATAAGGCCCCATTTATTAATTGTTGATCTTAGAGCCTGAGCTATTGATGGTCTATTCAGAAAGTTGTCTTCTATGCCAATGACCTCAATGCTCTTTCCTACTTTTTCTTCTAACAGATTTAGGGTGTCTGGTTTTATGTTGATACCTTTAATCCACATGGACTTTAGTTTTGTACAGTGTGGTAAACAAGGTTGCATTTTTCTACAAATAGACACCCAGTTAGACCACCACCATTTGTTGAAGATGTTATCTTTTTTCTATTGTATGGTTTTGGTTTCTTTGTAAAAAAAAAATCATGTCTATAGTGTGTGGGTTTATTTCTGTGTCTTCAATTCAATTCTACTGACCCACCTGTCTGTTTCTATACCAGTGCCATGCCATTTTAAATACTGCTGCTCTATGGCACAACTTGACATCAGGGATGGAAATTCCTCTAGAAGGTCTTCTACTGTAGAATATTTCCTTAGCTATTCAGAGTTTTGTGTTTTTCCAAATGAAGTTGAGAATTGTTCTTTCATGGTCTGTAAAGAATTTGGCTGGCATTTTGATGGGAATTGCATTGAATATATAGATTGTTTTTGGAGAGATGGACATTTTTATTATATTGATCCTCCAGATCCATGAGCATGGGAGATCTTTCGGTCTTCCAGTATCTTCTTCAATTTCTTTAGAGACTTGAAGGGTTTTTTTATACAGGTATTTCACTTGCTTAGTTAGAGTTAATCTAAGATGCTTTATGATTTTTTTGCTATTTTGAAAGGTGTGGTTTACCTAATTTCTTTCTCAGCCTGTGTTTTTTTCTTTTGTACAAAGGAGGTCTACTGATATCTTTTTAATTGATTTTGTATCAAGCCACATGATGAAGGTTTTTATTAGTTGTAGGCGTTCCTTGGTAAGTTTCTTGGGGTCATTCATGTATACTATCATATCATCTGCAAATAATGATACTTTGACTTCTTCCTTTCCAAATTGGATCCTTTGACCCTTTTTATTTGTCTTATTACTCTAGCTAGGACTTCAAGTACTATACTGAAAAGACATGGAGAGAGTTGACACCCTTGTCTGGTCCCTGATTTCAGTAGACTTTATTTAAGTTTCTCTCCATTTAGATTGATGTTGGCTATAGGCTTGCTGTATATGGCCTTTACAGTGTTTAGGAATGTTCCTTGTATCCCAGATCCCAGACTGTTAACATGAACTGTGTTGCATTTTATCAAATGCTTTCAACATCTAAAGAGATGATTATGTGGTATTTTTTCCTGAAGTTTGTTTATATGGTTGATTACATTGATGGATTTCTGTATATTGATTGAACCACCTCTGCATGCCTGACCTTAATCCTACTTGGTCATGATTGATGAGAGTTTTGATGTGATCTTGGATTTGGTTTACCAGAATTGTATTGAGTGTTTTTGTATCTATGATCATAAGGGAAATTGGTATGAAATTCTCTTTTTTTGTTGGGTCTTTGTGAAGTTTAGGTATCAATGTAACTGGAGCCTCATAGAATGGGTTGGTAATATTCCTTCTGTTTTTATTTTGTGGAATAGTTTTAAGAGACTTGGTATTAGCTCTTCTTTGAAGGTCTGGTTGAATTCTGCACTGAGTTCATTCATTCTGGTTTTTGTTGTTTTTTTTGTTTTATTTTGTTTTTTTGGGTTTTTTTTTTGTGGGGGGGAGGAGGTTAGGAGGCTTTTGATGACTGTTTATATTTCCTTAGAGGATATAGGGCTATTTAGTGTGTTTACATAACCTTGATTGAATTTTTATAATTGGTATCTATAAAAAATTGTCCATTTCATTTATATTTGTAAAGCTTATGGAATATAGGCTTTTGAAATAAGACCTAAAGATTCTTTGGATTTCCTCAGTATTTTTTCTTCTGTCTCTCTTTTCTTTTCTGATTTTGTTGGTTTGAGTACTCTCCCTCTGTCTTTTAGTTAGTTTGGCTAAGGGTTTATTTATCTTGTTAATTTTCTCAAAGAACCAGCTCTTGGTTTTGTTGATTCTTTGAATTGTTCTCTTTGTGTCTACTTTATTGATTTCAGCCCCGAGTTTGATGATTTCCAGCCATCTATTCCTCTTGGGTGTGTCTGTTTCTTTTTGTTCTAAAGATTTCAGGTGTGCTGTTATGTTGCAAGTATGGGATCTTTCCAATTTCTTTATGAAGAAGCTTAGTGCTTTGAAATTTCCTCTTAGCATGTCTTTCATTGTGTTGCATAAGTTTTGGTAAATATGCCTTCATTTTCATTGAATTCTATGAAGTCTTTAATTTTCTTTTTTAAAAATTTGGTCCCTGACACAGAGGTCATTGAGTAGGGAGTGTTCAGTTTCCATGAATTTGTAGGCTTTCTGTTGTTTTTGTAGTTGTTCTGTTAGTTTTAATCGGTGGTGTTCTATAAGATGCAAGGGGTTATTTCAATATTTTGTTTGAGACTTTGTTTGTGGCCAAGTATACAGTCAAATTTGGAGAAGGTTCCATGAAGTGCTAAGGCAAAGATATATTCTTTTGTGTTTAGGGTCAAATGTTCTGGAAATATGTTAGATACATTTGATTCATGACATCTATTTTTTCCATTATTTCTTCATTTGTTTTCTGCTGTGATGATCTATGTATTGGTAAGAGTGTGGTGTTAAATCACCCACTATTAATGTGTGGGGTTTGATGTGTGATTTAAACTTTAGTAGTATTTCTTTGGTAAATGTGGGTGCTCCTGCATTTGGGGCATAGATGTTGAAGACAGATGTCATTTTCCTTTAATGAATATGAAGTGTCCCTTCCCCTCTCTTTGATATGTTTTGATTGAAAGTCTATTTTATTAGCTACTAGAATGTCAACTTAGGTTTGCTTCTTGGGTCTATTTGCTTGGAATGCCTATTTCCAACCCTTTACTGTGAGGTAGTGTCCCTCTTTCTTACTGAGATGTGTTTCTTTTAAGCAGCAGACTGATGAGTCCTGCTTTCGCATCCATTCTTGTAGCCTATGGTTTTTTTTTAATTGGGGAGATGTGACCACTGATATTGAGAGATATTAGTGATCAGTGGTTGTTAGTTCCTAGCTTTTGGTTTGTTTGTTTGTTTTTGGATGTTGGTGATAGTGGAATGTATATGTATGCTTCCTTCTTTTGGTTTTGCTGATGTGGGATTATTTACTTGCTATGTTTTCCTGGGTGTAGTTAGCCTCCTTGTTTGGAGTTTTCCTTCTAGTATTCGGTAGGGTTTGATTTGTGTCTAGGTACTGATTAACCTTGGTTTTGTCATGGAATATCTTGTTTTCTCCATCTGTGGTATTCAACATTGCTGGGTTTAGTATTCTGGGTTGGCATCTGTGGTATCTTAGTGTCTGTATAACATCTGTCCAGGCACTTATGTCTTTTATATTCTCCATTGAAAAATCAGGTGTAATTCTCATAGTTTTGTCTTTATATGTGACTTGGTCTTTTTCTATTATGGCTTTTAATATTCTCTCTTTGTTCTATATATTTAAGATTTTGGTTATTATCTATACATAAATATAGCCCTACAGAAGTACTAGAGGAAAACTCCAACCCAAGGAATTTAACTACACTCAGGAAAACAAGGGAATTAAATATCCACACAATGACAAAAGCAAAAGAAGGGAATTTCTTCTCTCTCTCTCTCTCTCTCTCTCTCTCTCTCTCTCTCTCTTTCTCTGTCTCCCTCTATCTTTATATCACACTATCAGCATCCAAATAACAGGAATTAACAACCATTGGTAATTAACACATGTCAAAATTGATGGTCTTAATTCCCAAATAAAAAGATCCAAGTTAACAAATGGATGTGAAGACAGGATCCATCATTCTGCTCCATAGAAGAAATACACCTCAGAAACAATAATGGTAAAGGGCTGGAAACTGTTTTCCATGTAAATAGCCCCCAAAATCAAGTTTGAGTAGCCATTCTAATATCTAATAAAATAGACTTTCAACCAACATTAATCAGAAGAGATGAGGGAATACATTTCATACTCATCAAAGGAATATTCTACCAAGATGACATGTCAAGTCTCATCACATATTCTCCAAATGCAAGGACATCCATATTCATAAAAGAAACATTAGTAAAGCTTAAATCACACACCTGACCCCATACATTCCTAGTAGGAGACTTCAACTGTCCCCCTCTCATTAATGGACAGTCCATTGAGACAGAATCTAACAGAGTAATAATAAAATTAACCAATGTTGTGAAATAAATGGACCTAACATATATCTACAGAACATTCCACACAATCACAGAATAGTAAACCTCCTTTTCAGCACATCATGGAACCTTCTCTAAAATTGATCATATAGTAATTCTCAAAGCATGCCTCAAACAGATTCAGGAGAATTGAAATAATAATTGTATCTTACTCCACCATGGATTAAAGCTGATCATCATCAACAATAGAAACAAAAGAAAACCTACAAACTTATGGAAGTGCAGTAACTCTCTTCTCAATAATCACTGAGTAATGGGAGAAATAGAGAAATTAAGGACTTGGTACAATTCAATGAAAATGAAGCCATAATATACTCAAACTTTTGGCACACAATGAAAACAGTGCTAAGACAAAAGTTCATAGCACTAACTGCCTTCATACCTAAGATGAACAGATGGCAGGAAATAATCAAACTCAGTGCAGAAATTAATAAATTAGAGACAAAGAGAACAATTACAAGAACTCAAAAAAATTAATATCTTGTTCTTTGAGAAAATCAGTAAAATAGACAAACAAATAAAATGCAGATATAATATAGCCTAATTAACAAATTCAGGGTTAAAAAGTGGGACACTGGCAAAATCCAAAGAATCATTAGGTCTTACTTCAAAAACCTGGATAATTTCCTGATAGATACCACTTACCAAGGTTAAAGAAAGATCAGGTAAACAATATAAGTAAACCCAGAACCCCTAAAGAAATTGAAGCAGTCATTAAAACTTGTTTCAACCAACCTAGACCATGGCCACATGTCTGTTATCACATTCCTCAGGGAGACAAATGCAGGCATATGTCTGTGACTTTGAGGCCAGCCTGGTCTACAAAGTGAATCTGGGACAGTCTTGGCTACATAGAGAAAACTTTTCTCTAAAAGACAAAAAACAAGACACTTGTTCCAACCAAAGCCAGCCCTGTGTCAGATTGTTTATCCCAGATGTTTGAAGATGGGGTAATATGAGTACTACTCAAAACTATTTTACAAAATAGAAACAGAAAGATCAGTACCGAAATCATTCTAGGGACTCCTAGAAGCAGAGAATGTGGAGTCTGAAGTTGCCATCTTCTGTTGCCAGGTAGGACTTCCAGTGGAAAGAAGGAAACACAACCAGCTAACAAAACCTTTGTCTCAAATGTTGTTTTGCTAAAAGTAGTATAGGGATAAAAATGGAAAAAAGATTAAGAGAATGGCAATCAATGGCTGGCCCAACTTGATATTCACCTCATGGGAAAAAGGCAGCCATGATACTCTTAATGCTACTTTGCTATACTTGTAAAGAGGAGCCTAGAATAACTGTCTTATAAGAGGCTTCATCTAGCAGCTGGTGGGAAAAGATGCAGAGACTCACAGCCAAATAAGCCAAGCTAAGGCAGTCTCCTGGAAGAGTGAAAAGAATTCAGGGAGTTTGAGGGGTCAAAGACACAACATGAAGACCTACTAGCTTGGGCACGATGGGGCTCACAGAGCCTGAACCACCAACAAAAGAGCACACATGGGCTGGAGCTAGGCCCCCTACACATATGTACACAGATATACAACTTGATCTTCATGTTGGTCCCATAACAATTGCAGGGG
>OU015749.1:46503461-46530094 GCA_907169655.1 Acomys percivali
ATATATATATATATATATATATATATATATATATATATATATATATATATATATATATATTAGGAACCAATAACCACTGGTCATTAATATCTCTCAACATCAATGGCCTGAACTCCCCAGCAAAGTGACACAGACTCACAGAATGGATGCAAAAACAGAGCTCATCATTCTTCTGCATATGAGAAACACACCTCATTAGTAAAGACAAACATTACCTTAGAGACATGGGCCAGAGAAAGGTATTACAAGAAAACACAACCGCACAAGAAACGAGCTGAAATAGCCATGCTAGTGTCATGGTAAAAATTTAAATATAAATTATGTTTTAAGAATAACACATAGATATTTAAGATACATTCTATATAAAATGTTGTAATTGGGAATGAAAGAATCAAACATGTATACATATATATGCACACACACACACACACACACATATATATATATATACACATACATATTAATGTAATGTTACAGGTTTTTCATACTTCTAATATTGTCTATTACTAAACAAACTTTCTTTTTGGAACTATATGCTATTTTAATCTTGCAAATACTTTTTCAAAATAAAAATTATCAATATTTAGAGAATTCAGTGATAAACAATTTTCATTGTGAATTAAGAAGACATTCTTTTTATACTTACATTTAAGTATTATTTGTCATGTCTGATCTCTGGAAACACTAAACATTCAATACTACCTTGTATTAGGTAAATATGGTATCCATTCCTCTTAATAAATTAGAATATGTAGACTGCACTTATTTATAGTTCACTATTTTATTACCTCTCTGAATCTATCCAGCTGATTTGAAAGTCTACTCTCCATATAAGAGCCTTACTTATTGCTATTTGTGTCCTATTATTTTATTCTTTTACTCCCTGAGTTTGAAAATGGTCATTGGCATGACCAAGGTATACAAAGTACATATTTGACCTTGATGGGCTCATCAGTTATTACTTAACTTAAGATAATATCTTCCCCTAATTCATAATTTTTCATTAGCCTATAGTTCAAATGTGAGGAGTAGGGGATCTCTGTAAGCAATGGCTGAGCAACTGTTAACAGGTCCTGTCGTGGGAGCTCATTGTAAGTAGCCACACTGTTCAGAGATGAAAATGCAGTAGCTGTGCTGTACCATAAGACAGTGTGAACACATACTCTTCTTATCTTATGGCTTTCATTTTCTATTTACTCATTCCATGTTTTTTCTTGAGTGCTTTAAAAAGGTGACATAAAATTTCTGTTTGAGGTTGAACACTCAACCATAACGTGCTCTCACCTCCACAGGTCTCTGTTTTCATTATAAAGTGTTATGGTTTGAAAGAGGTATGTCTCCTACCTCTCCTGCTTTGTCTTATTTATTTATTTATTTATTTATTTATTTATTTATTTATTTATTTATTTTATGAATTTATTCATATTACATCTCAATGGTTATTCCCTGCCTTGTATCCTCCCATTCCTCCCTCCCTCAAATTTTCCCCTTACTCCCCTCCCCTATGAGTGTGACTGAGGGGGACCTCCTCCCTCTGTATATGCTCATAGGGTATCAAGTCTCTTCTTGGTAGCATGCTATCCTTCCTCTGAGTGCCACTAGGCCTCCACAACCAGGGGACATGGTCAAATATGAGGCACCAGAGTACATGTGAAAGTCATACCCCACTCTCCACTCAACTGGGGAGAATGTCCTGTCCATTGGCTGTCTCATTTATTTAAAGTTTGGCCACTAGTTGATGGAACTGTTTTGGTAACACGTAGGAGGTACCACTTTATTGGAGCAGGTGTTTCAATGCATGTGGAAATTGAGGTTTCAAAAGTCCACATGCCTCACATTCTCTTTTTTCTGCTTCCAATTTTCAGAAAATATGTAAGCTTTTAGCTGTTGCTCCAAAGACATGCCTACCTACCTGTTGCCATGCTTTCTGCTGTGATGCTCATGGGTTCACCCTCTGAAATTGTAAGCAAGCCCCAGTTAAATGCCTTTTTTAATAAGTTGCCTTGATCATGTGCCTTTTCACTGCAACAGAACGCAACTGAGACTCAGAGAGAAAGGTTCTCCAAACAAGCTCAGAATTGGTACTTATCTACCAATTTCTTAATTTAATCGTTCTAATACACAATTTTCAAAATTTTAGTTGAAGATGCTAGTTGGTTGTACTCTATGTGCCAAAGCACTACGTAAAAAAGCAGGCTACCAAGAAGAGACTTGAGACCTTACGAGCATATATAGGGGGAGCAGGTGCCCCTCAGTCGCAGTCATAAGGGAGGGGAGTAAGGGGAAAATGGGAGGGAGAGAAGAATGGGAGGATACAAGGGATGGGATAACAATTGAGATGTAATATGAATAAGTTAATAAAGTAAATTTAAATTATCATGTGTCATAATTTTCAAACCATATACATACACACACACACACACACACACACACACACACACACCTTAGGAAGTTCTCCTTCCTGAAGAATGTGGCACAGTTCAACCTAGCAGATGGATTTTATTATCCTGAAATACATTTTGTTCGACTTTCAACCTACTTTGTCTTATACCTAACATAACTGACCTTTGCTTTGCTCAGAATAACATATAGTAGTATAACAAAAAGACGTTGTATAACATTTTAAAAAACAAGATTCACAAAACCTTCTGGTAATTACTAAAATCTAATAGTATTTTCATCTTCTGTATTAATGCCCTATACTTAAGTTCAATAAAACATATTATAAAGGAAAGGAAAGAGAAGGGAAGAAAATGAAAGTAATGAAGGAAACATCCATAGAATGATGATAGTTTTTAATCTTAGTATAAGTAGCATAAATACACATTTGGAGGTTTATTTCATTTCCAAGTCTCAATATGCTAAATAAAGTATTCATATTTACAATTATTTCTAGTATTTCTAGATTGGAATGATTGCAAAAAAAGAAGAAAGAAAGATAGAGATGAGGGAGAGAAAGTCAAGGAATGAAGAAAGAAAGAAAGAAAGAAAGAAAGAAAGAAAGAAAGAAAGAAAGAAAGAAGCGGAAGCTTGCTGTAGGATATTTTTCTGAACAAAAAGGCTTGGCGTTTCTAGAGTGCCACTTATTTTCAAATTGCTAAATGACATGAATGAATATTCTTGGTACCACACTGCAAGACACCATTAAGATAATATCAAAGAATTAGATAAGAAATGTCAAAGCTGATGGAAATTTTTAGGAACAATTTTTAAAATAGCCTTCTGATAGAACGTAAGTAGCATGGAGAAAATGAGAGGGAAAGAAGCAACAGCGGCTAACAGGTTATAAATAACCACACAATGATGGTTGATGTTCAACCAGAGCTACCCATGTGGGAAAGGCACTTTAGTCACAGTTTCTGAGACTTTCGGGAAGGTATAAATTACAAACCAATCCTTAAACACATAGTTGTTCTGTTACTTTAGATAACTTGATGGTGCTCAAACCTTTTACTGTCTAAGCTTTGATCAAGAAAAAGAAAGGTAATGGAGAGATAGGCTAGCAGTTAAGAATACTTACTGATCTTCCATAGGGTATGGGTTTTTTTTTTCTCTAACATTCACATCCTGCAGTCTATAAATATCTGAAATTCATGCTCCAAGAAATCAGAAGTACTGTTCTTGTCTCTGTGTGCACAAGTATACACACACACACACACACACACACACATGCACGCATGCATGAATACACACACATACACCTCTCACATATATAAACACACATACACACAAATATATACATATTTAAAAGATAAATTGAAAAAGTAGTCACATGGAAGAAAAGCACATATAAGAAATCAAATGAGCATACTGTTTACTGGAAGCTATGCTTTAAGATGTGTTCATATAGAAAACATTTTTAATTCAGGATTTTAATTTTTTTAATTAATTAGTATTCAAAACATTTTAAAACATGTAAACCTATGCAGTTACTCATTCTCTGCATCTATAAAATACAAAAACAGATGAGATGACTTATGAGTCAAAATATTAAAGAAAAAAGCACAAAAACCTCACTTTGAGTATTTAAAACCACAAAGCCTGTAAAGAGACAGGTGACTCTGTGTGGTCCTCTGGAGTCCAGACACATGCTGTGCTATACCACATATATGCGCAATATTTGATACATCCACATGTACTTGGAGCTTAAGCTAGTAAAGGGATAACAAGTATTTATAAAAGACATTTTTAAGTTTTTAATTTTAGTAATATTATGTTTATGTGTGTAAGTTTTGAACAAGGAAACTAAATATGGAACATAGAAAAATCATTTAATAAATAAATAGATAAATGAGAAATATAGATACTAATATTACAAAGAGTAAAATTGTACTATTATCTCATAAATACATACCACAACCAACTCTAAATTGACTAAACCTAAAATAGAAAACTTGCTAATTTGAGGTTCTTTGACAGGGAGTTCTTCATTGAAATTTATCTTGGGAACTTTTAAGACAATCACACAAACACACATACACACACATGCACACACACACGCACATACACTCACACATACATTCAACAAGAATGAAGGTTCAATGAATAAGAGTAATTGCTGCTCTTTCTTCAGAAGAATGGAGCTTGATTCCCACCATTCACTCTGTACCTCCCAACCACTGATAAGTAGAACACCAAATGATTCGATGATTTCCTCTGAACTCTAAGAACATCAGCAATGCATGTAGTGCACGTACGTACATGCATCCAAGCACTCACTTATGCAAAGTAATTTATAAGTTGGAGCAATAAAAGCCAAAATAAATGAGAGAGACTAAATTAAAATTTTTATGCACAGTAAAGAAATAGTTAAAAAAAGAAAAGTGTATGTTATAACCAGATAAAATGTTTGCATACCACATATTTTGTTAGCACAAAATGTATGGAATTCATACAATTCAATTACAAAATTACAGTAGAACAATTTAAAATATGAAAAAGAGAAAGAGCAGATATGTTTTGAGATAAAGAAAACTAATTAATAATATTTAACAGATGAGTGAGCAAGTACTCAATTTCAGTTACCTTTAGGGTAGTACAAAATAAATTCAATTCTAGTTTTTTTAATCATAAGAATATACATCTTAGGTGCAACAGATAGATATGATTCTATAGAAAGATAAGGAAAAATAGATCAGGTCTTCAAAAACCTCAGAGACATACAGAATATGGCATTTAAAGATTCACTGATATGAGGCAGGTTAACTACTGGCAACACCCAGCCTACCTCAAAGAGGATAATGAGCATCAAAAAACTCGTTATGGAGATGACTTCAAATGTGGCAAATAAGCCACTGGGAAAAATGTCCTCCTTTCCACCACAGACAGAATTCTGCATAAAAAGGGCAAGTTTGGATGCAGGCAGAGTAGACTGCCCAACTCTTCCAAATCAGGGTAAACAAGTACTCAGTAGTTCCTGCCTCACAAATATGTCTGTCAGCTTTGTTGGGCCAGAAGGCTGAAGATGATGCTCCAACGTTATAGAGAGTTTTGGGTGACTGTTCAGGTAGTATATTGTCTCTGTCTCCTACTCACTTGGAAAGCACCTAACCTGCACTCCTGACATATTCAAGTAATCAATTTCATTCCTTCTCAAGTCTCTGATGGGCTTGAATATCAGATAGTTTACTTTTACAATGATTCTTAGTTGTTTAGGGGCTACATGGTTATGTCAAGAGTGGCAGAGGTGGGGGTCCCAAGGATACATGACAGGGCATGAAGCCCCAGAACAGGGAATGATCTTTATTCCTGCCAGGCTCAAGATGAGAATTTTCGTGCTTGGACATGTCTCCACCTTACTCTTGCTCCAGACTGGCTCCAGCCAGGTGCGTGTCTCATGTACCCCCTAGAGGGCCATGTGTACCTCACTGAAAAGGGAAAATAGAATAGTCATCATGGATGGACACTGGGAGAGAACTGGACTTGGGTAGGGTTAGGGATGGGAGCAGAAAGGATAAGGTTGGGGAAGGACAGAGGAGGAGAGTACTGGGAGAGACAACTGGAATGGGGGTGCATCTCTGTGGTGACCTAGAAACCTAGGGCAATGGAACCTCTAGGAATCTATGATGGTGACCCTAGCTAAGACTGCTAGGGATGGCGGATACAGAGCCTGAACAGACCATCTCCTATAACCAGGCAAGGCTTTCAATTGAGGGGCTGGGACATCTAGCCACAAAACCTTCGACCTACAATTTGTCCTTTTTACTAGTTGTGCAGTAGTAAATATGGAGGAGAAAATGAGAGAATGACCAACCATTGATTGGTCCAGCTTGAGACCCATGCCATGAGAGTGATCCCACCCTTGACACTGCTAATGATATTCTGTTATACTTGCAGACCAGAGCCTAGAACAGTCATCATTAGAGAGGTTTCACCCAGCAACTTATGGAAACATGCCAAGACCCACAGCCATGCAGAAAGTGGAGCTTGGGGAATCCTGTAGAAAAGGGAAGGGAAGAGTTGTAAGAGCCAGAGAAGTCAAGCACACCACAAGAAAAACCTATAGAATCAACCAACCTGGGCCCATAACGGCTCACAGAGACTAAACTGCCAACCAGAGAGCCGGCATAGGACTGACTTAGGCCCTTTTCACATATATTTCATTTGTCCAGCTTGGTCTTCAGTTGAGACTCCTAAAAGCTCGGGCAGGGCCTGTCTTTGACATTACTGTCTGCCTTTGGGACCCTTTCCTTGTACTGGGCTGCCTTGTCTTGCCTCAGTAGGAGAGGATGTAGCCTTATTTGCAACTTAGTATGACAAGGCTAGTGACATCCATAGAAGGTCTCACCTTTCTAAAGAGAAAATGAGGATGAGTGGATTGGGAGGAGGGGATGGGAGAGAAGAACTGGTGAGAGGACAGAGGGGAAATTGCCATCTGGATGTAGTGTAAATAAATTAAGTTTTGAAAAAGAATAAATTATTTCCCATGTCTATTAAAAAAGAGATTATATATCTGTTTGTCAGGAAATGAATACAGATTTAAAACATGATACACACTCAAAATGTTAGTCAGCCTCTTACAGAAAAGGGATGTTGTTATTTTCAGAGAGAGTGAGAATCCTGTAAGATTGCACTAAGGGAAATAAGTGAGACAAAGTCAAAGCATCTAATAGTTTTGTCTGATCTCACTTGAGAATCTAAGATTGTCAAGCCAATAAATCTCACACTCATAGGAACGCGGGGGAGAATAGTTCCTATTCATGGATATGGAAATAAGATTTGATGAGATATTAATCAGAGCATAAATTTTAATACTGTGAGATAAATGTGTTCTGGAGGTGTAATTGACAACACAGGATTCTAGGCATTACTACTATGATGTATGTTTGAAGATTGACAAGCCATTACATTTTCTCAGCTCAGATATAGACCCATATGAGGTTAAATTGTGTTAATATGTTTGTTTACAGGAGTATTGAATGACATATATATGTATGCATATAAAATTATCCATTTCTACAACTTGAATGTATTTCATTTTTAGCGGGCAATTACACTGAATATCACTTGGTAAAAGGTGTTAAATGATATGAATCTTTCCTTTTTGTTTTTGTTTTTTATTTGTTTGTTTGTTTGTTTTCAGGAAACCGAATCTGAATAGAAGTTAGATATGAGCAAAAAGGTTTTTGGTTGTTTCTTTGTTTTGTCTGGGTTTTTCAAACACTAGGGTAAACACAGAAACTAATCAAGCTTCACATATGTAGTTACCCTGTAAAATAATGAATCTAAGCTACATGGGAAATACAATTTTCAATGAGATAATAAAGGCTGGATGAAATTTTATATAAAAGCATGATCAAGTAGAAAAAAAATGAAAGTCTTTAAAAGTGCTAAGAACAATTATTATTATTAGTAGTATTAATACCTTAATCTACTCTTCTACTAAATGCTCAGCCAACATCACAGAAGCTTCCTCCTGCTGCAAATGGGAGTAGAGTCCTGCAGCAAGACAATATTCCGAAAGTCAGAGACCTGAGAAGACTCACCCCTAAGTGGGACCTCTCCACCAAATCCCTCCCCTTGGGACTCAGGAGAACATGCACAAGTGGAGGGGGAAAGAGTGTAGAGACAGAGAGGAGGAAAGACACTAAAGAAGAAGGCCCTCTCACTCAAGAGGATCAACACATAGCTCGCAGTAGTTGAGGCAGTATGCACAGGGCCTGCACACGTTTGCAGCAGGTGTCATACAGCTCGAAGGTGAAGTGGACGTATGCCCTCATTCTTAGCCCAAAAGCTATCTCCATCTGATAACCACTTGCAAGTGAAAATTTGTTTTTTTTCCCAAGAAAGTCTCACTGCGAAAACTTCTCTTTATTTTTTATTATTATCATATGTATTACATCACCACTGGTCTTTCCTTTCCCACCTTTCCTCTCAGCACCAAGGGTCAGACACCTCCTCTCTCCCCCAGATTTACTCTTTCTCCATTTCTCTTGAGAAAAGAGCAGTCATCCTAAGGCTATGACCCAGATATGACCTAACAAGTTACAATAAGGCTCGGCACACACCCTCATATTAATAGGCAATCCAGTAGGAGGCAATGGTTTCCAAAATCAGACAAAAGAGTCATAAACAGCTACTGCTCCACTTGTTAGGATTCCCACAAGAACACAAAAGTACACAACTGTAACATGTATGCAGAGGATCTAGGTCAGACTTGTATAGCCTCTCTGATTGTTGGTATCCCTGAGGCCCTGTGAGTCCTTGTTAGCTCACTCTGTGAGCCATGTTATTATGTTCTTGAGCCCTCTGGCTTAGATAGACCACATTTCCAGTAGTAAATAGCCAACAGAAAAAGAACTCAATGATGTCTTTAGCGGTTCCTTGTCTCATAATATCATGTCAGGCCTTTTTATTTTATTTAATTTTTATTGGTTATTTTTCTTTCTTTTTCCTCTACATGCCATATATAAATATTCTGAATATAAATCCATATCTATCATATCTCATCTTTATCAACTTCAAACATCTATCTAGACCTAAAAACATCTGAACCCTAAAAAACTAAGCTTAATTGTAAAACCAAGTTATCTGGTCTTCAACCCCGTCAGAGACTTGAGAAGAATAAAATTAATCATCTGAGTAGACAGGAAGTGCAGGTTAGCAACTACCAAAATGAGTAAAGGACAGAAACAGTTTGCTGCCTGAACAGTCACCCAAAACTCTCTGTAACCTTGAAGCATCATCTACAGCCTTCTGGTCCAATATATCTGACAGACATATTAGTGAGACAGGAACTGTTGAGACTTGCTTACCCTGTCTTGGCAGTGTTGGAGCATCGACTCTGCCTGCATTCTAGCTTGCCCATTTTTAAACAGAATTCTGCCTGTTGCCGAAAAGAGGACAGTTTCCCCAGTGGCTTGTTTGCTGCATTTGAAGCCATCTCCAAAAGGAGTTTCATTGATGCTTATCATCTTTTTTGAGGTAGTCTGGGTGTTGTCAGGAGTTAACCCGTCTTATTGTCAAAGAATCTTTAAAATAATAAAAACATTTTAAATGTCATATTCTGTAAGTCTCTGGGGTTTTTGAAGAGCTTATCTAAATATTTTACCTTTACTATGTATAAAATCATATCTGTTAGACCTAGGATACATATTCTTGTGATAAAAATAGACTAGTAATTGACATGGCCATTATTTTATCAGCTAACAATTAACTTATTCTACTTGTTTTAATATTCTAATTTGAATTCTGCATTAAAACAAAAGCTACAGTTGTTTAATGTTTCTTTTTTAATGTTTGTGAACATTTGTATATATGTGTTTTATGTGTGTGTATGATGTGTGTGTGATGTGTTTGTGTGTATATGTGTGTTTGTGTGCATGTGCATGTGTTTATGTATGTGTGCATGTGCTTGAGTGTGTGTGCTTATATGTGTGTGTGTATGTGTGTTTTTAAGTGTGTGTGTGTGTGTGTGTGCCGGTACAGGTGTTTGTTTATAAGTTTGTGTGTGTGTTTGTATATGTGTTTATTAGTCCATGTTTGTATATGTGTATGCGCATTTATGGAAGCACATGTACATGTGATTGTGTCTGAATGTGTGTCGGTGTGTGTTTGTGCATGTTTTAATGTTTGTATGTGTATGTTGTAAGAAAGAGTATGTGTATTTTTATGCATGTATATATGTGCATATGTTTGTGTATGGGTGTGAGAATGTGTATGAGTTTATGTGTGTGCATGTGTTTGTGTTTGTGTGTGAGTGTGTGTGGATGTTTGTGTGTGTGTTTCTATGTGTGTATTAGTGCGTGCTAATTTGTATTTGTGTATATGTGTGTGTTAGTGGGAATGTTATGTGCATATATGTGTATGTGAGTGCATTTCCATGTGTGTCCGTGTGTGTGTGTGTGTGTGTGTGTGTGTGTGTGTGTATGTGTGTGTATGTGTGCATATACACATTGGTCCAGGAAGTGTGTTTCTTTTTCTCCCAGTACAGAACAAACTGAGGTCATCATGCTTGTACTGCAGATGATTATACCTACTGCTCCATCTTATGGGTCCTTAGTTATGAATCTTATATTTCCTATATAGAGCTGTAAATTGAACATAGATATGCATTTTCTATAGTGCCTGTTTTAGCTGTGATTTCTCCATGAAATATAGACTTTCGTTCTTTCACCTGTACAGGCACTATTTGGGACAGTAAGGACAGGACTGAATTGACAGTTAACATTAATTAAAGTTCTATGACATTCTGTTATTGCAATCTGATTTTCTAGCTTTTAATTTACATCTAGACCATGGTTACTCTTTGGAAACTTGCTAACTATTTATTTTTCACAACAAATCTCAGAAGCCTTTTATTAAGTCAGAAAAATAATGTGTTGAAGACTGTATTGCTCCTGAGTCAGCCTGCCTGTTTGATGGATGAGACGGTGATACTAAGTGATCTATGAAGCAATCACTGTACAAATCAGCTTAATAGGACCCACAAAGGTATCTCTTTTTAAAACTTCTGCTCCTTGCTCTGCTGTCATCATTCAAGTTTATTCCACTGAGAACAGATAATGGCATTCAGTGATGTTCACCTCTTCTGAATGTGCATGCGTGCGTGTGTGTGTGTGTGTGTGTGTGTGTGTGTGTGTGTGCACTTACCTTAGTTCCTAAAGTCTTACTTTTTGTTATGAATTAATATTTGGATGTGGGAACGAAGAAAATAAGCCTAAGGATTTATGAAGAGTCTTACAGAAACTAATAATTTGTTATAGTTGTGTGTGTGCATGTGTGCGTGATTGAAGAAGTTCAGAGATTCCAGTGTCAAATATCTAATGATAAACATCCTAATCATTTAGTTATTCATTGTAGTCAAAATATTTGCTATTGGATTGATTATTTAATTGTGACAAATTTAATGAGTAAAACTTTACTCTTTTTAAAACTTATGTTCAATTTTCAGCCTTTGGAGTTTTTCCTCACACCACATCACATCAGTGGTCTTAACAGAACTAGTGTGGTTTCAGAAATAAAATTTTGATCATACTATGTTAAAATAAAACTAAATATGACTCTGTCTTTGTAAATATTGAAGATAAAACACATTTCTCAGAAATTCTTCTAAAATTTTTTTCTTAATCTTTCAGGTGATATATGTGATTTATACTCACCTAACTGAGGCCCAAACAACCACTAGGACTAGGAACAGAAATTCTGTGAAAGGGTAATGAATGCGAAATAACTGTTTTAAACCAATCCTTCTTAATCATCAATGAAAGTCACAAAGACAAAAAGAACAATAAAAGTAAAATGATTTGACCTTACCTTCAAAAGTTTTAATAGTTGATGTGTATTATAAAAAACACTAAGTATTTTTGAAAAGTCTTATGGAAACACATTGTTTTATATATGCGTGTGTGCATGTATGTGTGTGTTCACACCCATGCATGCATGTGTGCATGCTATGTAATTTACAGTAACAGAAAGATGATTAATCAACATTCATGCATCTACCAAACTTTCCTTTTGTAAAGAATGAAAAAGAGTCAACATTAAAAGCCTAAGCCTTTCCGTCTATTATTTATTCTTCCAAAACATGAGCATTTCATTATCTGACAGAGCACAGGACAAAAATTCTTGAGCCTAAATTGTCTTGAGCTGAAACACGTTTTCATATTTGCCCTAGGGTTAGTTTACTTTCAATGAGATGGCAACTATACAGGTAATAACATCTTCTCTTGCATCTGAACTGATGGATCAACACTCAAACTGGGCTGAGTCAAGGATAGTAATATCTCTATGAATGCTAAATTTAAATTTCAACTATTGTAAACAACCTTAAAGAGTCTTTACATTTCTGTATGTTCATGAAATAAGATTAAACAAAATTAAAGACAGATATTAGAAAGAAATAAAACTGAAAGTTATAAATATCCAATGATGATGGAAGGTCAGCAATTTAGTGCATCAGAACCCATTAAAAAGAAGCATGTACAAAATTATATTACATATAAATTGGAGATGTATGTTTATATTTTTAAAAATGGAAGAATAGGGGATCCAAGATGGCGGTGAGCAGTGTGGACCGTGTTTGTGGGCTCCAGTGAACAATTCGGGGAATTGCGCAGATTTCTGAGCCAGGAGCACCGGGGTCCGGACACCATGACAGCAGGAGTGCTCCACAGTTCGGAGGGACCAGGGTGCGGAGGACCTGCATGCCCCTGCGCATGGGAGGAGTGCGGATTTTCTCGGATCAGAGCAGCAGCAGTGACACTAGCGGCACCTGTGGCAGCGACTGAGGTTTGCAGCTCAGAGCCTACTGGTGGAGGTGGTTAGTGTGGTGGCTGGTAGGAGTTGCTGTGGGAGAGGGGACTTCGGATGGGATTTGGGTAGCATGGTGCAGTGTGACACAAACTGGACTCAGCAGACAGCTTGGCCCCTGAGTCCCAGGTACAGCTCAGTGCGCAGTACCGTGGAGATGCTGGCTCAGTGCAGAAAGCAATTCTGCCCAGGGCAACAGTTTAGCAGTTTAGCATAGCCACGGCTCCCCTGCTGTGATGCAGGCTGGGTGGAGCGCTCAGGTCCACCAGGGGCACCGGCTCAGTGTAGCCGCAGTTCACCTGCTGTGACACAGGCTGGGTGGAGCGTTCAGGTGCACCAAAGGTGCCATCTCAGTGCAGCCGCAGTTCACCTGCGGTGACACAGGCTGGGCAGAGCGCTCAGGTCCACCGAAGGTGCCATCTCAGCGCAGCCACAGTTCTCCTGCTGTGTAACAGGCTGGGTGGAGCACTCAGGTCCACTGAGGGCGCCAACTCAGTGTAGCTGCAGTTCACCTGCTGTGACGCAGGCTGGGCCGAGAGCTCAGTTCCACCGGAGGCGCTAACACACATCAACGAGCAGTTCTGCCCCAGACACTAACTCAGGTTAGTGGGTAGTTTTGGGGCACTGACGCAGGCTGAGGTCAGCACGCAGATTCAGCCCAGAGGCCCTAGCTGGACTTGATGGGCAGAATAGGCCCAGAGATTCTAGCTGAGCAGTGCACACAGGCTCGGCAGCCCCAAGACTCTAGCTGGACTATCCACACAATAAAGGCCCAGAGTCCCGGTCTGATTCAGCGTGCACTATGGGTCCATAGTCTCTGGCTGAGCTCGGTGCACAATTCCACCCCATAGACTCAGGTGGAGCTCGGCTTGCAGTTTAGGGCCAGAGTCCCTAACCATGCTTGGCAGATAGATTGGGCCCAGAGACTCTAGTAGAGCTTTTGGCACAGTCCAGGCTCTAAGACTCTGGTTGGACACAGTGTGCAGTTTGAATCCAGAATTCCTGGCTGAGCTGGGCGGATGGTTCGGGCATGAGTCAATAACTGACCATAGCACACACTTTGGCCAAAGCCCCTAGCTAAGCTTGGTGCACAGAACCAGCCCAAAAATTCTGGCTGGACCCTGGGTGCGTTTTGATCCCAGAATTCCTAGCTGAGCTCGGCAGACGGTTCAGGCCCTGAGATCCTAGATGATCTCAGGGAGTGGTTCAGGCCCAGTGTCCCTGGCTGGACTTGGCAGGGAACCCAGAAGGCTGTGGATACCTTGGCCTGACCCAACGCTCATTCAGAGACCCAGAACCTTTGCAGGACCCACAGCACAGGGGAGCTGAAGATCACTGGCTGTGAGAGCCCAAAACGACAGGGCTAACTTCTGCCATCCACACCAGTGAAGCATCAGAGCATCCAGCCTACTGAAATCGTGAGAAAACAAGTGAATCTATCATCAGACGCCCTCAATCCAACTTGGGAAGCTACCCAACAAAATCAAAGACAGCAAGATGTCTAAAGGACAGCATAAAAGCATATGCAAAAAACCCCAAAACAACATGGCGTCTCCAGTTTCAAGATATCCCAAGGAAAACAACCCAGAGAACTCAAATACAATGGAAATACAAGAAAATGACCTCAAATCCTGAATAAGGAGCATATTAATGGAGGAAACAAATAAAATTCGTAATCAAATACAGGAAGACACATCCAAAAAGGTGAGAGACATAAAAGAAGCACATAGAGTGGAACTGGAAAAATTTCAGGAAAATGCAAATAACCAAATGGAAGAAATAAATAAAATGGTTCAAGATCTGAAGACCTATAAAGAGGCAATGGAAGAAACTCAGGAATATACAAAAAATCAGGAGAAAGAAATAAAAAAATAAGTTCAAGATCTGAAGACGAAAATGGATTCAATGATAAACACACAGACAGAAGAAAAATGAGAACATGAGACCTCAGAGAAGAAGGCGAGCAACACAGAGGTGAGCTTTTCTAACAGAATCCAAGAGACAGAAGAACGAATATCAGGTCTAGAAGATACAATCACAGATCTGGAAAACTCCTGACACAAAACATCCAAGAAATTCAGGACACCATGAAAAGAAGAAATCTGAGGATAATAGGCATTGAAGAAAGAGAAGATATCAGACTCCAGGGCCCAGAAACTATTCTCAACAAAATCATAGAAGAAAATTTCCCCACCTTAAAGAAAGAGATACCTATAAACATATAAGAGGCCTACAGAACACCAAATAGAATTGACCAGAAAAGGAAAACTGCCCGTCAGATAATAATCAAAACACAAAACATACAGAACAAAGAAAAAATATTAAAAGCTGCAAGGGAAAAGGGCCAAATAACATTTACTGGCAAAACTGTCAGAATTACACCCGACTTCTCAGCAGAGACCATAAAAGCCAGAAGAGCCTGGACAGAGATCCTGCAAACCCTAAGAGAACACAGATGCCAGGTCAGACTACTATACCCAGCAAAACTATCAATAACCATTGATGGAGAAAACAAAATATTCCATGACAAAAACAAATTCAAACAGTACCTATGCACAAATCTAGCTTTACAGAAGGTACTAGGAGGAAAACTCCATCCCAAAGGGTCAAGCTACAACCAAAACTACTCAGGAAATAGGTAACTATACCATGGCAAAAACACAACTACACAAACACTCGATTGGAAACAACATCAAAATTAAGACTCTTAACATTCACTGGTCGTTAATATCTCTCAACATCAATGGCCTCAATTCTCCAATAAAAAGACACAGACTAACTGAATGGGTGCATAAACAAGATCCAACATTCTTCTTCATTCAAGAAACACATCTCACCTATAAAGATAGGCATTATCTCAGGGTAAAAAGTTGGAAAAAAATTCCAAGCAAATGGTCACAAGAAGCAAGCGGGCGTACCCATTTTAAGATCAAACAAAATAGACTTTCAACTAAAATTAATCAAAAGGGATGCAGAAGGATACTTCATATTCATCAAAGGTAAAGTCAACCAAGATGACATCACAATTCTGAACATCTATGCTCCCAATACAAGGGCACCCACATTTGTAAAAGATCTGCTAAAAAAATTTAAACCTCACATCGATCCCCACACAATAATAGTGGGAGACTTCAACACCCTACTCTCATTGTGGGATAAGTTATTGAAACAAAAACTAAGACGAGAAATAACATCATTAACAAATGCCATGGGTCAAATAGATCTAATAGATATCTATAGAACCTTTCACCCAAACAAGAAAGAATATACCTTCTTCTCTGCACCCCATGGAACCTTCTCCAAAATTGATCACATCATAGGTCACAAAGCAGGCCTCAACAGATACAAGAGGATTGAAATAATACCTTGTATCCTATTAGATCACCCTGCTCTTAGGCTGCAGTTCAACAACAACAGAAACAACAAAAAGCCTACAGGCACGTGGAAACTAAACAACTCTCTGCTAAATGAAACATGGGTCAGGGAAGAAATAAAGAAAGAAATCAAGGAGTTTCTGAAATTCAATGAAAATGAGGGAACAACATACCCAAATTTGTGGGATACATTGAAAGCAGTGTTAAGAGGAAAATTCATTGAACTAAGTGCCTTTAAAAAAAAATCGGAAACATCTCACATAAGCAACTTAACAAAACAGCTGGAAGCCCTAGAAAAAAAGAGGCAGAAACACCCAAAAGAAGTAGACGTCTGGAAATAATCAAACTCAGGGCTGAAATTAACAAATTAGAAACTAAGAAAACAGTCCAAAGAATCAACAAAACCAAGAGCTGGTTCTTTGAGAATATCAACAAGATAGACAGACCGTTAGCCAAACTAATTAAAAAGCAGAGAGACAGTATTGAAATCAACAAAATCAGAAATGAAAAGGGAGACATAACAGCAGACACTGAAGAAATACAAAGAAACATAAGATCCTATTTTGAAGGCATATATGCCACAAAATTTGAAAATATAAGGGAAATGGACGATTTTCTTGATCAATTTCACTTGCCAAAGTTGAGTGAAGAACAGATAAACAAGCTAAATAGTCCCATTTCCCCTACAGAAATAGAACCAATCTTGATAGTCTCCCAAAGAAAAAAAGCCCAGGGCCAGATGGTTTCAGTGCAGAATTCTACCAGGCCTTCAAAGGCAAGCTAATACCGATACTCTTCAAGCTACTCCAAAACATAGAATTGGATGGAACATTACCAAATTCATTCTATGAGGCCATAGTCACGTTGATACCTAAACCTCACAAAGACTCAACTAAGAAAGAGAATTTCAGACCAATTTCTGTTATGAACATCGATGCGAGAATTTTATTTAGAAAAACGAGAACGTGATACTAAATAAAAGTCTTGCAAAACGAATACAAGAACACATAAAGGATATCATTCATCATGACCAAGTAGGCTTCATTCCAGGCATGCAGGGATGGTTTAATATACGGAAATCCATCAATGTAATCCACCATATAAACAAACTGAAAATAAAATACCACATGATCATCTCTTTAGATACAGAGAAAGCATTTGATAAAATCCAACACCCATTCATGTTTAAAGTTTTAGAGATATCGGGGATACAAGGCACTTTCCTCAACATAATAAAGGCTACAGCAAGCAAATAGCCAAAATCAAAGTAAATGGTGAGATACACAAGGAAATTCCTCTAAAATCAGGGACAAGGCAAGGATGCCCACTCTCTCCATATCTCTTCAATATAGTATTCAAAGTTCTAGCCAGAGCAATAAGACAACAAAAGGAGATCACGGGTATCCAAATGGGAAAGGAGGAAGTCAAACTATCCCTATTTGCAGATGATATGATAGTGTACCTAAGTGACCCTCAAAATTCCACCAGAGAACTCCTACAGCTGATAAACACTCTCAGCAATTTGGCTGGATACAAAATTAACTCAAAAAAGTCTGTAGCATTCCTATACACAAATGACAAGCTTGCAGAGGAAGAAATTAGGAAAGCCATTACCTTCCCATTAGCCACAAGCAATATAAAATATCTAGGAGTTACTCTAACTAAACAAGTGAAGGACTTGTTTGAAAAAAACTTCAAAACTCTGAAGAAGGTGTTTGAAGATGACATGAGAAGATGGAAGGATCTTCCTTGCTCATGGATCGGGAGGATTAACACAGAAAAAATGGCCATCCTACCAAAAGCAATCTACAGATTCAATGCAATCCCTATCAAAATACCCACACAATTTTTTAAAGACATTGATAGTTCAATTCTGAACTTCATATGGAAAATCAAAAACCCCAGAATAGCAAAAACGATCTTGTACAATAAAAGGTGCTCCGGAGGAATCTCCATACCTGACCTCAAATTGTACTATAAAGCAATAGTAATTAAAACAGCATGGTACTGGCACAGCAACAGGCTGGTTGATCAGTGGAATCGAATTGAGGACCCAGATATGAATCCACACACATATGGTCACTTGATTCTTGACAAAGAGGCCAAATCCATTCAATGGAAAAAGAATAGCATCTTCAACAAATGGTGCTGGTCTAACTGGATGTCTATGTGTAAAAAAATGCAACTGGACCCATATTTGGCACCTTGCACAAAACTCAAATCCAAGTGGATTAAAGACCTCAACATAAAACCAGAGACACTAAGTCACTTAGAAGTAAAAGTGGGGAAGAGCCTGGAACATATTGGCACAGGAGACAACTTCCTGAATAGAACACCAACAGCCCAGGCCTTAATGTCAACAATTAATAAATGGGACCTCATGAAGCTGAGATGCTTCTGTAAGGCTGGAGACACTGTCAAGAGAACAAAGCGACAGCCTACAGACTGGGAAAAGAACTTAACCATCCCTACATCTGACAAAGGTCTAATATCCAAAATATATAAAGAACTCAAGAAATTAAACACCACCAAACCAAATAACCCAATTGAGAAATGGGGCTTGGAACTAAACAGAGAATTCTCAGCAGAGGAATATCAAACGGCTGAGAAACACTTAAAGAAATGCTCAACCTCCTTAGTCATCAGGGAAATGCAAATCAAAACAACTCTGAGATTCCATCTGACACCCATCAGAATGGCTAAGATCAAACACTAAAGCAACACCACATGCTGAAGAGGATGTGGGGAGAGAGGAACACTCCTTCATTGCTGGTGGGAATGCAAACTAGTACAGCCACTTTGGAAATCTATCTGGTGCTATCTCAGAAAACTGGGAATAGGGCTTCCTCAGCTATTCCACTCCTTGGAATATACACAGAAGATGCACCAGCACACAGCAAGAAAATTTGCTCAATCATGTCCATAGAAGCTTTATTCATAATAGCCAGATCATGGAAACAGCCTAAATGTCTCTCAGTAGAAGAATGGATAAAAAAAAACTGTGGTACATACACACTATGGAATACTACTCAGCTATTAAAAACAAGGAATTCCCGAAATTTGTGGGTAAATGGATTGAGCTAGAAATGATCACAATGAGTGAGTTAACCCAGAAGCAGAAAGACTCAAATGGTATATACTCACTTATATCTGCATACTAGCCAATAGGCATGTCCCATGAAAGCCTTCACTTACCAGTAAACTGGGACAGAGGGGAGGACATCCTATTGGGACTCTAGATGAGAGAACCATGGGAGAATAGGAATGTATAAGGATCCAGTGGGTCCTAGAATTCTACAAGTAGAACATTATTATAGGCAGATTTGGGCCAAGGGATCCCGCTCAAACTAAGGCACCAGCCAAGGACAATACAGGCGGTAAACTTTAAACCCCTACCCAGATCTAGCCAATGGTCAGAACAGTCTCCACACTTGAGTGGAGAGTGGGATATGACTTTCTCACGTACTCTGGTGCCTCACCTTTTGCCATGTCCCTTGGAGAGGGAGACCTGGTGGCACTCAGAGGAAGGACAGCAGGTCACTGAGAAGAGACTTGATACCCTATGAGTATATACAGGGGGAGGTAATCCCCCTCAGGAACAGTCATAGGGGAGGGGAATAAGGGGAAAATGGGAGGGAGGGAAGAATGGTAGGATACAAGGAATGGGATAACCATTGAGATGTAACAAGAATAAATTAATTAAATAAAAAAAGGAAAGAAAAAAAAAAAAGAACAGTCACTGAGGAAATCCAAAGAATCATTAGGTCATACTTCAAAAGCCTTCTTGATACAAAAATTAAAAATCTTAATAAAGTAGACACTTTTCTTGATAGATACTAACTATGAATTTAGAATAACGATCAAGTAAACAAAGTAAATAGTCCTATATCTCCTAAGGATCCTAAGGAAACAGAAGCAGTCATCAAACCTCTCCCAACAAAACCAACAACAAAAAAGCCCAGGGCAGGAGGAATTTAGGCCAGAATTCTATCAGATCTTCAAAGAAGCACCAATACCACTTCTCTTCAAACTACTCCACAAAATAGGATCAGAAGGAATATTACAAAACTCATTCTATGCGGACACAGTCACCTTGAGACCTAAACTTCACAAAGGCCCAACAAAGACAGAGAATTTCTGATCAATTTCTCTTATTAACAATGATCCAAAAGCACTCAATAAAATATGTACAAACCAAATTTAAGAACACATAAAAGATATCAATCAACTTGGCCAAGTAGGCTTCATTCCAGGCTTGCGGAGATGGTTCAATGTACAGAAATGCATCAATGTAATCCACTATATAAACAAACTGAAAGAAATATCGCATGATCATCTTCTTAAATGCTGCAAAGCACTTGACAAAATCCAACACCCTTTCGTGTTTTAAATTCTCAGAGAGAACAGGGATACAAGGCACATACCAAAACATAATAAAGGCTATATACAGGAAGTCCATAGCCAACATAAAATTAAATGGAGAGAAACTCAAGGAAATTCAACTAAAATCAGGGAATAGACAAGGCTGTCCACTCTCCATATCACTTCAATATAGTACTTGAAGCTCTAGCTAGAGCCATAAGACAACAATAGGAGATCATGGGGATCCACATTGGAAAAGAGGAAGTCAAATTATCCCTATTCACAGATGATACAGTACTGTATATAAGTGGCCCCCGAGATTCCACCAGAGAACTCCTACAGCTGATAAACACCTTCATTAAAGTGGCTGGATACAACATCAACTCAAAAAAACCAGTAACCCTCCTGTATACAAATGACAATTATGCTGAGAAAAAAAATATAGAAACTATACCCTTCACAGTAGCCACAAATAATATAAAGTATCTGTCTATTTATTAAAGGAAATAATAAGCACTCCAAGATGAGGGGGAAATAGTCAAACAACACTCTCTTTTCCCTATACATAAATTATCTATGATTATTCTATCGAAGTCAAATTAAGAAATTCTATGTGCCAAAATACAACTGCAAGAATGCTGGATTCTATAATTACTTATTTATTCATTTATCTCATTTTGAACTGAATATGAATAAACAAATCAATTTTAACCAACATTTAAACAGCAATAGTACATAGAAAATAAGTCAATATTCTCATGTAAGAATAAGGAGTGTGTGTGTGTGTGTGTGTGTGTGTGTGTGTGTGTGTGTGTGTTAAAGATAAGGAATGTAGATTAAGACAATTCATGTGGAATACATATATAAATATTTCTAAAAATATTAAGACCCTTGACTATAATGATATTATGGTTTTAGTGAGACACCCTACAGAATCTTAGACATCTGAATACTCTGAATACTTGTTCCTTAGGTGGTTGCCTTTCAAAGGATGTAGGTCACTGTGGTGGACTTTGAGAGTTTAAAGACTCCTGCTGTTTCCAACTTGTTCTCCCTGAATCCTGATTGAAGTTTCAGATATGAGCTCTCAGCTTGCTGCTTCTGCCACCAAGCCTGCCTGCTGCCACTCTACAGCTGTTGTGGTGATGATGGACTGCAATCTCTCTGGAACAAGAAGCTCAAGTCAAACTGTTTCTCCTATAAATTTTTTTGTCATGATATTTTTATTACAAAAACAGAAACACAACTAATACACAAGTAATCTGATAATATACTTTCCTGTATATTTAATAATGAGATTAATTCATTGTGATATCTGCCCTCCTGTGTTTATTGCAGAACAATCTATATTATTAAAGGTAGCCAACCAAGTATCTATTTTCAGATAAATTAATAATGTGTATATCACTAATGAAATACAATTCAAAGATAAAACTGAACTACGGTATACTAATAAAAATAAGCTTTGACTAGAAATCTCAAGTGCCAAATCTTCTTACAGAAACATAAATGCCAAATTTTCAATCTCATTAAATTAGATAGTGGAGTCATTTTACAAAGGGTTACTGAAGAATAGAGATGAAAAATATGGAGAGATTGGCGAAGAATTACAGTCAGTGAGAGAAAGAAGAAGTTCTGAGGACATATACAGAGAAAAAGTATATATACATATATATTTGTAGATGTACATGTTTTAATTTACATACATACATTTAAAAGCATTGATAGCATAGAGGCAATTTATGAAGAACATCATCTAATAAATGCAGATATTATTTTCTAAATTTTCTTATGAATTACAAGTAACTAGAGGGATGGCAGAAAGGCCCAGGATGTAAAGTGGGAATGCTGCTATCAACACTCAAGTTTCTGCTTGAGACCCACATGGAGGAACGGAGACTTGACTCCCTGAAGTTATTCTCGGACTTCCACACACACTCCTTTGCAGACTGAAACACACACACACACACACACACACATACACACACACACCAATGTAAAAACATTAATATATATATATGGAATAAAAATTGAAAAATTACCTAGATATCATTAGAAAAATTTTTGCCTTTAGATAGTGACAGAGAAAATATGAAATCCATTCAATGGAAAAAGGATAGCATCTTCAACAAATGGTGCTGGTCTAACTGGATGTCTATGTATAAAAAAATGCAACTGGACCCATATTTGTCACCTTGCACAAAACTCAAATCCAAGTGGATTAAAGACCTCAACATAAAACCAGAGATACTAAGTCACTTAGAGTAAAAGAGGGGAAGAGCCTGGAACATATTGGCACAGGAGACAACTTCCTGAACAGAACACCAACAGCCCAGGCCTTAATGTCAACAATTAATAAATGGGACCTCATGAGGCTGAGACGCTTCTGTAAGGCTGGAGACACTGTCAAGAGAACAAAGCGATAGCCTACAGACTGGGAAAAGAACTTAACCAACCCTACATCTGACAAAGGTCTAATATCCAAAATATATAAAGAACTCAAGAAATTAAACACCACCAAACCAAGTAACCAATTGAGAAATGGGGCTTGGAACTAAACAGAGAATTCTCAATAGAAGCATATCAAACAGCTGAGAAACACTTAAAGAAATGCTCAACCTCCTTAGTCATCAGGGAAATGCAAATCAAAACAACTCTGTGATTCCATCTTATACCCATCAGATTGGCTAAGATCAAAAACTAAAGCAACACCACATGCTGGAGAGGATGTGGGGAGAGAGGAACACTCCTTCATTGCTGGTGGGAATGCAAACTAGTACAGCCACTTTGGAAATCTATCTCGTGCTATCTCAGAAAACTGGGAATAGGGCTTCCTCAAGACCCAGCTATTCCACTCCTTGGAATATACCCAGAAGATGTACTAGCACATAACAAGAAAATTTGCTCAACCATGTTCATAGCAGCCTTATTCATAATAGCCAGATCATGGAAACAGCCTAAATGTCCCTCAGTAGAAGAATGGATAAAGAAACTGTGGTACATATACACTATGGAATACTACTCAGCTATTAAAAACAAGGAATTCCTGAAATTTGTGTATAAATGGATTGAGCTAGAAATGATCATAATGAGTGAGTTAACCCAGAATCAGAAAGACTCAAATGGTATATACTCACTTATATCTGCATAATAGCCCAAGGGGCATGTCGCATGAAAGCCTTCACTTACCAGGAAACTGGGACAGAGGGGACGACATCCTATTGGGACTCTAGATGAGAGAACCATGTGAGAATAACATTGTAGAAGGTTCCAGTGGGTCCTAGAATCCTACAAGTAGAACATTATGATAGGCAGATTTGGGCCCAGGGGTCCCACTCAAACTAAGGCACCAGCCAAGGACAATACAGGTGGTAAACTTTAAACTCCTACCCAGTTCTAGCCAATGGTCAGAACAGTCTCCACACTTGAGTGGAGAGTGGGACATGACTTTCTGACGTACACTGGTGCCTCATATTTGACTATGTCCCCTGGAGGGGGAGACCTGGTGACATTCATAGGAATGACAGCAGGTCACACAGAAGAGACTTGATACCCTATGAGCTTATACAGGGGGCGGTAATCCCTCTCAGGAACAGTCATAGGGGAGGGGAATAAGGGGAAAATGAGAGGGATGGAAGAATGGTTGGATACAAGGGATGGGATAATCATTGAGATGTAACAAGAATAAATTAATAAAATTAAAAAAATAAAATAAAATAAAAAATGAAAGAATAGAGGCTTAGATAGGACTCAAAACAGCATCTGACTTTGTGTGTACACATGTACATACATGTATGTATATACATAAACAAATATAACAGAGAATTATATCTGTTATCTCAAAATTATTTTTCATCTCCATTTTTGTGTATGTGTTCTTCATTACCTCATATATTCTGAATTGTAATAGTAAGTATACGGAAGTCACTTCTAAACTTGTTTCTAAAGAAAAAGAACTAGCACATGTTTTCTCTCGCATGTGAATCCCCGTGTTGAATCTTTAGATTTGTGTGCTTAAACTGGAAACAATAAAGCAGCTACTGGGTGTGGAAAAAAAATTTAATCGAGTGAGCACATAGATTGCTTGTTTTATTCCAGGAGAAAAGGAGGACTTTTGAGGGGGTAATATTTAAACTTGGATGGAAAATGGAAGAAGGGATAAAAACAAGAAATATGTTTAAAGCTTACTGTGTTAATGACCTTAATATATATATTCATATATACTAGTTATACCAGACTACATAGGGGATGGTGCTCCTCCAAGAAGACACAAATTGTTATATTTAAATCCCTGGGCCAGGTATGGGACACTAACATTAAGTTAAGCATTGGTAAGTGGTCCTTGGGACCTCCCAAAACAGTGCTGGCTATGGCCAATAGTCTTGGTTGCAAAGCAAAACTTGATCCAAAGTCTCTAAAGCTGAAGATACTACACCTTTTATTACATGACTCATCTATAAATTGTTACTGGTCTGAGTGTATTCATTAATGGCTGGCTTTCAAAATGCCATGCAGCTTTTCTGGGGGCTGGGTGGGAATGATCACCAAGTTTTATCCAGCTGTGATTCCTGAAAGCTACAAACATATCTGGCATGGTAAGGAAGATGTGTTCATCAGTTGATTAATGACATGAATGTTTTGTGGAAACTGAACACAGTCTGATTGAACTAAGGGACAGTTCCATAGGAAGAATTATAAATTTGGCCAAAAAATTGATACTGAAAATCTGGTCAAATGGACATGGCAGGTACATCATAGACCCTAACAGTAAACCTATTACTTTTATTTTGCCAAATTGATGTTATCAAACTGCCTTGTAAATGTGTATATCTCTGCTCATAGATTAATTACACTCAAAGTTTTCAACATAGAACTTCCCTTTTCAGTGGATGGCAGTTACAAATAGAGAACTGCAGATCTTGCCAAAGTCTGGAAAGTGAGTGGGCATAATAAATCAGGAAGTATTAGATTGTCATAGTGAGGTAGCTAGATTTTTGGGTTTTTTGGTTTTTGTTTTGTTTTGTTTTGTTTGTTTGTTGTTTCTATTTGATACACTCTAGAATCTCTTGGGAAGTTAAGAAGACAGGATCTAAATTGTATAATTTTGTAGGTAAGACTGCCCTTTGTCCCTGTCTGTAAGAGATTGTCCTGACTGATGACTGATTTGTGAAATAAGCTTTTCTTCTACAACAGCCTTAATTGTGGTATTTTACATGGCAACAGTAAGGAAACGTGAAGAGAAACTGGATACTGAGAAGTCAGGTATTGCTGTAAGGGACCTGACAATATCATTTTATGGAAGAATATTCAAAGTATTGGAATCATGAGTTGGAAAAAAACATTGAGTTTTCCCAGGTTAGTGAACTAATCTGATGAAGAGTCAATGATAAAAATATTGAAAAAAATATAGAAAGTGGCTGATTTACTATTTAATGTTAAGAGCAGAAAAAGGTTATCAGGGCTGCTTGTTTAATATTTTGAATTAAAGTTTTGCTGTTGTAGGAAAGAAAAATAAAGAATCAACTGTGATTTATAAGAAATCAGAATTATTGAAGTGAAGCTTCAGGCCAGTAAGCTGAATATTTGGCCCAGCAGGCCAAGATTGCTTATTAAGCTCATAGTTGAACTTGCTAATGTGCAAGAGCCACTACCTTGCTACATTGCTGTTATTTTTTATGGCTGTGGTGTGCATGGACAGGAACTAAGGCCAGCACAGTGTGGAATGGGCCGGAGTCCCTAGAAGATCTCAGAAGAGTCTAGAGATGAAGATACAGCTTCAGGTGCTGCAGACAGAAGGATATTGAAAATGCCAAGGCAGTGGGACTTCGGCCAAGAATAACAGCAACTGTGGAGTTGAGGCAGCCTAGCCTATAAGACAAGGTGTCTGTTCCAAGGATGGAACAGCTGAGGGACGGCTGAGCCTTTTGGAAGCCAGATGATTATATTCTCAATTTACCCCACTCCTTGTCTCTCATCCAACTACTCTCATTTCCCCCTTCACTCTATCTCAAATTGATAGACTCTTTTGGATTATTCTCTCTCTCTCTGTCTCTCTCTGTCTCTCTCAAAAACACACAAACACATGCACACACACACTCAGACACACACACACACACACACACACACACACACACACACACACACACA
>OU015749.1:46535428-46558557 GCA_907169655.1 Acomys percivali
TTTCCTTATATTTCCTTCTCATTTACATTTTCTGTTTCCTTGTCTTAAATATTTGTGGTGTTTTTATGTAAAATATGATATGACTGTGTTAAATAAATGCATCCTCTCTCCACATAAAATAATAGTTCCTTAGAATGTCAAAGTTGTAATAGCTCTGCTGGAAGTGTGATGGATTGTGAGAATTTCAAAAATAAATGAAAAATGGGGCTTCCCTTTACCTTTCCATTTTTGAAACCACAGGTGACTTAATCTTATCATGAAAACTTTTTGTTGTTTTTTTATTTCTGTGTTTATATATGTGAGTGCATATATGTGTTCCACTCCATTTCCTCTTCAGAAAAGAGTAGGTCTCTAAAAGACAAAAGCAAGAAATAATTATTCAAGATGCAATAATATAAAAAGAAAACCTCATATGAACACTGGACAAAACAATCCAATAGGAGGAAAAGATTCTAAAGTGCAGGCCAAAGAATCAGAGCTATACTTCCTCCCACTGTTAGGCTTCTCATAAGAACACCAACCTAAACTATTTAACAGATATGCAGAGGACCTAGTGGAGGTCCATGGAGGCCCTGTGCTTGCCCCTTCGTTTTCTGTGAACCCCTGTGAACCCTGTGTCGATTTGTAGACTATTCTCCTGGGGTCCACTGTCCCCTTTGACTCCACAGTCTTTTCTCTGCCTCTTCTGTGGTGTTCCTGGATTGTCAAGGGGAGAAACACAATGGAGTATAGCAGAATATTATTAAAAATAATTCTTTCAGTTAATTAATTTATTCATTTTGCCAATCCCATTTCATTCTACTCTAGGTCTTTGAGGTACTCAATCTCTGGTTCCTGGGAAACCAAGCAGTAATGTGCATGAGTTCCCTCCCATTGTTTGGTCACTCCCACATATTCTGGGCCATGATTTCTGCAGCAATTTTGGGGACAGGACTGACTGTAAGTGCAGGGTATTGTAGCAAGGATGGTATCCATGCTTCCCTTCCCATAACCTATAGAGAACCTTCATGTGCCAAAGAAACCATAATCAGTTTTCAAAGGGCAAATTTCCATGCTAACATCAGCCTCGGTTGTTTAGGGGTCTACATAGGACATCCTCAGGCTTTTGTAGCCGAGTCCAGCCACTGGGAGACTTGCTTGGCTACAAAAGATATGGCCAGTTCAGACTACCCATGTCTACTACTAGGAGTTGTCTGCTACTCAAAAAAGTACCACAAAGAGGATTCATAAGAGTTGTTTCAAAAGGTTTGAGTGACAATTCCAAAATATTTTGATTCTAAGAAGTAAATAAATTTCCCAATGCCAGGTTCTCAGTGTAAATGTTAAATAAAGCTTTCAAATTATTTGTGTCAATTACGTGTGTGTGTGTGTGTGTGTGTATGTGTGTGTGTGTGTATCTGTATGTATGTATCAGTCATAGATATTGGGTATTGAATCTTTGTCTCATAAATGCAAGCTAGAGTTGTACCACTGAGTTCTTCCTGCAAGTCCCACACATTATCTTCGCCTCCATTTGTCTACTACTGAGGAGCATCTCCTGCATTCTCCTAGGATTATGGAATGAGGAGGGTCAGCTGAGATCCCGTATTAGCAAATAAATTATAACAAAACATTGTTATTTGAGACAGGGAGAAAGCTATTCATACACAACCGCATTTCAAAGAATTATTTGAGTTATTGCCACATAAGACAATACCCAAAGGGATCTTATATTATCCCAAGTGTATCTTTAGGTGTTTTCCATTAAAAAGTGGGCACTAAAACTCTAAAACTATAATTCTGATACTTAAAAACCTGTATGTTCATCTTATATTTTACTTTTATCAATCATCTGTCTCAATTACTTGATGTGCCTTGCAATAAATGTTTGATAATCCTAAGCCAGGAGTCATATGGAGCACTACAACTGTAAGCCAGCAAATTATATACCTGTTCTCGTGGACACTTACACATACTCACACACAGCCATTTCGATGCTGCTATTCTGTAACAGCAGCAACGGGAATCGAAAAGGTTGCCTCTGACTGTAATGAGCACATTACAGAACAAAGCTCTTCAGACTAGCATATGGCATTTTAATTTAAATTCACTTCAGGGTAAGGAAAGTACTTCACAATGTAGTGTAATGGAAAATAAAGAGCTGTCTAGGGTCCTTTAAGTATAGAAAAGGGGTTTTGGATAAGAAGATAATGCTATACTTAAACACAGGAGGCACACTGCATATCTTCCCCCTGCTGGGAAGAAAATCTTGGTAATATTTTAGTTTTATCAATTACACATTTTATTCTTTCTTTTCATTGCCTTCATTTTTTGTTGCATTTAAAATATATCTTTTTTCTTTCTATCACCCTCCCAATTCACCAATACACGCTTCTTCTGAAAGCCCTTTTGTGAAATTTTGACTCTGTAGATCATTAACACTATAATTTCTAAGAGCCTATGATTGCATATTTAAAACCTCAAAAACTTTTAAACAATTTATATTCTATGTAAACAAAATATGCACTGTTTTGCCAATCATTGCAACTGCTTCTAAATTCCACTTCTGACAGTCACGTTACAAATCTACTAATGGTAAGTTAGAATAAAGTTATCTTTTCAAAATAATTTAATATCATACACATCTAAGAGCTTTATTTTAGAAGCCATTTTGAAATTCAAGAATGGGTTTAAAACATCCTTGGGTTAAACAGAATACATGATGCTAAGAGAAGAAAATGATGGAGTAATAAAAGAAGTTGAAGTAGAGGAGTAAAGGATGGCTTCGACAAAAAAAAAATCCCACATAATGTACATGCATAAAATTATCAAACCATAAATAAAAACTTTAAGATGAAATTCTATTGGCAAAAACTAGAAAACCAGCCACTCTCCATGCCTAATGCGGTTATGGATCTGACAACTGGTCAAAATGCAGCTAAAGTCTGACAATGGGATGCCTCACCACAACTGATTCAGGTACAATACAACTGCTGCACCTATGGCTCAGGAAAGATGGTGGGATGTAGAAGGATCCTCCAAGCCAGAGAATCAATGTCGTCTGTGTGACTATGTCTTCTTTATATGACAGGAAAGCCATACCCGAGACGTCTCAAAATGACTGGGGCCTAAAAAAGATCTAAACAATGGCAACACCAGTTGACATGCCATCACAAATGGGGGAACTCACATGGGCCTCACCAGTAGATAAAAAGCTACAGGCAATTACTGATAACCGAGAAAAGGAGAAATAGACTTCCTCAATATGAGCCCCATAAGTAGCTGTAAAATGCCAAGTGCTCAGCTTATGTACACAAAATGGCAATTTGAGGAAAAGAGGCCTTGAATTTGAGAAGGACAAGGGTTTAGAGTAAGGAGATGAGGTAGGACATGTCAGAAAAAAACGTGAACCTTAAGTCTAAACCAGGAACTCAGCTGTGTCATGTATTTAATCTAGGATCTAAACAATGATTGTATATTTTTTCTGTAATTTCATTATTTTGGATTTTTTTTTTGTCTAGATCATCTTTTCTTAACTTCACAAGTCATGGTATTGGCAATTTTTTTCAGAAATTTAGATTGTTTATCAAAAATATAGCTGAATTGTTCATTAAAATATAATTTTTAAGAGAAGTCTTATACTTTATTCTACAATTTCCTTTATAGAGAAAGTAAATAGGCCAACTCAATCTAGAAGAACTATTACAGATATATCATTTCACTTGAATTAGCCTAATTTAGATAACCCTTTATTGAAATGTCCAGAAATTTTTCTCTTTTTATTTTTTAATATATTTTATTAATTTATTCATATTACATCTCTATGGTTATCCCATCTCTTGTATCCTCCCATTCTTCCCTCCCTCCCATTTTCCCCTTACTCCCCTCCCCTATGACTGTTCCTGAGGGGGACTTTCTCCCCCTGTATATGCTCATAGGGTATCAAGTCTCTTCTTGGTAGCCTGCTATCCTTCCTCTGAGTGCCACCAGGTCTCCCCCTCCAGAGACTTTTATGTTTGGTGTATCATTCAATAACAGACATCAGATATTGTAATGGTATCATACTGTAGAATAGAGGCAGGAAGGAAACCGAGGCATGAACCCTGGATGGAGGCTGAACATAGTCTGCTTTTGTATCTCTTTCAGTACATTTTGTTATTCTGAGATAATTATTTTACTCCCTGTGATGCATTAACATTGTCTTTTGTAGCCGAGGGTGGTGGCGCACTCCTATAATCCCAGCACTCGGGAGGCAGAGGCAGGAGGATTGCTGTGAGTTCGAGGCCAGCCTGGTCTACAGAGCAGTACAGGACAGCCAAGGCTACACAGAAACCCTGTCTCAAAAGACAAAAAAAAAAAAAAAAAAAAAAAAAAAAAAAAAAAAAAAAAAAAAAAAGATTGTCTTTCATATTTATACATATATTTCCCTTTATGTCAAGGTATTAGTGTGTGGGTATCACAGCATTTTAGGATTATTTCATACCATTTTATTATTAAAAGGCAAAACCACAATAATTTTAACAAGTGATGACACTTTTCATAGTAACAGCCATTTTCTCTCTTTCTTCTAAGTGTTACTATTGTTTCACTCTGGGTGGTAATAATGTTAGATGTTCCTCATCATATCCTGTTGCACAAGTAATCAGTTCTGAAACCACCTGATGGAAGGAACCTGTTAACTAATTTTTTTAGTATTCATTATTTTCTAAGCCTGACATTGCAAGTATTTAATCTCCCTACCTCTTTGACCAAGCTTGTACCATTTTGATGCATCTGTTTTCCTATAGCCTGGAATTGACCACAGAATCTAAAAATGTCCATGGCATGAGAAGTTCGTGGGAGATGTCACTTCTCCTTGTCATCCAAAGCTTTCAATGTTCCTCCACAGAGCACAGGGACCTTGTGTGGAAAATGAGGCCTTGTGTGTGGGGGTTATCCCTCCCTTATAGCAGATTTTAAGAAATTTATGCATTTCTCTCAGTCTAACGTAAATTTTAGTGAGTTGTAGTTAGAAGCATTACAAGTTGAGATGCTATGGACTGTGACAGGTTTTTCCAATAGGAAGTTAGCAGAGAGAGAGAGAGAGAGAGAGAGAGAGAGAGAGAGAGAGAGAGATTTTGTGAAAAGGAGCACATGCAATGCAACAATGGCTATTGGCTGAAACTCCTCAAGTGTGTAGCACTGTAATACCCTGAGCATGCTGGTGGTTTATGGGAAGAGTAGGTTCACAAGGACAGAAATTGTTTGTGTGGATATATACAATAAGTCTGGCCGAGAGGACCTCTTTTAGATGTCTTTAGGAAGAAAATATTTGAGTGAAGAAACCAGAAAGCAGGAGCATGAGAAAACAAGAAGTTTGAGATTCTGAGAAACAGATATATTTTATTGTGTTTGTGGAGAGTTAAGAACTTAATATTATCGATGGAACTGCAATTCCATGCCAGTTATATGCTATTGCTTCATAGGGATGTGAGTTGAACATGTTACTTAGATTCGATTGATTTCTCATGTGTTCACAAAGGATAAAATGTCTGAACACATGTTTGGAAAAGAGTCGTTGAACTACACTTACCTTCTATACATTGACTGTTGGTCAATTGTGTGGATTATCACTTTTGAAAAATAATCAGAATGAGATCATAAGGTCGTTCTTGCTCCTCTATACTCTACTTTATTGACAAATACCTTATATAAATAGTCAACTCCTAAGCAACTTTTGTAACCTTTCTAGTAATCACTAGTATTCAAAATGTCTAGAAAACGTGATTTTACAAGAAAGTTACAAATAAAATAGCAACTTATGTTCCTTTCTAAAATGTATGTATTTGTATTTTATTTGTGTAAGTGTTTACCTGAGATATATATTTATATCATGTAAACACTTGCTGCCCCTGAATGCTAGAAGATCAGATTCCCTGGAACTGAATTGTCAGGTAGCTGTAAACTGCCATGAAGTTGGTTACTGAATCCCAGGTTTTTCCAAGAGCAGGAAGGTATCTTGTATGTTGCACCGTCTTTCATGCACTTTGTCTCCTTCTAAAACATAGTAACCACTGATATTATTACTCAATTATCATTAACTGAAAGAAATATTACTATTTTTAAGTGTTGTACTACCATTCTATAAGAGACATAAAAAATATAATTATAATTTCCTTAATACGTATTCTGGTTCAAACTAGGTAAATGAACTGTACCATAGTAATTATATCCTAAACTATGATCTTCATTACAAAATATTCAATTATCATATCTTCATATAACAATTCAAATATTAAGTACATGAAGGAATTCACATAACCTATTTTTCTACTTACAAATATATCAGTACCTCTACTTTGATACAATATAATGTGAACAACCGACACCAAAGAAAATACAATTATACAATTATATTCTCTGTTTGGAAATAGCTTTGATGCCAGTGGCATTGGCAATGTGGGGACTTGAGAGGAACCATGTTTGACAGGCAGGCCTAGGTGCTTTGTTTTCCTCCAGTGGCATGCATGATTTGAGTACTGAGGCCACAACCTACACTGGGTTCACCAAGAACCATCATTATTAACTGAAACAACAAGGTATCATAAAAGTAAAATGTGTATTAAAAGTAGAAAATACATATTCATGAGATTAAATACTTTGGCTCAAATAAGCATGATAAAAGAATAGCCTACCAAATTTAATGAAGAGCTGGGACAACCATTTGAGTAGATCATTATGTCATTTCTAAGTCAATGTGAGTTCAGTGATATGTTCTTCTCCACAAAGATGAAAATAAGTATGTGAAAACAAAACTCTACTGAGGCAAGCACACAATACTGACCATAAAATGGTGATACACCTGCAACGACACATTCCTAAGCTTCCATTTTCAATATTTCTCTCATTGGCTCATGAGACCTTATATCTCATAGGTACAACATTGTCATGAGCAGTAAATGGTCCTTTTTATTGCCATAATAATTGTGGATATGCCACGTGCATTCTAAGGGATGAACATAAAAAAGTAAAGCTAATCATTTAAATTAGTTTCAGTAATACTGTTCTTGGCATAGAATAGACTCTATGAATCTTTTGTAGCTATTTTAACTCACCGCACACCAGCTTTTGTAGATTTAACTCCAAACCAACCCTATATTTTCTTGACCTTGGACACTTATTAACATTTTATGATTCTGGAACAGTACTTACTCTGTAATGACCATACAATTTTATGATCTATTATAATAATAGATTACACAATTATTTTATGGGATAATATATTAAAATCCTCTGAATTTTTTAAAAGCCTCTGAGCAAAATGTGAATAGGTCTAACAAGGTAAAAGAGAAGACCTAGTTCTGTTTGCTTAAACTTTGTCGCTTTTCATCAAAGGAGAGGCCTCACTTATCAAAATCCATGACCATTGCAAGGAATCTTGTTAAGCCAGAAAAAGTCCATTTTCAACCTATAGTGATATGCTAGAAATTAATATTTCTCTTCAAACAAAAAATCCTCCTTATCATTATCCTTATAATTAACTGCTTAATGTGATTAAATATTATAAAACCTCATTCATAATTTTTGTTAGACAAATTATGTGTCAATACTAATATTGGAATTCAGTAATTCCCACAAAATAAATTAACATGTAATGTGTGAATTTGCTTTTATCTGTCTGTCTGTCCATGTCTGTCTGTCTGTCTGCCAATCTTATCTATATCTATATCTATCTGTCTATCTATCTATCTATCTATCTATCTATCTATCTATCTATCGATCTTTTTTCTGAGTTCATAGTTTGATTTCCAGAAAGTGAAATGAAAGATTCTCATAACTATTTCTGGAAGATACTCAGCAGTGTGCATGTTAATCATATTTGCAGCAAACAGAAATGTAAAGTCTCTAAAATTACTGTAAGACTGATATCGAAATAAGCATAAAGATGAAATAGAGAGAGAGAAGCACAAAAGATCCCAAGGACATTTTACTCTTATGTGTTCATTAAGGTTCCAGTTTAATGCATTCTTTATTGCCCAAGAATTTACTTCATTTGCATTTTAACAGGGTTTTAGTCAAGTTAATCCTTTTACTCCCTTTGATAAGAATGTGTTCTGCAGTTACAGCAAAAATAACTAAAGAAGAGGGAAATAAACCCTGAAATTGTCAGCCTGTAGTTAAAGACTAAATTTGAGAGCTGTGGTTGTGACTGAAAGGATAAAGTGATGGCATGAGATTATGAGGATGAGGGTTTACATCTTCAGAACCCACAGGAAAGCCGTGTAGGTTGGAGTGGTGGTAGCTTGGGATTCCAGTGTTCTAGAGCCAGAGGAAGGGCATCCAGTAGCTCAAGATCTGTAACTAAACAAGCAAGAACTGGCAAGCCAACGGTACAGTAAACAACAGTTACTCAATAAATATGAAGTGGAACACAATTGAGAAAGACACCAAGTGTCAACTTTGAACTTTCACACTTGCACAACTATACATATACACAACCACATACACATATATGGATACACAAGGACATGCATCAGCTATACCCAAAGCTCTTTATATTTGTCACAGTTTATTAAACAAGACACATTTCTTTTCACAGCTCTTTGCAGCACTAAACCTACATCCTGTGGGTTGTAGCTAGCTCTACAACAAAAATCACCAATTTTAATCATTTATTCTAAATATTAATAAGGAAAGATACAGTAGTAATGCTATCTAATTTTGTGAGTGTAACTAATGAACAAATTAGGCAGTTGAAAGGACAGAATACCTTTTCACAACATACATAAGTATGTAATCCCATATATCAACAGAACACCTTTGTACAAAAAAAAAAAAAAAAGAATTTTAGCTAGAGTTTGGAATATGAAAATTCAGGTCAGTAGTATGTTAAGAAAGTAGAAAAATGATATTGGTAATTGAAATGATCCTTTTCTTGTTTTTAATTTTAATAGCTTTGAGACTACTACATAAAGACACCCTCATATAGAATTCAGGTAAAGGCAATCAGAGCTGTCCACCTGATGTTGAATAACCAATTAGGTAGCGCTTTCACATTTAACTGAAAATAACTTTGAAAATTTCCTGATAAAAGGGGACATAGAAAGGATTAATGTGTGGGATTAATATCCCACACATTAATCCAGACATTATACCAAATGGAAGAAAACTAAGAACATTGCATCTTAACTCTGGAGCAAGGCATTCATATTCAAATCAGTGCTGAAAGCCAGTAGCTAGAGAGATGCAGCTGACTGACCAAGGTTCACAGAAAGTTAACAAACTCAGATCTGGACAAGAAATACATGATGATGAATTAGGCAGCTGACGCTTGATTTTGCATCATAATTTGATCTCTCTGGAGTAATCAAATGAGTCAATGACATGATTTATTTTTGTCTAATATTTTCTTGCACACTTGTGAAACTTCATTTTGTCGAGATTTAATATACTGCAACCGCATTAATTTTCCTGCTTGATACCATATTGCACAGGCATAGCTGCCATGAAGGTCAGTCCTTGTAAAGGACAATGTTTATGAGGGAACATCCTGAACAAATTACAGACTAACACGAAGTTGTTTTCAGGTCTGTTGCCATTCCTGAACTTACTAAACTGTAATGTATGCTGGATCCTTGAAAAGAATATCCTTCTCCATTTGTAAATTTATCATGAGGACTTCTGATCGTTAATCATGAAAGACAGCTGTGAGAACACTGGCTAATATGGGGGGATTTAGTGATGTGGAACAACCATCAGTGCACAATATAGAGTGCTAAACTATTTAAGAGATCTATCTGCCACAGAACTTATATCTGTCTATCTTCTCTCTGCCTGATTTGTTAATCCCTTCAAATATTGCCATGCACCATTTGTACTACAATGGACTCATAGATAGGGGTGTTTCTATCGCTGAAAGTCTTTGTTTAATCTCTAAAGAACAAGGCCCCTGAATTTTAGACACCAGTGGAAAATCACACCAATCAGAACAGACAGTAACAAATTGGTTTCTAGGAAACCTACTGTCTTAGGGAAAGAAATCAGTAACTTTTAAACTAGGTTTAAAAAGAGACTCAGATAAGGAATATTCATTTGGCAGTGAACACATTTTTAAATTGCTTGGGATTCCAGAGCACAGCCGTATTTTAAAACGTGCATCTTTAATCGGAACATGAATTAAAACAAATGGGAAGAAGGGTGTTATAACCAGGTGTTGTCTCTCTGCAGAATGGATCCTTGATAAAATATCATTCAATCTGGTAAATGCCCCATGCATTTTGCATGGAACAGGATTCCGTTTATTCCAAACAGAATTACTTGTCATGATTAAACTCCCAGGGGAAGGAGAAGCAGAAGTGGCAGTGTTCTAATTCTGTGGTCTTGCTACAGCCACAGCACCATGGCTCAGTAGAAATAAGAAGGCACGCAACAGACTACATTTTTCCTATTAGCTCTAACCTATTTTTGGTAAGTTTTCAACTTGGGACATAACAAGAAAAAGTCTGTTATTAATTGTTTTTTATTTTTTACATTTTTTAGATCGTAATATAATTGTATCATTTTCCCTTTCCAGGTTCCACTAGAAACAGTCCATACTGACAGAGCAAACCACCTATTCTAACTAGGGACCTCTTAAAACAGCACATGCACTGTAGGATACAGTTCTTTGCTTTAAGGTGTATCACCTAAGCTTTTAGGGAACAGCCATCTGAGATGAGTAGCCTCGCAAAATAGGCTGGAGTAGGGGTTTGAAGGTCATGCAAAATGTTGGTAAGGAAACATACAATGTCATCAAACAACCTTAGACATATTCACAGAAAACTGAAATAAATTTAAATCCATATATTCCACAAATTTAAAGAAAGAGTTTGTCTCTGGATAGATACATAACTATAGCAGCAATGGTGAATGTTATGGGTATAATAGAAAAAACATATATTTGAAAAGGTATTTATAAGTTAAGACTTCCGAAAGTCCAAGTAACAAGAAATTGCAGGTATAATTATAACAACTATGTATTGCAAATATGTTAGAAACTTACAAGTAATAAATTTTGAATTACAATAATCAAAGAAACTATGAAAAAACAAAAGCAAGCAAACAAAACAAATTAAAATTAAAGTTTTCTCAAATTCAAATTTAAGTGCAAATTTTTTCATAACTTACTTACATGTTACTTTAATATAAAATATCTTTTAATGTAAGAGGCTAAATAGAATGAATATCCTTAATTTAAATCTATGAGCCAAAATGTAAAGTGTTGAGCAATTTAGATGAATCATTTTTTGTAATTTTTGATACTGTAATAAAGTTACAATATTTCTCCATTACCTCCCCCATGAACTTTCCATTTTATTGCTACTTTCTCCCCTGAAAACTGCTGCCCTACATTTCCACTAGTTTTCTTTGTATGTATTTATGTATATGCATATACATTTATAGTCCTAAAGAAAACATGTTCAGTCCAAATAATCTTACTTGTATGCATGTTTTCAGGGATGACCATTTGACACTTGGCTGTCAGTTGCTTCCACTTTTGGCATGCCTTTGCTGTCTGCAGTTCTTTTATATAGAGTTGAAACTTTATGGGCTTTTCTCCACTCCGTTTGGCATGTCCGTTGGTGTCATCCTTTTTAAGCTCATGCTTGGGGAGTCATGTTGGTGAGACTTTATGGTCTGGATTCTGATGTTGCTAGAAGACAAAATCTCAGAGCAAACTCCCTGGTCCTCTGGCTCTTCCAGTTCATAAAATCTTAAAAGGCTGGAGTTTATTTCACTAGTATACAAGGAGGAGTTAAAAACCTGGGTTCCAGACATGGCAGATTAAAAGTAAAAAAGGAAAGACATAAAGAAAGGCAAAATGCAGGAAAGAGAAAGAAAAAAAGGATAGTTGTAAGCTGTAAGTTTATCTAGGAATACTCAATAAATAAGCATATTTTAGTTCCCGAATTTCTTGAAACAGTTATCAGATGTTGTACAGCTTATATACGACTAAAATTCATACACACACACACACACACACTCACCCACACACACACACACACACACACACACATATATATATATGAGTGAAAATGATCTTTCCTGGGAAATTGTGTTATTCAAAGTAAGATTTAGAAGAAATACCTAACAAGCTTTCAAGTAAACATGAATAATGTAAAAAATGTATCAGAAAGATAAATATTATGATGCATGTTAAAAATAAAGTTGGTTGTCTCCTTGAGGATTGTTGTAATCGTAAGAAGTCATGCCACTCAAACAGTTCCAGACTGACTTTAAACAGGCAGATTGCTTTTGGTTCTGTCATGACATATTATTGTTTTTGCTGAGGTCCTCATAATTTTCCAAAAGAAAGATAGGTGAATGAAAAATGATATTTTCCTATCGCTCTTGATAAAGCCTTAAATAATGAGTAACACTGACAATGAAAATAGACTCAAATGAAAAAAATTTTAAATATCACAAAATTCAATGACAGACATTGCTCATGTGCTTTCTGCTGAAACAATTGTATTTTATGGACGAATCAGGTCTTTTCATATATTTTAATTCATTGTGTTATTTTTTAAGTTTTAGATTACATTTAACTATGTGTAGTATGTGTTTCTATGTGGCTGCATACATGAGTGCAAGTGCCCATACATGCCACATTCTTCAATATTCTTGATGCCAGGGTTACAGATGGTAGTGAGCTTCCTAATGTGGTTTCTGAGAAGTTAACACTGGTTCTTTACAAGAGCAGCATGTTCTCTTAACCACCACACCACATCTCCAGCCTCCAATGTGTTTGTTTTATTTAAAATTGTATACAATATAATGAGATCATATTCTTCAAGTTTCTTTTCTTGTCTTCTCAGAGCTAAATGAGAAAAGACATCAATGAAGGTGGTATAATATTGAATATATTTTGCAAAAGGAAGTGTAGTGGGTGTGTGATGAATACTCCCCATATTCTTGGAATTTGAATACTAGGTTTGCTAGTTAATGTTGTTGTTGTTTGGGGAGGTATAGGTAGTGCCTACTTGTGAAAGAAGTATACATTGGGCGAGAGCTTAGATGAATATGATGATGATGGTGATGGTGATGACGATGATGATGGTGATGACGGCAATGACAACTAGGATGGCAAGAATGATGATGATGATGATGATGATGATGATATAAAAAAAAGCTTCACTACTTCCAGTTCACTGTTTTTGCTTCATGCTTCACGTTAACTGTCTGCCTGCTGCTCTCAGTATTATGCCTGCTGTGTGCTGTAAGGCTTCTCTATCATCATGAACTCTAATCTTCTGGAATTATAAATTTGAATAAACTCTTTTTGATAAGTTGCTTAAGCCGTGGTGTTTTATAAAAGCAGCAGAGGAGTAGGCAGTATAGATAGGATGCAAAATACCAGAAAGTATGTGGAAAGGTGTGGTTCCCCATTGGTTAGCATGGAGTAAAGCAGCAGTCACCCTATGGGACAACAGCAAGTGAAAGATAAGAATGTATACTGCGGAAGGTCAGGTGGTAACATAAACTAGAAAACATTCATAGCTCTTCAAACTATTGAAAGTAACTACATTTTATAGCATGCTATTTCATCTATTCAAGAAACAAGAAATCATATCCTAAAAACTGTACATGTATGTGTTTGCTATCAACACATTCAGTGAGTGAGCTTTCTGTTATGAAAGTTGAACAGCAATGATTCAGCGAAGATGTCCTGGCTAGGAGTTGTGTCTACTGTGTTTTGAACATAAATCACCATAAATCATGGAATTCACATGGTCTGTAAACACAAACAATTCTCTCCTGCTCTATTTATTTCCCCATGAAGTCATGAAGTCACAGCTACTTCAGAGACTCAGAAAGATCACTGTATATGAATATAATGGTTTCACATTCTGTTAATTTACAATCCTAACTTTTCTCAGCATTTTAGCAATCAAGTATCCTTCCAATCCAAACTTCACTGAAGTACTCTGAGCATGTCTCCTTCTTCATATTTTTTTCTTTTCCTTTTTTTCCCATGGCAGGGTTTCTCTGTGTAGCCATAACTGTTCTGGATTCACTCTTGTAGACCAGACTGGCCTCAAACTCACAGAGATTTGCCTGCCTCTGCTTCCCGAGTCCTGGGGTTAAAGGTGTGCACCATCATGCTCAGCTTGTTATTATTCTTAAATAAATATTGTAAAATGCCTTAAAAACTGCAGCTGAATAACTTCTTCAAGAGCATAAACTTTTTTGAATACACTCTGCCACCTTATTTATGCATAATTACTATTTTTGAGATAGATTTGCATATATAGTTTAGAATGCTTAAAGCGGTTTTTACTCATATTACAAAGCAAGCGTAGCTTCATTGTGGCACATTGCCCTGACAATTTGGCAGCGAGCTCAACTTTAAATAATAAAATATGTAACGCTTGTAAGATAGCAAATGCAGATGCCTGCAGTTAAAGCACAATTAGCCTGTTCTTTGATTATTTTAAGGGGATGAGCTGCATAGTCATGTATGCCATGAATCCTCAGTGATATGAGTCCTTATGAGACAGAAGTCTAGGCCAAAGAATATTGCTGGACTGTTAACAGCATTAGACATTTTGGAGAAAACTGAAAAATTCATAGAAATTACCTTGATCACTAGTATGGTATGTGAGATTCAAACTAAATGCACTTCCAGAACACGATAAAAAATCCCACTCATTCTAGAATGTTTATTCCAAAAGACAGGGAAACTGGGAAGACTAGAATATGCATTCCTAAACAACTGGGCCATAGTTGGAATTATTTTATTTTATTTTTTAATGTATTTTATTAATTTATTCATATTACATCTCAATTGTTATCCCATCCCTTGTATCCTCCCATTCCTCCCTCCCTCCCTTTTCCCCTTACTGTCCTCCCCTATGACTGTGACTGAGGGGGACCTCCTCCCCCTGTATATGCTCATAGGGTATCAAATATCTTCTTGGTAGCCTGCTATCCTTCCTCTGAGTGCCACCAGGCCACCTCATCCAGGGGACATGGTCCAATATGGGGCACCAGAGTTCGTGTCAAAGTCAGACCCTAGTCTCCACTCAAAAGGATCCAGAGGGTCCTAGAAACCTACAAGAAGAACATTATGATGGGCAGATCAGGGCCCAGGAGTCCTGCTCAAACTATGGCACCAGCCAAGGACAATACATGAAGTAAACTTCGAACCCCTGCACAGATCTAGCTAATGGACATAGTTGGAATTATTTATCTTCATAGAAAATGTGACTCAGATAGCAAAATAATGCTGAGCAGAAGGCCAAAACAAATGCGATCAAATCGTGATGCTTTCAAATAGTATTTTGAGTTGAAATTAAAGATTGTTCAGATAATCCTTAAAAACTTCTAGAATTTTTTGTTTGCTGGAAACTTTTTTTCATTATTTAATCTAAAAGAATCCAGAATAAGCTGACATTTGTAGGCACAAACTTAAACTTATCAGATATAAATAGGCATATTAACATCTCATTATTGCTTTGCATTTATTTTCTAAAGCTAATTACCACCTAAAATAGTCTATGTTTACCTGGTAAAGAATCTAGTCACACATAAAGTGAATCCTTCAGTCAGAGTCACTAAAATTGCTATTACCCTGTCAGCTAGGCTGCATTCTCATGTCCAGTCTCTCCTGGAAAATACTGTTTCTATACTTAACTCAATTGGTTAGTCTTGATTTTCTTTTGGTATTTGACTATCATTAACCTATTAATGTTATTTGTAGAACTTTTTCATTTGAACATTATGCTTCAAAATATGTATCCTGAAGACTTCTGCTTAAATGACTGTATTAGGAAGGATTCTCCATAGTAACAGGGCTGAAAAAATGAAATATGGACATTAAAATGTGTGTGTATGTGGATACAGATAATGATACAGTTAGATAGAGGTAATTTGGATAGAAGTGACATAAATGGGCAAATATTATAAAAGAAGATTCGAGCCACTGACATGCACGATAGAGAACAAGTATTCCAGCAATAGTTTATAGACAAGGAGTAAATTGAGTACTGCCTCTTCTTTGATTGTCGATAGGGGTGGTCTTTAGTAGAACCTATGTAGGTGAACAGAGTTGATGTAAATAAATGTATTTAGTAGTAGGAAGTAGAGTTAGTTATGTTATCTAAACTTCTATTTATTATCTATTTTCTGATACTCATCTACTCTTATTTGAGCATTAAATGGGGGTGGCATTAATGGGCTGACCCTGAGTGTTTGACCAGGTTCCAATGAGTATAAGGGTACATAGGTTATATTTGGAGTTCTTTTGTCTGTTTGTTTGGGGTTGCAAAGGTGAGAAGGTTGTACTGGGAAGAATGACAGGTGAGTTTGATCAGGATGCATAGTATTAAATTACCCACAGTTGAGTGGAGAGTGGGGTATGACTTTCACACGAACTCTGGTGCCTCATATTTGACCACGTCCCCTGGCGGGGGAGACCTAGTGGCACTTAGAGGAAGGACAGCAGGTCACTGGGAAGAGACTTGATACCCTATGAGCATATACAGGGGGAGGTAATTCCCTTCAGGAACAGTCATAGGGGAGGGGAATAAGGGGAAAATGGGAGGGAGGGAAGAATGGGAGGATACAAGGGATGGGATAACCATTGAGATATAACAAGAATAAATTAATAAAAAAATTAAAAAAAGAAATTACCAAATAATAAAGATATTATGTTGGGCTCACTGTTCCACCTTCTCTCTGTTCTCTCTGTTCCAGCTCTCTCTGTTGTAGTTGTGCCCTTTTGCTCTCTCATTGCTCCCTTTTCTCTGTCCTCCTGACTTACTTGTGGCCTCTCCAACTTCTCCAGGCTCCCTTGTCCCTTCTCCCAATGAATTTCCTTATACCAGGAAAATAAGAGATAAAATGTTGGGAGAGCACATGGTGGTGGTATAACTGAATTCTGTTCTTGGTCTCAGGTGCATCATATAATATTTTCTATATCTTAAGAAACTGTGAGTCTTTCTATTTGCCACTCTTCATCGTAATGTGAAGTTTTCGATGAAGCCTGGTAGCTGCTTTTGCATTAGTGTATAAGCAGGGTTAGAAGGTAGTTTGTAGATATGTCAGATTAGTTGGTTTCATCATCCAAACTACCTCAATTATCCTCCTGTGCCACTGCAACCTGTTTTCCAAACAAGTCTTCTGCTTACATTTTGTGTGTTATATTCTGAACTTAGAGTTCTTGCAGATGTGAGGATGGTTGTCAGGTTATTACTGGAATAAAGGAAGAGTAAATGAGTGACACTATCCAATAACAAGACACAATTTCATGCGCCCACCATTAACTGGAAACATGCTACCCTCCCATATTCATCTGACTCCCAATGTTGCTCTCTGATGGAGTTGTCACTTGGAAGGGACGATGACAACAAGTTCACCAAGATTGTATTTGAAAAGGCCAGAGCCCAGATCCCTTTCTTTCTGTGGGCCTCTGAGAGAATTTGTGTTGCTATCTTGCAGCATAATTCAGTTTCTAAAAGAAGCAATCAATGAGCAGTAACAGTAAAGGAGGCAGTAAGTCTCAGCCTCAGAAATGTTCAAATACTACTCCAGATGCTGGTCAATGTTAAAAGACAAGAGAAACTGAATTTACCCTTGGATAAAAGAAAAGATTTATAATAAAACTGTTTTTGAAATTTCAGCATAAAAAGCTGAAGTTCATACTATTTAATAATAAAATACAGCAATTGTGTTGAGAAGATTTGAATCATTTATGAGCAAGGTCAATTTCATAGGTGCATACAAATAATTCTGGAGACTGGGTTCCTTTTCGTAATTTGTTCTTTTTTATTCTACACATGGAAACCCAAATTAATGAAAAATTTCTCTTTCTCCAATGACTTCTTTATTTGATTTAATTAATTTTATTAGATAATACAAATGAACAATTAAACACATATTTATCATTTTTATTATTATGTTTCCTTTGTAATATATACATTTATATTATTACACATAAAAATTACATACAGCAAGATGAACCATGAAACAATCAAGAATCATATAAATGTTACATTTGCTGTGATTTGACTATTCACATTTGGCAGATTTGAAGTAAGCATCTTTCCTATCATGTTGAGTCTAAAATTCTGAATGAAAATCAATATCTGTCATATCTCTATTAATTTAAAACATCTATAAAGATCTAAAAACATCTTAATCCCTAACCAACTAAGTTTAATTCTAAGGCTAAATTATCTGGTCTTCAACCCCATAGAGACTTGAGAAAGAACAAAACTTAATTACCTGAGTGACCCGGAAGTGCAAATTACCAGCTTCTAAAATGAAAAAAGGACAGAGACAATTTACTGCCTGAGCAGTAACACAAAAGTCTCTTTAATGTTGGAGCATAATCTTCAACCTTCTAACCCAATATATCCAACAGACACACGTGCAAGACAGGAACTATTGAAGACTTACCTACCCTGTCTTGGCAGAGATCTGCCTGCATCCAAGTTTGCCAATTCTTAGGCAGAATTCTGTCTGTGGCAGAAAGGAGGACATTTTGCCCAGTGGCCTGTCTGTTTCACTTGAAGCTATCTCCATAAAGATATTCTTTAATGCTCATCATCTTTTCGAGGTTTGCCGGGTGGTGCCAAGAGTTAACATGTCCTGTCAAAAATCATTAGAATAATAAAAACATCTTTAAATGCCATATTCTGTAGGTCTCTGAGGCTTTTGAAGATGTGTTTTAACTATTTTAACATATATATGTATATATATTTATATATATAACCATATCTACCTGTTTGACCTAGGATAAATAATCTTGTGATAAAAATAGACTAGTATATGTCATGACCATGATTTGTTCAACTAACAATTAGCTTGAATCACTTAAATATCCTAAATAGCCTGCAGCACTGCTTTCAAAGTTGGAGGTCAACCTTATATTATAACTGATTTTGATGGGTACAATACTTCATTGAGAGAGAGAGAGAGAGAGAGAGAAGAATCTAATCTTAGGTTTGAATTCTATACCAATGTATCAAAATTACATTTATTTTGCATCCATATACAAAATTCAATACCAATGAATTAAAAACAAACTTATTTGTGAATAGCTATGAGACTGGCTGAGATACTAATGTCTATGCATAGACAAGGCTTCCTATTGGTCACAGATTTCCTGTGACTTATTATTAGACACATCCTTTATATGGGATAAATGAATATTTGCAGATGTCATACTTCTGCTCATACCAAGAACAAAGAACAAGACTTAATTATCCTGTGCATCCCACACACCTCATACAGTTATAATGTTAGAACTGTATAATGCTTTTGAGAAAATATGTTTTCAGAATGAAAGAACCAGACACTGATGCTGGATCAGACTTGACAGGATTCATTCCTCTCAGCATGCTGGATGCTGACATCCTGCATCCTTCATGTTCTAGCCCCAGTTGCCTCAGTTGCTGTTACCCATCAGAACAGGACAGCTTCCAGGACAGCTTTGTAGAAAATTTTTTTATCCCAATGGTCCAGCATTACACACTGTCCCATACAAGACTCCTATGAAGCATGGACTTTCTCAACATTTAGAAACTCAACCACAAATGATATCCCTGGTTTCCTAACAGTTTTCCTCAATTTTATTTGGGCCCCATTCAAAGATATTATTTGGCCTAAATCGGCCTGAAGAAACCTTAAGTGAACAACGTCCCATTTCCTCTAAGGAGGGTTGGATAGCTTTCTGTTTGCTCTATTGGGCTACAGATGCTTATTTTCATTGAGAGTTGGTTATAAATTATTATTGATTTTATACAGAGAGAAAGCTAGGTTGGACTCAGGGATGTCTCTCTTTTCCTTTATTTTTCTTTTGTAGGTAAGGAGATAGGTGCTGAGAAGAAAGAAAGGGGCATATAGAAATAAGTTGGGAAGTTAGAGCAAAAGGTAGACTACTGAATCTACCCCTCAACTCAAAGCTTTAATTATCAAACCCACATGGACAAAACAGTCTCCACACTTGAGTGGAGAGAGGGATTTGACTTTCTCATGTACTCTGGTACCTCACATTTGACTATGTCCCCTGGAGGGGGAGACCTAGTAGCACTCAGAGGAAGGACAGCAGGTCACGGAGAAGAGACTTGATACCCTATGAGCATATACAGGGGGAGGTAATCCCTCTGAGGAACAGTCATAGGGGAGGGGAATAAGGGGGAAATGGGAGGGAGGGGAGAATAGGAGGATACAAGGGATGGGATAACCATAGAAATGTAACAAGAATAAATTAATAAAAAAATTAAAAAAATAAATAAAATTGTGATTTCACAAGAAAATATTCAAGTTCTGTGTTAATATTTGCAAATACTTATTTGGTGATATGAGTTTATAAGAGTGTGATGTCATCTTAAGTGTTGGTACTCACTAAGAAGTCCAAAGAAAGCATCACTATTTTTTGATGGTGGTCATGATGTGAAAATTAACAGTGGAAATTAGACATGACAATATAAAATAAAAGTATAAAATCAAAAGTTTTTTGTTAAATTTCCCTAACAAGTATTCAGAGTCACACTATAGTTTTCTGTGGGTCACTTTGAAGATGTTATGCGTAATTCTTTACCCATTAAAATGGTGGATAAGTTAGTGAACTGGGTATTTAAATATATTCCCTTTTTATACTTTAATATGGCAAAGAAAAGTATCAACATTGGTAGTACATTGTTTTCTTTTGTTAGAAATTATTTTTGTAGTATCTATATGCCTTAAAATTGCTGTTAATTAACCAAGGTACTTTTTCTTATATTAATTTTACTATTCAAGGACTAATGACTTCTTGTTTGCTCTGTGAAGCAGAATTTATTTGCTAGTGATATAATTTAAAATATAGCTTGAAAATTCACACACAGATATCTCTTTTGTCTATATCACCAGACATATGTAAATTAAAGTATATATATATGTATATATATGCCTGTGATTATAGCTGCTTATGAAAATGATTAGCATACACAAGTTTCTGTGTTCAATTCTTAAAGCATTTCTAAAATTAAAAAAATCCACATAAATAGAATGTATATGGATTCCCACTAAAATTCAAAATAGAAAATGCACTGATTTATAGAATACGGAGCTATCCCAGTCTCAGTGATGCTGCTGAAGGATTCAGAAATAGGCATCTGAGGGAAAGAAATTATTACATGCAAACACACTGCACTATATCTTATATCCATATTAATTGTTTCCTGTGTCCAGTGAAGCATGTGGAGATAATACTGTGGGCCTAGAATACAGGTGATTACTGCACAGCTGAAGTACCTCAAACTCAGCAAACACTGGGTTTTTGTAGGAAGATGTTGACATAGCTGCTTATCTCTGCCTAGAAAGAAGCTTGATTTCATTTAATGAGTACATGTGATTTCTGCTCTTGAAAGAGACAGTGTAAGGATCTTAGGAGGCTGACTGTTATATGGAAACACATAAAAGAGAGTCCAGAAGGGGCTACTGTTGTCCCTACTTATGCAATGTGGAGTAATGTGTGAGCTTTATGGTGAATTTCTCCCAAATTAAATCGTATTCATTTTACAGTTCACTCTAAAATACGATATGTGTGTCTATGTATTTATGATCATGAATCATACACTAAAACTGCATATTTCCTGGAATAGCAATATCACTATAGCATAAATTTGAATGCAACATAGGTAATAAAAATTTTAAATTACATAGACATATCAGAAATATTATACTATCAATGTGGTTTTGAAATACATGGCTATAGTAGTTTCCTAGTATTTTTCTACTGCCTCTCTTATTATTAAGTGATTTAAAATGATAAAATTTATGTGTGGCTATGAATCTATGACTTTAGTGAGTCTTTTATTTGAACCCTATATGGAATCAAATTGAAATTAAGGATGAAATTAAAATAATTTTCAGACAGTTTTCAAAGTTGGCTTGCTGAGATCATTGTCAAAATGATTCATTTTGTTTATTTATAGAAGTAAAATACTCTTTGATTTTACATTTTGATCTCTCACTTACTTTGTGTTAGACATGTATGTAAAATTACCATATAGTTTTGATGAATATAATTCATGTGTCTCTCACATATGTAAATATTCAACTTTATAACACTTTATTCTATAGCTTGTCTCCTCCCTATTGCTTTATTAATAATATATAGATTTAATTATTGGTTATCTTGTACAGTCCATTGGTCTGTGGGTCTGAAATTCTATCAATGTCGTGCTACTTTTCTAATTATGACTTTATAGTAGATTTTGTATAGTGTGATATTTCTGTCTCCACTGTTTTTTCAAGATTGCTCTATCTACATAGATTATTTGCTTCTTATTGTATATATGTATATTTTAATTAGTTTCTATCTGTGAAAAATCAAAAGATAATTTAGTTGATTATATTAATAAAGAAAGTCAAAGTATCTGTCATTTTTGCTTTCTCTCTATATATAATCATAGCTTTAGTAAATATCAAACATAAACAATAAAATTTAATTTTTGAAAAAATATATACACATGTATTAGTAGCCATATTTTATTCTTTTTATAGAAATTTGAACTTTGTATATATGATTTTCCAAATTGTTATGTCTATGTTGGCTATGTGGAACAATTTTAGGACATTCAATGAAGCTGTTAACTATTTCATCATGACAGGCCCAAACTTTGATGCAATTGAATAAGCAATTTCAGGTGCCCTATTCACAAACCCAAATTATATCATCATTCATAATATGTAAATTTGTTCTCAAGGATATCAACTTGATCTGGGCTCTTATTTGAAAATATTTAAAATTATTTTCTGTAAATTATAAAATTGTCAATGGATACTTGTCAGTATATATTAGACAATTTTTCACATCCACTATTTATTTATTTCTGTCTAGTTTTACCCTAATTTCATTCTAGTATTCATAGCATACGTTACAAAGTTCTTTATATGCTGAGGATTTTGGATTGAGCACTGTACTCTGAGTTCATCACCAATTGAACCAATTTCACCCTTTACTGTGGTTGAAATTTTAATTGTTAATCTTAATATTTACAATACTAAATACAGTACAGCCATTACAGGGTGGAGCTAGGTAACCATCCCAGTCAGTCCTGATCTATAGTATGCAGTTTTAGGATCCATGCGTGTTTGATGCCTATGTGGATTTACTGGTTTGCTGTCAGTCTTTAAGG
>OU015749.1:46558567-46603257 GCA_907169655.1 Acomys percivali
TACTGGTTTGCTGTCAGTCTTTAAGGATCCATGCATGTTTGATGCCTGTGTGGATTTACTGGTTTGCTGTCAGTCTTTATTTTCACTGACATGGTAAAGCTGAGCCAGATGAGCCCCTAGATCTCTTTGTTATGCTCTTTGTTAATTTGTTGGCTTCTCCTCAAAGGACAGTTGGGAAATAGTCAGGCTATTTTCTTTCTTTATTTTTCACAAAACTAGTACTGATTAAGATGCACTGCTCCAAAGAGTGGGTCTGGATGAGCCCTACAGAGCTGGAGTGATTAAAGTTTGATTTGAGTACTTCACACAATTTCCGCAGGTTCTGAGTTATCCTTCTCATCATTTGGATTTACCAGTTAAAACCACATTTGAACAGTAAATGTAGGAAATGTAGCCTGCTATAAATGAATACATACTACCCTGGGGAAAGATAAAAGTAGGATCCATCTGAAATCACCAATCAGCCTCTTGCTCCTTCAGTTATACTGATTTATGTTTTAACTGCTGAGAGTTCAGACCATAAAATAAACCTGTGAACTCACAAAACACTGAGTCAGCAAGAGAAGCATTTAATGTATCTGTCTCCTGGTAATTAAGGAAACATCTAAAAAGTTGGTATTCTTTTCAGCTTTCAAACACTTGAGAAGAAATTACCAGAAATAAATCCAGATGTGCTAATGGCCTATGATAAGAATGTCTGCATAGCCATTAATGAAAATAAGTCTCTGATTTTAAAATTACCAAAAAGTTGAAGTAATAGGCAGAAAGAAAAATCATCCTTTTGTTCTCAAATTAAAGTCCTTTCAAAGTAAAGCCATAAGAAGACATGTCTCTTAACTCTTTTGCCAAAAAGTAAGGTCAGTTCAGAAAATTTGCAGATGAGGAGGTATAAAGATTCTAAATCTCTCCTAGGAATGTCTGCACAGACAAGATTAGAAGTATGACAACATCAGTGGCTATGTTACTGTAGAATAAGGAACAACTTTCTGGGTCTCCCCATTAGATAAAGAACTAACAGTAACTAAAGACCACTGAGATGTGAGTTATCGTTTCCCAGGGATGAGTGCCCTTAATGGTTGTTCCATAGGGTGTGCTAAGCCCTAAAACCTTATACACAGTAATAACAACAAAATCTCAGATTTTCTTATTATAATTCAGTAGGTTATATTTATATATTTGTGCATACACTGATGTGTGTGTGTTTGTGTGTGCGCTTGTCTTTGTGTACATAAAATAAGAATAATCAAGGAAAAAACCATATCAACTTGAGAATGGGTCTGCAACAAAGAACATATGGGAGCCAGCATCTGGGATAGAGTGAATGGCAAAAAGAAATGAGGGAAAGTGACATAATTCTAAAAACTTTCTTTTTAATTTAAGCACTATCTACCATTAAGTTTTCAGTCCTATGAAGATAATGGAGGTGAACTGATCTCCCCTTCCTTCTCTATAAGGTTTATGCTATAATTAGCTCTAGATCTGCCTGGTTTTTTTCTTTATGTGTGTGTAGGGGGAGCGATAGCAAATGGGATTTGGGCACTGTATCCTGATACATGGCCATCATGATGAAATATAATTTCAAATTGTGAGCCTTAAGAAAATTTTCATTCATTAAGTTGATTTTTCCATATTACAACCATGAAAAGGGTAATTAATAGAAAATCCAAGTTTATAATTATATATAATATAATGACAACATTAAAGTTTATAGTAGTATATAATAATAACTATAAGTGTCTAAAAATTGAGTGAAAAACTGTTATTCTATCCAAAAGTCAGTGCATTATGTGGGGCACACACCTTTCACAGATCTATATGTGCTAAGGAAAGCATATATGTAACTGTCACATAGAGCAAACATGTTAGCAGCACTGTTTGAACTGAACTTATCAAGGAAATGTCAGTTACTTTTATCCTTTTAGATGGGCAACTAATTTTAATACTTCTTTAGACCACAGAAAATGCAGATTGGTATTATTGACATTTATCCATGACATTTATCAAGTATAAATATCAATAGCCATCCTATGTACAAAAGACGAATAGGCTGAGAAAGAAAGTAGGGAAACAGCACCCTTCACAATAGCCCCAAATAATATAAAATACCTTGTGTAACTCTAACCAAGCAAGCCTCTGTAGGAAAAAAACTGAAGAAAATATCAGAAGGTGAAAAAATTTCCCATGTTCATGGATTGGTAGGATTAATTTAGTAAAACTAGACATCTTCCCAAAAGAAATATATAGATTCAATGCAATGCCCATCAAAATATTTACCAAATTCTTTGCAAACCTTGAAAGAACAATTCTCAGCTTCATATGGAGAACCAAAACAAAAACAAAAACAACAACAAAAAACTCACAGACTATCTAAAACAATCCTATGCAAAAACAAACAAACAGAAACAAAACAAAACAAAACAAAAAGCCAAAAACCTTCTTGGGGTACCTGCATCCTTGACTTCCAGCTATATTACAGAGCATTAGTAATAAAAAACAGCATAGAACTGGGAAAGAAATTGACTGGTTGATTAACGGAATTGAATTGAAGACCCAAAAATAAACCCACATACCTTCGGACACTTGATTTTTGACAAAGGAGCTAAAATATTACAAAGGAAGAAGGACAGCATCTTCAACAAATGGTGATGGTGTAACTGGATGTCTATATATACAAAAATGCAAATAGATGTGTGTTAATCACCATGCACAAAAATCAAGACCAAGTGGATCAAATACCTCAACAAACCTAATACACTAAATCTATTAGAAGAAAAAGTGGGGAAGAGTCTTGGACTCATTGGCACAGGAAACAACTCTCTGCACAGAACACCAACAGCCCAAGCTTTAAGATCAACAATTAATGCATGGGACTTCTTGAAAGTAAAAATCATCTGTAAGATCAAGGACACTATCAATAGAATGAAACTACAGTCTACAGATAGGAAAAAGTTCTTCACCAATCATATATCTGACAGAGTGCTAATATTAAAATATATAATGAACTAAAGTAATTAAACACCAAGAAATGAAATAATTAAGTTTAAGAGTGGAGTACAGAGCTAAAGAGAGAATTATCAGAAGAGGACTAGCAAATGGCTGAGAAGAACTTAAAGATACGTTCAATGTCCTTAGTCATCAGGGAAATATAAATCAAAACAACTCTGTGGTTCTATCTTACACCTATCTGAATAGCTAAGATAAAAACCTTAAGTGACAGAACATGCTGGCAAGGATGTGGAGAAAGGGGAACATTCCTCCATTGCTAGTGGGAGTGCATACTTGTACATCCACTGTGGAAATCAATATGGAGGTTGGAGAATTGGAAATTGATCTACCTCAAGACCCAGCTATACCACTCCTGGGCATATAGCCAAAAGAAATTTCACCTTACAACAAGGACACTTATTTAGCTATGTCCATTGCAGCCTTATTTGTAATAGCCAGAAACAGGAAACAACCTAGATGTCCCTCAACTGAAGAATGGTAAAAGAAACTGTTGTATATTTACACACTGGAAAACTATTCAGCTTTTAAAAACCATATCATGAAATTTGCAGGCAAATAGAACTAACTAGAAAATGTCATCCCAAGTGATGTAAGCCAGACTTAAAAAGACACACATTGTTTTACTCACCTATAACTGTATATTAGCCATATGGTACAGGATAAATACACTACAATTTATAGACCTAAAGAAGCCAAGGAGAGCCCAAGGAATCTCATTCAGAATGGGAAATACAGTAAATGTCTGAAGTCGATGGGGGAAAGGAAGTTGGTGGGAGATAGGGTGGGGAGAGTAATGGGAATAGAGTTCAGATGGGTGGAGAGAGGAGGAGGGCAAGTGAGGGGAACCAGGTGAACAGAAATTGGGGCACCCCTGGAACAGGGGAGACTCCTGGGAGTCTATGAAGGTGACCCTAGACGAGACACTACAAAACAGTGGTTAAAGAGCATAAAGTTGGCACCTCCTGTAGCCAGATGGGACTCCTGACTGAGAGAGGTAGACACCAACTCACACAGAAAAGCTTGGACCCAAAATGTGTCTTGTCTACAATAAGCATAGGGGTAAAGATGGAAGAGTTTGAGAGAATGGTAAACCAGAGACTGGCCTAGCTTTGATACCCACCCCATGGGAGAAGGCTGACTACTGTAGCTATTAATGATACTCTGCTATGCTTGCAGATCAGAGTGTAGCATAATTGTCTTCTGAGAGGCTTCATCTGTCAGCTGATGGAGACAGATGTAGAGACCTCAGGCCAAGCAATGGGCCACATGAAGGGAGTGTTATGGAAGAGTGGGAGCAAAGAAAGGAGGAGCCAGAGGCATTGAGGACATCACAAGGAGACATAAAGAGTAATCTAATCTGGGCCATGGGGGCTCACAGAGACTGAACCACTAACCAAAGGGTTTGCCTGGACACAAACTAGACTCCCTACACATGTGTAGCAAATGTGCACTTTGTTTAGCATGTGGATCTCCTAACAATAGGAGTAGGGGCTGTCTCTGAATCTGCTAAGTACTGTAGCTGTGTCATTTCCCTTAGCTGGGCTGCCTTGTCACTCTTCAGTGGGGGTGGGAAAGGATGTGCCTAGTCTTGCAGTGATTTGAGATACCAGGGTGAATTGTTACCAATTGGAACTTCTCCTTCTCTAGGAGGAATGAGAGGTGGGAATGTGAGGAGGGAGGTGAGGGATGGCACTCAAGGGAGAGGAGGGAGGAGGCTGGGATCAGGATGTAAAGTGATGAGCGAACTAACTAACTAACTAAATACATGGAGGGAAATATAGTTTATAAATAAACATTCAATATTGTCTCTCATCCTAATAAAATTATCTCAGCTAGATCATTAAATCACTTGTACACATGAGGTAATTGTCTCTACACTGAATACTGTGATACTCTTAGAATAAACAGTTACACAATAATCTCAGTTTTATTTATTTTACAGTGTCATAATAAGAATTTTCATATGTTAGAGAGTAAAAAAGGTATGACTTTGCAAAAATGAAACAGTTTACAATGTAGTATTGGTTTATTTGCATAGAGATGTGGGAATAGTCTTTTACTGAATGATGTTATTCCAAATAATATATATACAAACTACTGAATAAAAGCTTATTTATCCTTTTTTAATTGCAGAAAAATGACTTAAGCCTCACTGTGAAGATGGAAGTGAGCTGGGATCAGGGGCAGAACTCTAGATAGAAGTCACCTAGACATGTTTTTTAATTAATTTATTCAGATTACAACTCAATTGTTATCCCATCACTTGTATCCTCCCATTACTCCCTCTCTACCACTCACCCTATTCCTCTCCCCTAGATCTATGACTGAGGGGGACCTCCTCCCCCTCTATATGATCATAGGCTATCAAGTCTCATCTTGGTAGCCTGCTTATTCTTTCTTTGAGTGCCCTCAGGCCTCCCCACCCAGAGGAGGTGGTCAAATATGAGGCACTAGAGTTCATGTCAGAGTCAGTCTTCACTCTCCACATAACTGTGGCGAATGTCCTGACCATTGGGTAGATCAGAGTAGGGGTTCGATGTTTACTACTTGTATTGTTCTTGGTTTGTGCAATAGTTTGAGCAGACTCCCTGGGCCCCAATCTACCCATCACGTTGTTCTTCTTGTAGGTTTCTAGGACCCTCTGGACCCCTTTTATTCCCCCATTTTCTATATTTGTCTTACAGTGATAGAGAGCAACAGTGTCCTTGTCCATGTTAGCCAAAATGAGTACTCTGAAAAGCAACCAAATAAATATCTTCATGTCAAATACTCCAACTATTAATAAAAGCAGTCTGTCCTTGACTGAGATTATGATAAAGTGGAAAGGCAAAGAACATTCCCCAGGTTTATATTTGGTAACAAGGTCTGTTGGTTATTGTCATTCAAATAGCAGGAAATAGAGGAAGATGCTATACTTGGTGCAGTTTAAACTCTACAATCATTATGTATTGTGAGATATCTAGGAGGTATTTTTCAATAAATTAATTTAGACAGAACAATTTCTATGGGAAAATAAAATGTTTAAAAATGATAAATAAAAACATATTATGTATTTTAATTAAAACATATAAAATGAAATTTAATTAAGTCGCAGTCACATCACTTTACTCTTTCCCTTTCCTCCCTTCAGCATCTCTTAGGTTCTCCTCCTTTCAAGCTCTTTCATTTCCCCTTTACTGACTCTCAATTTGATAGTTTTTAAAAATTTTATTGTTGTCATATAATTAGTTATATATGTGTGTGCATATGTAAGCCTTTTCCAACAGTAATTGGTTGCTTATATCTTTTCATTTTGTGGTGAGACTATTCAAATTTACTGTCTTCTGTGTTATTATGTCTACTGATTTTAACATTGTTCTGGTTTCATTAATGAAGCCAGTTATAGAAGGAATAATTTATTAGACTATTTCCTGATATTTTCTCATATTCTGACTCTTACAGTCTTTCAAATTCCTTTTAAGTGATGTTCCCTGATGCAATGAAACAGATGTAAGTGCAGATGTAGATTTAGATATATCCTTTGGTGTTGGACATCTTCAGTCCCTTCATATCAGCCTTATGTCCAGTTGTAGTTTTCTGTCATGGGTATCTATTGGCTGTAAAAAGAAACTTCTTTGATAAACGGTTTGTAGTGTGAAAGAGCAAGGACTCCAATAAAGAAGAAGAAAGATGAATGAGGAATAAATAACCCAAAGATTGTCTGGTAAAACCTTAAGAAATCACATTATTTTATGTTTACCTAAAAATAGATGCAATGCATGTAAGCACATACATTCTACACACACATACACACACACACACACATACACACACACACACATACACACACACACACACACCAAGAGAGAGAGAAAGAGAGAGACACAGACAGAGACAGACAGAGAGACTCCACTTCTCATACACTCAAAATAAATGTTTAAAATTTGAAAATGCTGCTTTTGAAGAAGTGAACCCAAAGCAATGAATCCAGCTGATAACTGGAAAAGGAAGGGCTGTATTTTGGAGGAAGAGGAAGATAAATACAAAAGCATAGAAGAAGGTAAAGTAAAAGTATGTCTGAGAAAGTCAAAAGAAATCATACTATTACCTACCTTTATAATACTACAATATTTTAACTATGTGTACAAGTACATATATATAGCTTAAATGAAATGCCTCCATTTGAGAATACTCCTGTCAAGACCCAGGTGCAATATAACAAAACCCTAAATCCTGTTGTTTGTTGTTGGTATGCCTGTCAAGAGACAATAAAAAAAAAATGGGCTATTGCTATTGTCCTTGTTTGGCCTCTAGATGTCAAAGATAATATCTTAACTGAGCACACCATATCCTCAGATATAAGGCTGAGAGGCCCCTGTTCTGGAAGGATTAGAATGTTCCTTATTTGGAGATTAGTTTTCATGGAACCAGAAGGTGTCATGTAAGATTCCAAAGAAGGGATGCAACCAACAATCCTACCCAGCTATGATACCTATGTACCACAACAACAACCCGGAGGATGCTAGACATGAATTAATAGTACACATACCTTGACAAGAAAAACAGATTTCTAATTGAAGTCAAAACCCACTCAAGAAAAGGGAAACCATTCCTCTCCTAGAAATCTCGTCAACTATCCCAAGATAGTAAAATCATGAATGTTGGATGAAAACAAACAACTGCCATTTTACTAAGACAGCACAATCCCTAACTACATTATAATATTTGTCCTTGTAACAACAGGAAATGGAGTACTCATTTTTATCAATACAGACAGCATATTTATGAATTTAGAAATATTCATGTTTATACATAGACTATATGTATGCAAAAGTTACAGATAAGAGAGACTATGAATTTAAGACACAACAAAGAGAGATATATGGGAGATATTCCTTTAGGTTTTGGACTTTTTCAAACCTACTTTATTTTAATGCTTATATCTCCCTTTCAACCCACCTACCCTAGATAGGAGAAAAAAGAAGTTAATTGGAAAAGGAGAAGTAGACCTTTTTAGACTCAGTTCCTCGGTGCAATCGTAGTCAGGATTTCAGCAGCCCCATTAAACAGCAAACCAGTAATGCAGCAAAGCTGACTGCAACAACTCAGCAGCTGGAATCTGGAGCAGCATCTGTAAACCAGAACCTCTAAGCATTCTCTGTAATGTTTTTCTCTAGGAGCATCTGGAAGTGAAGCAATGAACAGAGAAACAATAGGAAACTATGCCAAGACCAAAAACTTGAACCTTCTGTTTTGGAGCTCACATATAATATATTATATATACATAATATTTTCTCAGAGTCTGTACTAGGTTGTTTATCATTTGCCAAAGACTATGCCTCACAAGTGGTGGTTCCTCTTCTAGTGGACAAACACCATGTGTTTTCTCACAACTCTGTTTCCAACAGACGAACACCATCATACAAGTCTGTTTTGCATCCCACACTTGGGGTAGAAACAAAACCATGCTTATATCAACTACAGATTACAGGAAGGAAACACAATGAGAGAATGATAAAATTATAATCTCAAATAATAAAATAAATATTTTAAAAAGATATAAAGAAAAGTACCAACAGAAACCAAAATCTATAATTTTGAAAGATCCCTGATAGTACTTGGTTTTTGTAAGTTTTTCCTCACTTCACATACTATGTTCAAGGGAAAAAATCACAGGTTTTAGGGGCCACTGAATCACACTTCTCTGGGAAGCAGCTAATGAAGTTTATTTGGGAAAGGAAGAATTTAAATAAGCACATGGCAAACATCTATAATCCACCCCTCTGGAAATTAAAGCAAGACAGTAATGGTGTCAAATTTCGCTTGGAGTAAATGAGTAGACATCTACAAACTTCAGGAAGGAAGGTGACCAGATCCACTTTTATTTTAGCTAAGTGGTTCTCTAGTAATACTGTGAGGTACTAAATACTGATAATTTTAAGTGCTCAATCTCTTCTGATCTTTCACATTAGCAGTGGAAATTTAATTTGCTCACTCTTAGTTTATTTATATGAGCAGATATTTATGGCTATAATTTCCTTGAAAACAAACATAGGGAAGATATGTAAAAAGTTCAATAAATTATACAAATTCTATTAATGTTCTATTCATATCTCACAGATATTATATTTGAAGAGCAAAATCCTTAGAAATCAAATGATCTGCTTTGGGCCCATACAGTTAATGCTGTGCTGTAGCCGAATCATACTGAAGAATGCACAGTTGTTTTTGTTCTTTAGATTTAAAAAAACAACCAAAACTGTTGTCCTGATAATCAAGATGGCACAACTGCTTAAAGTGGATACTTTATCATGACTAATAAACTCTCACCAAGATGAAATAATGCAACCAATTCTATTTTCTAGCAATAAGATTTTGTTTTATCCCCAGGGTTCTTGGGGCAATTCACTCAACTGAGAATTGAAATGAACTCGGGGTCCTAAGTTTCTTAGTCTACACTACTGAAATCTTTTCCTATATCTAATATGCTGTGCCTTGTTTCTTTTCTTTTCTCATTTTCGGTACTTTAAGTTATTTATACATACGTGTTCAAAATACAGAAAGTTGGCTATTTATCTTAGGGACATAAATCGTTGCTGGAAAAAAATTGGTTTCTAACATGCTTACTTCATTTTAGATCATTTATGTGGAATTGTACTGTCAAACTGAACTGTGAGAAGGCAGATTAGTGGGAGCTTGTCTTCCATAACATCTACAGCACCAAATATTTATATTTAAGGCTCAGTATGTTTTCACTTCATGTTATGAAGCCAAGATGATTTAACTTTTACTTCATTTATAAAACCTCTAAAAATGTCACAACATTTAAAAGAAATGTTTTACTCTTTAGTTTATAGAAACAATGATCCTAATATTTGTGTTGGTTATAAGTTCTATTTTCAGTGGTTACCATTCTCATCTCCTACTTTCAATGATTTATCTGTTTGGAGAAGAAAAAAACTCCACGTTTTGTGATTTGCTTGTGCAAATTGCCTTGAGAAAATATGGGAAGTGAGGAATTAATATGATCATAAAGTCGACATGTTTCAAATTATCAAAGAATAAATAAAATATATGTATTTAATACGTTATATATTTTACATAAAATTAAGAGAATTTTTAGCTTTGCAGAATAAGTATAAATGTTTACTTCTTATTCTTGTATATACTTTCATTAAAAACATGAAATATTTTTAATTCATTAAGATATTTCAAAAATAATTCATTGAATTATATTTTAAATGTTAATTATCATTTTAAAATAAAAAATAATGTATGATGCCTTTCCCTAAAGTTTATTAGGTTCAAATGAAAATAATAATATTCAAATAACATTTGCAAACTTACCTAATATAAATCATATTTATTTATTTTAAATATAGGCTTTGGGTATCCACATCCTTAAAATAATTTTCATTCAATGGTCAAGAGAGTTAAATGAAGTTGTGTAAGACATCATTTTTTATTCCCAGTGGGGGATCTGTACAGATACTAGGATTCACAGCCTTTTAGGCAAAGGTCGGCTGCCAGTTATATGGAAGAGTTGGAGGATGGAAGAACCCATTGTGGGGTGGGGAGGTTTCAGCAGCTCCACTAGGAGACTATCAAAGCTGAAGTATCTGGACGCAGGGGGACCTGTACAAATTGACCCATCAACCAAGGACATTGCAAGAAGAAAACCTAGACCCATGTTCAGATGTAGCATATGGACTGCTCATTCTATAAGTAGGGAAGGACTGGGGTAGAGTGGGTGAATGACTCTAACAGGAACTATGGCGCCCGCGATTTGATCACTGCTCCTTGGTACAGAGGTACTGTGGGAACACAGAGGAAACGGATGCAGGCTATCAAGATGAGACATGAGATGCTGTAGTCAGGTGGTAAGGCAGGAAAACCCTCCTATCAGAGGTCTAGGGCAGTGAAATAAGGCAGAAAATGAAGGGAGGCTGGGAACAAGAAGATAAGAGCAAAGGGATTACGATTGGATGTAATGGGAATAAATTATATGTATTTTTTCCTTGTAGAAAATGTTTAGATTTTATTTGGACCTAAAAGTACTCTGATAATTCATGTCCTGGGCAAAGAACATGGTCAAGTACTTTAAATGCCAGGATCTCGCCTGAGGTTTTACACCATTGGTTTGTTTGTTTGCTACTTGTTACATTTTTTTTTAAATCTAGAATTTAGTATAGCTTTGTATTTCATCGTCAAAATTTATTTTTGAGAGAATATGAGACATGAATTTTGAAGCAAATTGTACAAAGTTGTTCGTAGGGAACTTGAATAATTTTACATGGGATTTGTAGCCCAATTTTACATTCAAAGCCAAGACCAAAGGAATAATCAGTATCTGAGCAAATTGTCTATGCCCTAAAAATACATATGGGCTAGACATATAAATATATCATTTAAGTTATTTGAGTATACATTTATAGATTGTTATAAATGATTTATTCAGATTATATCTCAATTGTTATCCCATCACCTGTATCCTCTTGTTCCTCCATCCTTCCCACTTTCACCCTATTCCCCTCCCATAGGTCTATGACTAAGGGGGACCTCCTCCCCCACTATATGGTTATAGGCCATCAAGCTTCATCTTGGTAGCTTGCTTATTCTTTCTTTGAGTGCCGTAGGCCTCCCCACCAAGGGGAAGTTGTCAAATATGGGGCATCAGAGTTTATGTCAGAGTCAGTACCCACTATCCACACAACTCTGGAGAATGTTCTGTCCATTGGCCAGATCAGAGTAAGGTTTGATATTTACTGCTTTTATTGTGCTTGGTTGGTGCAATAGTTTGAGTAGACCCCATGGGACCAGATTCACCTGTCATGATGTTCTTCTTGTAGGTTTTGAGGACCATCTGGATCCTTCTGTTTCTCAATTGTCCTATATTTCTCTCACCTAGAGTCACAGTAGGATGTCGTCACATCTATCTCAATAGCCTAGTAATTGAGGAATTTCATGGGACATGGCTTTTGGCCTAGTGTCCAATTATAAGTGAGTATATACATTGTAAGTCTTTCTGTTTCTTGGTTAACTCACTCAGTATTATAATTTCTAGTTCCATTCAATGTTCACAAATTTTGGGATTTCCTTGTCTTTAATAGCTGAGTAGTATTCCATGGTGTAAATTTACCACTGTTTCTTTACCCATTCTTCAACTCAGGGACATTTAGGCTGTTTCCAAGTTCTGGCTTTATAAATAAGACTGCTATCAATATTGTTGAGCATATGTCCTTGTTGTGTGCTGAATCATCTTCTGGGTATAGTCCCAGGAGTGAAATAGCTGGGTCTTAAGGAAGCTCTGTTCCCAGTTTTCTGAGAAAGCAACAGATAGATTTCCAAAGTGGTTGTACAAGTTTGCGTTCCTGCCAGCAATGAAGGACTGTTCCTCTTTCTCCACATTGTCACCAGCATGTGCTGTCACTTGAGTGAGCTTTTTATCTTAGCCTTTTGATAGGTGTAAGTTTGAATCTCAGAATTGTTTTGATTTGCATTTCTCTGATGATTAAAGATGTTGAGCATTTCTTTAAATGTTTCTCTGCTATTTGATATTCCTCTGTTGAGAATTCTCTATTTGCTTCTGAGCCTCTTTTCTTAATTGGGTTATTTGGTTTGGTAGTGTTTAATTGCTTGTGTTCTTTATATATTTTAGATATTAGAACTTTATCAGATGTAAGGTTGGTGAAGATATTTTCCCAGTCTGTAGGCTATTGCTTTGTTCTGTTGACAGTGTCTCCTGCCTTATAGAAGCTTCTCAGCCTCATGAGGTCCAACTTATTAATTGTTGACCTTAAGGCCTGGGCTGTTGGTGTTCTGTTCAGGAAGTTGTCTCCTGTGCCAATGTGTTCCAGGGTTTTCCCTAATTTTACTTCTAACCGATTTTGTATCTTTGGTTTTATGTTCAGGTCTTTAATCCACTTGGGCTAGAGTTTGTGCATGGAAATAATTATTGATCTAGTTGCATTTTTCTACATGTAGACATCCAGTTAGGCCATCTTCTCCATTTGTTGAAGATGGTATCATTTCCATTGAATAAATTTGACTTCTTTGTCAAAAATCAACTGACCATATCTATGTGGATTCATTTCTGGGTCTTCGATACAATTCCATTGATCAACCAGCCTATTGCTGTGCCAGTACCATGCTGGTTTAATTACTGTTGCTCTATAGTGCTGCTTGAGATCAGGAATGGAGATTCCTCTGGAGGATCTTTGATTGTATAGGATTGTTTTTGCTATTCTGGATTTGAGGTTGAGAATTGATCTTTCAATGTCTTTAAAATTGTGTAGGTATTTTGATAGGCACTGCATTGAATCTGTAAATTGCTTTTGATAAGATGGCCTTTTTATTATGTTAATTATCCTGATCTTCAAAAAAGGGAGATCCCTCCATAATCTGATGTCATGTTCAATCTCTTTCTTCAGAGATTTGAAGTTTTTTTTTTTTCAAACAAGTCCTTCACTTGCTTGGTTAGACTTACTCCTAGATATTTTATATAGCTTGTGACTATGGTGAATGGTGTAGTTTTATAAATTTCTTCATCTGCATGATTGTCGTTTGTATATAGGAAGGCTACTGACTTTTTGAGCTAATTACGTATCCAGTCATTTTGCTGAAAGTGTTCATCAGCTGTAGGAGTTCTCTGGTGAAATTTTGTACTTATGTACACTATCATATCATCTGCAAATAAGCATAATTTGACTTCCTCCATTCCCATTTGGTTCCCCTTGATACCCTTTTTTTGGTCTTATTGCTCTGGATAGAACTTCAAGAAGTATATTGAAGATATATGGAGAAGAGGGCAGCCTAGCCTGGTCACCAATTTTAGAGGAATTTACTTTAGTATCTCTCCATTTAATTTGATGTTGGCTTGCTATATATAGCCTTCATTATGATTAGATATGTGCCTTGTATTCTCTATGTCTCCAAAATTTTAAACATAAATAGGTATTGGATTTTGTCAAATGTTTCTTCTGCATCATAGGAGAGGATCATATGCTTTTTTTCTTTCAGTTTGTTTATATGGTGGATTAAGTTGATGGATTTCCATATATTAAATAATTTCTTCATGCTTGGAATGAAACCTACCTGGTCATGGTAAATGATATCTTTGATATGTTCTTGTATTCATATTGTGAGTATTTTATTGAGTATTTTTGCATCAATGTCCATAACAGAAATTGGTCAGAAATTCTCTTTTTTTTTGTTATGTCTTTGTGATGTTTAGATATCAACATGACTGTGGCCTCATAGAATGAATTTAGTAATGTTCCATCCATTTCTATCTTTTGGAGTAGCTTGAAGAGTATTGGTATTAGCTCTTCTTTGAAGGTGTGGTAGAATTTTGCATTGAAACCATCTGGCCCTTTGCTTTTTTTTTGGTTATGAGAGTATTATTAACTGCTTCTATTTCTGTAGGAGAGATAGTACTATTTAATTTGTTTATCTGATCTTGATTCAATTTTGGCAAGTGGAATCGGTAGAGAAAATTGTCCATTTCCCTTAGATTTTCAAATTTTGTGGCATATATGCCTTTAAAGTAGAATCTTCTGATTCTTTGTATTTCTTCAGTTTCTGTTGTTATGGCTCCTTTTTCATTTCTGATTTTGTTAATTTGGATAGTGTCTCACTGCCTTTTAGCTAATATGGCTAACAGTTAGTCTATCTTGTTGATTTTCTCAAAGAACCAGGTCCTGGTTTTGTTGATTCTTTGAATTGTTTTCTTTGTTTATAATTTATTAATTTCAGCCCTGAGTTTGATTATTTTCACACATCTACACCTCTTGGGTGTTTCTGCTTCTTTTTTCCCAGGGTTTCCAAATGTGTTGTTAACTTGCTTATATTGGATGTTTCCACTTTCTTTACAAAGGCACTTAGTGCTATGAACTTTCATCTTAGAATCACTTTTAATGTGTCTCACAGATTTGGGTATGTTGTTCCTCATTTTCATTGAATTTCAAGAAGTCCTTAATTTCTTTCTTTATCTCTTCCGTGACCCAGTTATGATTAGTAGAGTTGTTTAGTTTCCATGTGTGTGTAGGCTTTTTGGTATTTCTGTTTTTGTTGAGGTCCAGCTTTAGACCATGATGATCTGATAGAATACAAGGTATAATTTCAAACTACTTGAATCTGTTGAGGCTTGCTTTGTGACCTACTATGTGATCAATTTTGGAGACAGTTCCATGCGGTGCTGAGAAGAAGGTATAATCCTTTATGTTTGGGTGAAAAGTTCTGTAGATATCTATTAGATCCATTTGATTCATGACATTGGTTAGTGTCCCTATTTCTTGGTTTAATTTCTGTTTTGCTGACCTATCCTTCGATGAAAGTGGAGTGTTGAAGTTTTCCACTATTAACGTTTGGGGATTGATGTGTGGTTTAAGCTTTTTTAATAGTTCTTTTACAAATGTGGTTGATCTTATATTGGGAGCATAGATGTTTAGCATTGTGATGTAATCTTGGTTGACCTTATCTTTGATGAGTATGAAGTGACCATCTTCAACTCTTTTGATTAATTTTAGTTGGAAATCTATTTTATTAGATATTAAAATTGATACCCCAGCTTGCTTCTTGTGTATGTTTGTTTGGAATACCATTTTTCAGCCTTTTACCCTGAGGTAATGTCTAACCTTGTGGCTGAGGTGTGGTTCTTTTATGCAGGAGAATAGTGTGTCTTTTTTATGCATCCATTCAGTTAGTCTGTGTGATTTTATTGGAGAATTGAGACCATTGATGTTGAGCTGTAGTAATGACCAGTGACTGTTAAGTCCCTTGCTTTTGGTGTTGGTTGCAGGAGAATGTATGTGTGTTTATATTTTTGCAATGGTGTAGTTATCTTTTTCCCGTGTAATTTTGGTTGTAGCTTCTCACTTAGGTTTGGAGGTTTCCTTCTAGTAATTTCTGTAAGGTCAGATTTGTGGATAGGTACCATGTAAATTTGTTTTTGTCATGGGATATCTTGTTTTCTCCATCAATGATTATTGATAGTTTCACGGGGTATCATAGTCTGGCCTGGCATCTGTGGTCTCTCAAGGTTTGCAGGACCTCTGTCCACGGCCTTCTGGCTTTTATGAACTCTGCTGAGAAATTGAGTATAAGTCTGATAGGTTTGCTATTATATGTACTTGGCCTTTTTCTTTTGCTGCTTTTAATATTTTTTATTTTTCTGTGTATTTTCTGTTTATTGTTAATGTGGCAGGAATATTTTCTTTTCTGGTCTATTCCATTTGTTGTTCTGTAGGCCTCTTATTTATTTATATTCATCTCTTTCTTTAAATTGGGGAAATATTTGTCTATGGTTTTGTTGAGGATATTTCCTGGGCCTTGGAGTCAGGCATCTTCTTTTTCCTCAATGCGTATTATTCTCAGGTTTCATCTTTTCATGGTGTCCTTGATGTCTTGTGTCAGGAATTGTTCAGATTTAGCCTTTCTTTGTTTGCTGCTTTGAGTTCTAAGATTGTATCTTTTTGTCCCAAGATTTGTTCCTCCATTTCTTGGATTCTGTCAGAGAGGCTCACCTCTATGTTGCTTGCTTTCCTCTGAAAATCTCTTGTTCCTGTTTTTCTTCTGTCTGTGCCTTTATCATTGTTTCTGTGTTCTTCTTCACATCTTGAACTTTTTTATTGATTTCCTTCATATGATTGTTTGTATTTTCCTGAAATTCCTCCAGTGCCTCTCTATAGACCTCTTTTATGTCTTCAACCTGTTTGGTTGCATCTTCTTGCATTTCTTTACAGATTTTATTCATTTCTTCCATGATCATCTTCATTACCAAGGATTTAAGGTCATTTCTTGTATTTTGATTGTGTTTGGGTGCTCAAGGTTGCTTTTTTTTGGCATAGCTGGGATCTGGAGATGCCAAATTGTTTTGTTTTGTTTTGTTTTGTTTTGTTTTGTTTTGGGTTTGCATTCTTAAACTGTCCTTTAGTCTTCTTGCTGTCTCTGATGTTGGGAGGTAGCTTCTGCTGTACTTCACTGGTCATTGAAAGTTGATTGTTTGTGAGTGATTATAGGTCCTGTGCCCTTGCTTTTGGGGCTCAGAGAGTGCTTCCCTAGAACAGATAGGTGACCTTGTTTCCTCTCCAGGAGATTTTGCTATATACCTTAGGCTCACAACGGGGTCAGCAGAGGTTTTCTTCAGCCTGGTCCCTTTCATGCTACTGAGGAAATTCAGACCAGCTGTGTTGGGGCCACTGTTTAATTTTCTGTCCTTACCCCTCAGGGCTGTCCAGCCTCTTCCAAGAGCATGGGAGACCCCACTGGGTCATTGGTATTGGCCTGACTGGGTTTTATCTGCCCAATTGTACAGGCATGTTCAATGTGGTGCTTAGATAAGTTACTAACCAGACCTGTTCAGACAGCAGGATTGTGGTGGTTCAGCCTCTCTGGGCTGTGGCTGCTGTTCAGTTTTCTGTCCCAAGCACTCAGGGGTGTCCAGTCTCTCCCAAGAGAATGGAAGACACTGCCAGGCAATGGGGACTGGCTAGACCAGGATTTATCTGCCCTATTTTGCAGGCTTGACCTCCATGGCCAGCAGCCTAGCTAAGGCCTGGTCCTATTCAGACCATGCACACTGTGGCTGGGCAATGTGTTCACAGCCACCTGGGCTTCTCCACAACCCCAGCAGCTCTCTGTAGACTGGTGTGGGCCAGGAGGGGGGTCCAAAGACAGATTCACCCATATCCCTGAGACTTCCCCAGGCCAGGAGCTCTGGTGTTCCAAAATTCCATACATTGAGTTTGGGCTATAAGGGACAGCTGCAGTCCATGGGTGGTTCCATTCCAGAGTCTGTGGAGTGGGTTCAGGTCCTCTGTGGGCTGTAGGTTGGCCCCAGGCCAGGACTGCCTGTTGTCTGCACTGTGTTGGACCACACACACAAAGTGTTCTCCAGTTGTTGCAGTCCATTGCTCCCAGTCAAGTCCCTGGTCTGCATTCCATAGATCAGATACAGTGTGTGATAGACACAGCCATCTTGGAAGAATCCACATTTATAGATTTTAAATTGGAATTTAACAATATAAAGTCATAAGGAGTAAAATAAAGAATGATACTAATATATGAAGAGATATAGTTATTCTAATGATACAATTCACAAAAAGTTGTCTATAAATGAAATGTACAAACAAATATTCAAGACAGCATGTTAATTTTAACAAAAGTATATATTTCAATATACATCTTTCAGAATTAGACAAATTATGCTCAAAATAGTATATGTAACAATTTGAAAATTAATGACATAATTTGGACATACATAATTCCAATATAATATAAACTTAACATGAAAAAAAAGATATTTTAGTTTTATTTTTTAGATTGGTCTATAGGGTTTCATCCAGTTGAGTAGCCCAGGCTAGTTTCACTTCATGAACCTCTTATTAAGAGTCTCAAATGCTGAAATTACAGTTATTGACAAAACCACACAAATCTATCTGTATTTAGTATTTACATATGGAAACATGTATTGTGAGGATGTTGTTTGTGTGACTATAGAGGACCACAATCCCCATGTCTTCTCTTGCAAGCAGGAGGCTCAAGTAAATTCTTTATCCTGCTCTAGTCCACTGGGTAAACCCCAGAAAAAAGAGCAATCACTGGACCAAACTGTAGCCCAAATGTACACAACAGTGTTGTTCTACTTCACAAACCAAGGAGCCCATTAGACAGTTCTTTTGCTGGATTTTTATCTATTTTGCCCTGTTACCATTCTTTGGGGTATACTAATGTTCCCTGATGAGTAAAGTCATCTCTATGGAATTCACTGATTAAAGCTATGACACCAATTGTTAATGTCCTAATAGAAATAATGTTCAAGCTACACTTGGCAAAGAAAAATATAAATGTTATATTAGATATCATAATCAACAGTGTATGTAAAATGGACATATAAAATAGTTTTAAATCATAAAGTACATAAAAGTAACTTTTTATTTTATAATAAAAATATTAATTAATTTAATAAAGAATATTTTCTGGCTTCAAATATTATTGTATGATTAAAGTGGACAAATGCATCAGATTACTATATTACATACATATTCATTTTTAATTAATAGTCATACTATACTATACTATATACTATATACATATATATATATGTATATAGTATATAGTATACTGCCATACTATATAAGGCAGATATAGTAGTAAATCTGTCTTAATCAAAGGCTTGTTGTCTGAATGGACAACAAGGCAACTTTATCAAGGTTACATATTTGATATCAATTTTGGGAGAGCCATAGTCTCCTAAGTCAAGAAAAGACCTTTTTCCTTCATTCTTGTTTTTGCTAATGACTGTGTATCCTTGGCACCCACTGTCTGATAACCACATCTTTGTAGCCATACATAGTCTTCATTTTCATGTGGAGTTCTTCCTCTGTCTTCATCTATAATTTTCATTTTAACTTATCCTGTAAAGCACCCTTTGAGAATAAGGCAGGATTTATTCATTCTCATTTCCTTAAATTCTCATATTCTTTCTTCTACATTTTTGCCTTTGCACTAGTGAAAGTAACCATGAATTTCCATCTACCAAGGAGGGCAAACTCTATCATTACAGTATTTTGATATATAATTTTACTGAATTTAGACAGATTCAATAAAAAGGAAGCAATAAATGGAGATAATTCAAGGGGATTAGATTTTTTCAAATGCCAGAGGCCAAAGTATAATCAAGCTTTCATACATTTAGTTAATTAATATTTGGAAATAGACTTAATTTATTGAAATTTAGAGAGCTTTTAACATGTTAGACACATATAATTGCCTTTAGTACCTGTAATCATCTTGGTACATAATTAGGATTAGGATGAAGATAAATGATCTTGAAAGCAAAAAGCACTAAGATTAAAAATTATTTTAGAATGTTCTAACCAATGTTCAAGTCTCATGAAAAGCACTCTCAAGTCTGTCCATTCATTTTAATAACCATGCAGCAATTTATCAATAAGACAAAATAAATGTCTCCTTATAACTGATGTTAGCATGGTATATAAAAGAAATAATTTACTTCTAATTCATATAACAAATTATAGGGATTAAAACAAATTGCTTTTCCTAATATTTAGCACAGCCCTTTTGTGTTCAATAAATTGTTTTTGGGGGATCATACAGTTCTTGCCTTTAAAATGTCTATGCTTTTTTTATAAGAAAAGATTTGCTCAACAGTATATCAAAAGTGCTTGAAGACGAGGAAACAGTGTTTAGAAAACTAATGAGTGTTTGCAAACATTAATTCATTCAAAGATAAGTGGGGAACCTTCAAATTCTTCAATTCTTTATTTTTCAATTTTGGTAACAAAAATGCCAAACATAATTCAGAAACTTCTAGAATATAAGTGGAATGATTTCTATAAGTATTCATGGGAGAGTACGAACTCTGTCAGCAAATTTCATAGTTTTATTCCTTCTTGGAGTTAGTAAAATCCTTACATGTTCAATCATATATTTAATTCATTTGGCATTTTAATCTTTCTTTAAGCAAGAAATTTAATGCGGTATAAGATAGTCATAAAGAAATATACCAACTTCTAAAACAGTTAAAAATATTAGTAGTTAGAAGGAGATAGCATGCATGACTATGTAATATTCTTTCCAGATTCATCAAGGTTCTATCCAGAATGCCAGTGCCAGGGGTGAGATAGTCCTATGGGAGCTATTTTTGAAGAAGACCCTGCTTGGATGCTAACTGGAAAATATGGTGAGTCTTATTTGATGAACACCATATTCACTATGGTTCCAAAATGCAGAAAAATCACTATGAAATTGAACTAGAAACTTGCCTACTGGTTATATTTCAAAGAAGATTCTGTTTAGAGTGATGGGGGAGCAAAAGACAACAATGGTTTCCCAGCACTGAACGCTAAAAACTACAGAACCAATATACCAAGCAAGATGTGCCCTAATTTGAAGTAGTGGCATGGTTATCATGATGGTAATCAATCTCTCTTTGATTGCATTTGAGGCCTGTTCTCCAGAAAGGTTCCGATGACTTAACCTATCAAACTTTTAAAAAACCCTTCTTGTTTGTGTGTTTTGTCTGATTCCAGTTCATTTGTTCTTGTTTTATTTTATTATTATCTTTTAAATGCTTGTTTGTTTTTTCCTAGTAATATATTAGTTAAAATGCATGCCTCCTTATATTGTGGCAATACTGAGACTTTCACATTTTTTAATAAAAGCAATAAGAAACATAGTACAAAGCAAGATAATAGAAAGTCTTCACTCCCAACTTTTTGTGCTGACCTAGATTTTTTAGAAACATGGAACAGAGCTGTTATGCTATTCACAATTCAATAGCTATGACATAACACACTGCTAAGTTTAACCTATAGTCTTAACTGATAAACACCAAGAACAATACTTAAATTAGACATTCCACAAAGCAAGGTCCCAGCCATTGATAATAAATTGCTGATTGAGTTCCATAGTACATGTATGCATAATATTAATGGGCATTACCAATGCAGAACTTCAAGAATAAGAACATGCAGTTGAATAATTAGATTAATATGACATGTTAAAATTTAATATCTATTTCCTTTTGATATATTATTAATGGTTTGCTTCTATAATTATTTTCAGCAATGGCTGTGTTGACCCCATGGTTCAAATGTAACAGCTGGCAATCTTATACAGTGGGAGTCTTATCTGAGAGACAATACTTCCAGGCTTCAGCAGCTTCTGGCTTTCACAGTGGAGACTCTCTAATATGTGTTTGCTTCTTCCAATATTTTGTAGCCATATATTTAGGGAAATGAGTCCATGCCTCTGAGTCTCACTTAAAGAAATGTTCACTATCTTCAGTCATCAGGGAAATGCATAACAAAACTCTGAAATTCCATCTTAGACCTGTCCCAATGGCTAAGAACAAAAGCACAAGTGACAACTCATGCTGGTGAGGATGTGGAATAAGGGTAATATTCCTCTACTGCTTGTTTGTTTTCTAATCAGAGAGAAAAGGGGTATAAATCACAGGGGAGAGAAGATGGATAGGATCGAGGAGAAGTTAGGAGAGAGAAAACCATTATCAGAATACATTGTATAAAAGAAAATCTACTTTCAATATAATAATTCTACAAAAAGATACGTTATGTGAGTCATAGGCTGAGGAAAATTACTATTATTTTTAACTATCTTCTGAATACATATGCTCCTATTTGATTAAAATATTAAGAATAAGTGATGAAGGCCAGCTCAACCGTAAAAGATTCATTTACACCTGTTGTTGCTGTAATTTCAGGGAACATTGTGGAAGACGGGATACAAAGAATGTAAAAACAAAAAATACAGAAATATGCTAGGGAAGCCTCCTAGCTCTCAGAGAAATGGTAAACAGGATACCAGGGTGAGACCTGATAGGCCCTGATCATATGGTGGGGTAAGAGTTCCTCTTGTGTCACAGACCTAGGGGAGGGGAATAGGGTGAAAGAGGTAGGCAGGGCTAAATGGGTAGATACAAGAGAGAGGGGATAACAATTGAGATACAATTTGAATAAATTATTTAAATAAAAATGTGCAGGGATAAAGATGGAATGGAGATTATGGGAAAGTCCAACCAATGTCTAGCCCAAACTGAGATACACCACCCTGGAGAAATCCAACCCCTGACATAATTAGTGATACTTTGCCATGCTTACAGATAGGAGCCTAGCATAGCTGTCTTCTGAGAGGCCTCCACCCAGCAGTGTATAGAAAGATGCTGAGATTCACAACCAAACATTAGGCCAACAGGAATGATTAACCAGGACCCAGAGTGGCCTTTTGAGATGAAAGCACCCTCCAAGCACCATGCATAGACTAGATTTAGGCCCCTTGCATACATGTGGCCTATAGGCAGCTCAGGATTTATATGGATCTCTAGTAAGGGAAGAGAAGGCTGTCTCTGATATGGAATTTATTGCCCCCAGTTTTATCACTCCACCATGGTAGTGTTCCCTTGCAATACCCTAGGGAATAGAACATGCTCAGTAAGGAGAAGAGACAGGAGCATGATATGATAGAATATTATGGCTTCCTGTCTTGGAGAAGTTGGGCTGAGAATTTGGTAACAGAGTTTTCTTCAGCCTTCAGTAGCCTGGCTGAGGAAGGCTCTGAAGATGGCTTTCTGTGCAGGGAGAGAGCGTATGGCAGCCATGCTCAGTGATCAGCCAGGTTGAGACAAATCTGCATTCCTGCTAGAGAGAAAAGGGAGCCTCTGGCTTGTGAAAGGCTTGATGTAAACAAAAACAGTCGAGTCAAAGAATTAGATTTTAATTCACTAAGCTTAATGAGTAAAAAGAAAATACAAGGGGAGAGAGCTATGGGGAAGGGATGGGAGGATGGGGAATGCACTGTCAAACCTTCCAGACTCTGGGTTTTTCTTTTCTTTTTTTAAAACACATTTTTATTGAAAAATAAAATAATTCATATTACATCTCATTTGCTATCCCATTCCATGCATCCTCCCATTCTTCCATCCCTCCTGTTTTCATCTCTTTCCCTTTCCCCTTCCTTATGACTGTGACTGAGGGGATCCTCCTCCCTCTGAATATGTTACTAGGGTATCAAGTCTTCTTGGTAGTCTGTTATGCTTCCTCTGAGTGCTAATGGGCCTCCCCCAAAAAGGGGATATGGCCAAATATGAGGCACCAGAGATCGTGGGAAAGTCAGTCCCCAGTTTCCACTTAACTGTGGAGAATGTTCTGTCCCTCGGCTAGATCTGGGTAGGGGGTTGATGATGACTGCACATATTGTCCTTGGTTGGTGCCTTAGATCGAGCAGAACCACTGGGCCCAGATCTGCCCATCATAGTGTTCTTCTTGTAGGTTACTAGGACCCTCTAGATCCATCTATTTCCCTATCTCCTATATTTTTCTTATCTAGAGTCCCAATAGGATTTCCTCCCCTCTGTCCCACTTTCCAGGTAAGTGAAGACTTTCATAGGACCTGCCCCTTGGGCTAGTGTCCAGGTATCAGTGAGTATACACCATTTGAGTCTCTCTGCTTCCGGGTTAGCTCACTCATTATGATCACTTCTAGTTCAATCCATTTGTCCACAAATTTTGGAAAGTCCTTGTTTTTAATAGCTGAATAGTGTTCTATAGTGTAAATGTAGCACAGTTTCTTTATCCTTTCTTCTACTGAGGGACACTTAGGCTGTTTCCATGTTCTGGCTATTATGAATAAGGCTGCTATGAACATGGTTGAGCATATGTCCCTGTTGTGCACTGAAGCATCTTCTGGGTATATTCCAAGGAGTGGAATAACTGGGTCTTGAGGAAGTCCTGTTCCGAGTTTTCTGAGATAGTGTCAGACAGATTTCCAAAGTGGCTGTACCAGTTTGCATTCCCACCAACAATGAAGGAGTGTTCCTCTTTCTCCATACCCTAGCCAGCATATGCTGTCACTTGAATTTTTTATCTTAACTGTTCTGATGGGTTTAAAATTGAATCTCAAAGTTGTTTTGATTTGCATTTCTCTGATGACTAAAGATGTTGAGCATTTCCTAAAGTGTGTCTCAGCAATTTGATATTCCTCTGTTGAGAATTCTCTGTTTAATTCTGAGCCCCATTTCTCAATTGGATTATTTGGCTTGGTGGTGTTTAATTTCTTGAGTTCTTTCTAAAGTTTGGATATTATACATTTGTCAGATATAGGGTTGGTGAAGATGTTTGTCTAGGCTGTAGGCTGTCGCTTTGTACTTTTGATGGTGTCTCCTGCCTTACAGAAGCTTCTCAGCCTCATGAGGTCCCATTTACTAATTTTTGACCTTAAGGCCTGGGCTGTTGGTGTTCTGTTCAGGAAGTTGTCTCCTGTGCCAATGTGTTCCAGGCTCTTCCCCACTTTTTCTTCTAACTGATTTAGTTTCTTTGGTTTTATATTGAGGTCTTTAATCCACTAGGACTTGAGTTTTGTGCATGGTGACAAATATGGGTACAATTGCATTTTCTACATGTAGACATCCAGTTAGACCAGCACCATTTGTTGAAGATTCTATCCTTTTTCCATTGAATAGATTTGGCTTCTTTGTCAAAAATCAAGGGACTATATGTGTGTGGATTCATATCTGGTTCTTCAATTTGATTCCACTGATCAACCAACCTATTGCTTACCCAGTACCATGCTTTTTTATTTATTATTGCTCTATAGTACAGCTTGATATCAGGTATGGAGAGTCCTCCTGAGGCTCTTATATTGTATAAGATTGTTTTAGCTATTACGGGTTTTTTGTCTTTCCATATAAAGTTGAGGATTGACCTTTCCATGTATTTAAAATTTTGTGTAGGTATTTTGATAGGGGTTGCATTGAATCTGTAAATTGCTTTTGGTAAGATGGCCATTTTTACTATGTTAATTCTCCCAATCCTTGAACAAGGGACATCCCTCCATCTTTTCAAGTCACCTTCAATCTCTTTCTTCAGAGATTTAAAGTTTTTATTCAAATAAGTCCTTCACTTGCTTAGTTAGAGTTACTCTAAGTATTTCAAATTGCTTGTGGCTAATGTGAAGGGTGTAGATTTAATAATTTCTTCCTCTGTGTGATTGTCATTTGTATATAGTAAGGCTACTATTTTTTTTTTGTAGTTAATTTTGTAGCTAGCCAGTTTGCTGAATGTGTTTATCAGCTAAAGGAGTTCTTTGGTGGAATTTTGAGGGTCACTTATGTACACGATCATATCATCTGCAAATAGGGATAATTTGACTTCTTCTTTTCCCATTTGGATCCCATTGATCTCCTTTTGTTGTCTTATTGCTCTGGCTAGGACTTCAAGAACTATATTGAAGAGATATGGAGAGAGTGGCAGCCTTTTCTGGTCCCTGATTTTAGAGAAATTTCCTTGATTATCTCTCCATTTAATTAGATGTTGGCTATTGGCTTGCTGTATATAGCCTTTATTATGTTTAGGAATGTGCCTTGTATCCCCGATGTTTCCAACACTTTAAACATGAATGGGTGTTGGATTTTGTCAAATGCTCTTTCTGCATCTAAGGAGATGATCATATGATTTTTTTCTTTCAGTATGTTTATATGGTGGTTTACATTGATGGATTTCCGTATATTAAACCATCCATGCATGCTTGGAATGAAGCCTACCTGGTATTGATGAATGCTATCTTTGATATGTTCTTGTATTTGTTTTGTGAGTATTTTATTGAGTATCTTTGCATCTATGTTCATAAGAGAAATTGGTCTGAAGTTCTCCTTTTTTGTTGGGTCTTTGTGAGGTTTAGGTATCAACATACTGTAGCCCCGTAGAAAGAATTTGGTAAGGTTCCATCCATTTCTTTCTTTTGGAGTAGCTTGAAGATTATTGGTATTAGCTCCTCTTTGAAGGTCTGATAATATTCTGCACGGAAGCTATCTGGCCATGGGCTTTTTTTGGTCAGGAGACTATCAATGATTGTGTCTATTTCTATAGGAGAAATAGGCCTATTTAATTTTTTAATCTAATCTTGATTCAATTTTGGCAAATGGACTCGAGCAAGAAAATTGCCCATTTACCTTAGATTTTCTAATTTTGTAGCATATATGCCTTTAAAGTAGGATCTTATGATTCTTTGTATTCTTTCCATGTCTGTTGTTATGTCACCCTTTTCATTTCTGATTGTGTTGATTTGGATACTGTCCCTCTGCCTTTTAGTTAGTTTGGCTAATGGCTTGTCTATTTTGTTGATTATCTAAAAAAAAATAGCTCCTGGTTTTGTTGATTCTTTGAATTGTTCTCTTTGCTTCTAATTTATTCATTTCAACCCTGAGTTTGATTGTTTCCAGATGTCTACTCCTCTTGGGTGTTTCTGCTTCTTTCTTTTCTAGGGATTCCAGGTGTGTTGTTAAGTTGCTTATGTGGGATGTTTCCAATTTCTTTTTAAAGGCACTTAGTGCTATGAATTTTCCTCTTAGCATCACTTTCAATGTATCCCACAAACTTGGGTATGTTATTCCATCATTTTCATTGAATTTTAGGCAGTCTTTTATTTCTTCCTTTATTTCTTCCATGACCCACATGCCATTAAGCACAATGTTGTTCAGTTTCCATGTGTGAGTAGGCTTTTTGTTATTTCTGTTATTGTTGAATTCCAGCCTTAGACCATGGTGATCTGATAAGATACAAGGTATTATTTCAATCTTCTTGTATCTGTTGAGGCTTGCTTTGTTCCCTACTATGTAATCAGTTTTGGAGAAGGTTCCATGGGGTGCTGAGAAGAAAATAGTCTTTTGTGTTTGGGTGGAAAGTTCCGTACACATCTGTTAGTCCCATTTGATTCAGGGCATTGGTTAGTGATGTTATTTCTCAGGTTCATTTCTGTTTCAATGACCTACCCTCAGTGAAAGTGGAGTGTTGAAGTCTCCCACTATTAACATGTTGGGATCAATGAGTGGTTTAAGTTTTGTTAATAGTTCTTTTAAAAATGGAGCATAGGTGTTCAGAATTGTGATGTCATCTTGCTTGATTTTACCCTTGATGAGTATGAAGTGTCCATCCTCATCTCTTTTCGTTAATTTTGCTTGAAAGTCTGTTTTATTAGATATTAGGATGACTACACCAGCTTGCTTCTTTTGACCATTAGCTTGGAATATTTTTTCCCAGCCTTTTACCCTGAGGTAATATCTGTCCTTGAGGGTGAGATGTGTTTCTTGGATGCAGAAGAATGTTGGGTCTTGTTTATGCATCCATTCTGTTAGTCTATGTCTTTTTATTGGAGAATTAAGACCATTGATTTTTAGAGATATTAATTACCAGTGACTGTTAAGTCCCTTCATTTTGATGTTTGTTCTAGTCAAGAGTTTGTGAGGTTGTAATTTTGCAATGGTGTAGTTATCTATTTCCTGTGTAGTTTTAGTAAATCATCCCTGGCACTGGAGTTTTCCTTCTAGTAGCTTCTGTAATGATGGATTTGTGGATAGGTATTGGTTGAATTTGTTCCTGTCATGGAATATTTTGTTTTCTCCATCAGCGTTGATTGATAGTTTTGCTGAGTACAGTAGTCTATCCTGTCATCTATGGTCTCATCGGGTTTGCAGGACCTCCGTCCTGGGCCTTCTGGCTTTCATGGTCTCAGCTGAGAAGTCGGGTGTAATTCTGATAGGTTTGACATTGTATGTTACTCTGCCTTTTCCCTTGCAGCTTTTAACATTTTTTTCTTTGGTCTGTATATTTTTTGTTTTTATTATTATGTGGCAGGAAGATTTTCTTTTCTGGTCTATTCTATTTGGTGTTCTGTAGGCCTCTTGTATGTTCATATGCATCTCCTTCTTCAGATTGGGAAACTTTTCTTCTATGATTTGGTTGAAGATTTTTTTTCTGGGCCATGGAGTCAGGTGTCTTCTCTTTCCTCAATGCCTATTATTCTCAGGTTTCTTCTTTTCATGGTGTCCTTGATTTCTTGGGTATTTTGTGTCAGGAACTTTTCTGATTTAGTGTTTTCTTTGATGGTTGTTTCAAGTTCTAAGATTGTATCTTCAAGTCCCGAAATTCATTCCTCCATTTTCTGGATTCTGTTTGAGAAGGCCATCTCTTTGTTGGCTGCTTTCTTCTCTATGATCTCTCGGTCATGTTTTTCTTCTTTGTGTTCCTTTATCATAGATTCCATTTTCGTTCTCAGATCTTGAAGTGTTTTATTGATTTTCCTCAGATGTCTGTTTGTATTTTCCTGAAATTCTTCCAGTGCCTTTCTATATGCCTCTTTTCTGTCATCCACCCACTTGGTTGCCTCCTCCTTCAGTTGTTTACAGATTTCATTCCTTTCTTCCATTATCGTTTCCTTACTAAGGACTTGAGGTCACTTTCTTGTATTTGATTGTTTTGGGGGTCTCCAGGTTGCTTTCACTGGGATTTCTGGGATCTGGAGATTCCAAACTGTTTTGGTTTTTGTTTGCATTCTTTCGCTGTCCTCTTGTTATTTTGGTGTCTCTGATGTTGGGAGGTAGCTTCTGATGACCTTCACTGGTTGAGAGTGGATAGTTGGTGAATTATTATACGTCACACACTCTTGCCTGTGGGCATCAGGGAGTTTTTCCGTTGACGCAAGTAGGTGACCTAGTTTCCACTTCTGGAGACTTTGCTCTATACCTTAGGCTCTGGGCTGAGTCAGCAGAAGTAGGCTTCTGACTGGTTCCTTTCATGCTAGTGTTGTGATTCAGGCCAGCTGTTATGGGGTCTCAGATCAAGGCTGGCAAGCTCTGATTGGGCAAGATGTTCTCAGTTGCCTGTACTTCCTGTGGACATGTAGTCCAGACCTCTAACAGATCAGACCCACTGAGCTATATGTGCCTTTTAGACCAGCGTATAGACACCTCTGAGGTGTCCAGCCTTTCCTGAGTGGGTGGGAGATCCTGCCGGGGCTGTGTGTAGTGTACATACTAGCTTCTAACTGCTTTGATCTGCAGGCTCTGCCCCTGTGCTCTGTTCCAACATGGACCCAGTTTGGCCCTAAGCAGGCTAGGCGCCGCTCTCTCTGAGCTACGTTGACTCAACAGCTCAGTACCCTGCACTCTGTTCCAGTGTGGGCCCGGTTTGGCCCTGCTGGCTGCGCACCGCTTTCTCTGAGCTAGGTGGACCCAGCCCCATGGGAGATCCTGCCAGGGCTGTGTGAAGTGTCCAAGCTGGATTCTAAATGTTGGTATCTTCAGGCTCAGGCCCTGCGCTCTAGTCCAATCTGGGCACAGTTTGGTGCCACAGGCTGCGCGCCACTTTGTCTGAGCTAGGTGGACCCAAGCAGCTCAGTATCCCGCATTCTGTTCCAAAGTGGGCCTGGTTTGGCACCACGGGTTGCATGCACTCTGTCTGAGCTAGGTGGACCCAAGCAGCTCAGTACCCAGTGCTCTGTTCCAAAGTGTGCCTTGTTTGGCGCCGCAGGCTGGACGCTGCTCTCTCTGAGCTAGGTGGACACAAGCAGCTTAGTTGTTCAGAAGTGGGCAGGGTATGGTGCTGCACTCTGTCTGAGCTAGGTGGACCTACGCAGCTCAGTATCCTGTGCTCTGTTCCAACATGGGCACTGTTTGGCGCCACAGACTGGGCACCACTCTCTCTGAGATAGGAGGACCCAAGCAGCTCAGTATCCTGCACTCTGTTCCAATGTGGACCCGGCTTGGCGTTGCTGGTTGCACACACTCTCTCCGAGCTAGGTGGACCCAGTTGCCTGTGTTTCCATAGGGTGTGGGGTCCTCGGCAGATTTGTGTGGGGCAGGTGGATGGGACCAAGGGTAGCTTCCCCTGTTTCCCTGTAACTTCCACAGGCCAGGGGCTCTGTACCGACCAGCACACTGAATGCGGGCTTTATTTACCAGCTGCAGCCTGCAGGTGGGTTCCATACAAGCGTCCGGAGAGTGGGTTCAGGGCCTCCGTGGACTGATACTTGACTCAGGGCCAGGCCTGCCGGTGGTCTGCACTGTGCAGGACCCAATTCACCTAAAGTTCTCTGGATTTAACAGTCTGTGGCTCCATTCAAGTCACTGATCTCTGTGAAGTAGATCAGATACAGTGCTTACTGGGTGCCTCCATATTGAGGATCCCTTGCCTGTGGGTTTTTCAACTAATCATACTTGACTAGCACTCCAGGGACTTGTCTCCAGGGCACCTTTATGTTTTTCTTCAAACAGCCAGCTTTTGACACCTTTTGTGTGGGTTAGGGTCTGCAAGGAACTATCTTTTTAACGCATTTGTCTGGTGGGTTGCATGGGGTTCCATTCACCTATGTCTGAGCACTAAGCTTACCAGGAGGGAGCATATTCTCCACCTACAGAAAGGGCCCACAGAATATAAAGCAAATAAATGAATAAAATAATTAGAAATAATTTTAACAATCTTTACTATTTTTTGTAATAGATTTCAACACATAATCACAAAATATGGCTGCTTGGTTTGACAAAATATTAATATCAATGTAGACTTCAATTACACTTTACTGTGATTCCTTGTCGCTGAAGTGGCTCATAAAAACAAGTGATGTCAGTAGGTCATACTGATGTTGAGGTCCAAATGATCTACAAGATTCAGTTTTCTAAGTGCGAGTGAGAGGGGTAAATAATAGTGGAAGCTAAATATGTTTACTGCTAAACTAACATTGTGATTATATTCATATATATATATATATATATTCACATATATGAATATATGCAATGCCCTATCCACTGGCACATACTTGTGCCATTTACCTCTAACCTGAACTGGATCACAATCAATATGGTTATTCTCCTGCTATCACTTCCTCCTTTTTTGTCACTAACACCTCTTAATGTATACTATTTTACTCAAACCATGTTTTCTGCTAAAGAGAAGTAAATATTTATATATTTACTTATACACACATATCTATTATCTATCATATATATATTACATATGTAAATATATCAGATGGATACTTGGTTTCATAAATATAATCACCATTGCTTTCTTATTGTGTTCTTTCTCTTTATATTTTTCATATACATTTATTTTATTATGCATGCATAAAACAAACTACATACGGCAGGGAGAACCATGTGACAATCATAAGTTCTATATATGTTACACATTCATAGTAGTTTAGCTATGTGTATTTGTCATACTTGAAATAAACATTAATGCCTGACAACACCCAGCCAACCTCAAAGAAGATGATGAGCATCAAAGAAAATGCTTATGGAGATGGCTTCGAAAGTGGTAAACCAGCCTTTGAGTAAAATATCCTCATTCCTGCCACAAACAGAATTCTGGCTAAAAATGGGCAGCTTAGATGCAGGAGGAGTAGATGGCCAAACTCTGTGAAGATAGGGTAAATAAGTCCTCAATTGTTCCTCCCTTGTGAATTAGTCTGGCAGAGATAAGGGGCCAGAAGGCTGAAGATGAGGCTTCAACATTATAAAGAGTGTTGGATGACTGTTCAGGTAGTAAACTGTCTCAGTCAATTTCTTCATTTTGGAATTGCTAACCGGCACTGCTGGTTCACTCAATAATTTAAGTCTTACTCCTTGTCAAGTCTCTGAAGTGGGTTGAAGAACAAATAGTTTAGTTCTACATTCAAGTTCAGTTGGTTAAGTGATAATATCTTTTTAGATCAAGATAAAGGAATTAAGTTACTAAAGATGGGATATGATAGGTACTGAGTTTCATGCAGAAATTTAGACCCAAAAGGACCATTGCTTTCTTTCTTCTTGGAAACTTTGTATTTCAAAAACATGAGGAGGGACATTCTAAGGACATCATCCAAATCCTCTGAATTGAGAAAAACAAGTGAGCTGAAAGGACAAAAGAAAGAAAGCAGGCTACATGGGAAGGAAAGGAAACTAAAGTAAATAAGCAAGGTTAAGATATTAAGTTGGTTTGTGCCATAACAAAATGAAGACTCCAAGTTCTGGAGAAATCTCAATAACACCAAGACATACTACCATATTTATAGAAAGTATAAGAGGCTCAAGTTTTGTTGTCTTAATTACAGCTATCCCATTTTATGAACATCTCTTTTAACCTGACCAGTTATATCAAGGACATCAACATAAGGCCAGATACCCTGATTATGATAGAGCAAAAATAAGGTCTATGTTTGAAATAATTAACCAGGAATATACCTAAGGTTAAGTATGCAGTTTCCTGCAGAAAGGACTTTCAGGATACAGTCAAGAGTATCTGTAAAATAACAGTCTTATCTTCTGTAGCCCATATAATAGCTACTCATATATATTTATTCGATTTGTGTCAGACATTTCCAGTTCCACTGTTCTTCATGGAAAGTCCCTTGCAGGGATAGCAGTGTTTTCTCAGCAGTAGAAGATACTGTTCTAGTTCCTAGTACATTTCTTAGATGAATCATGTGGCCATGGCAATGTCCAAAGAACAGACCAAAAATTTGCTGCTTAGTCGTGAACTCTTAAAAGAGTAAAACGTAGAAAACATGACCAACTGTGTTACCCTTTGCCTCTATCATTTAAGGACTAAAAATTGTTCACAAGGGCCAAGAAATGGAAATAGGATGAGAGTACCATTTTATTAAAATTCAGTGTGGTAAACAGATCACAACTCTACCTGGGCTTAAAGGAAACAGATACAATTTTCAGGGAAAGAGATTCATGTGAGGATCACTATAGTGTGTTAAGTAATCAGGACCCAACTGAGAGACTTCAAACAGGACTACTGGCATATCTCAATGAACGTATGAAGTTAAAATGTATGGACAATGGTATTTATTGTGGAACATACTATAATATACTACAGCTTCCCTGACAAGATGTTTTTATGTTTTGTTTTGTCTACTTTTAATTTTTTTGTTTATTATACTTTATTTAGGAGGTGTTGCAAGGATAGAGGAAAAGTTGATACAAAGGGATGGGGCCATGTGTGAGATTGAAGTGTATGATGTGAAATTCACAAAGTACCAATAAAAAGCTTTTAAAGAAATAAATTCATGGCATATATGCTGGCATGAGTATTCATGGAGAAAATTCTCAAAATATGGAAAGAAGCTTTCATCAAATTGTAGAGGGAACAGACTAGAATATTTCATATGAGAGGCCTACAATTTTGAGTTGCCTAAATATTTAGATTGCTTATATAGAATATATAGGAAATATTGTTTTTTTCAAAGGTAAGTAAAAACTATATGAGTAAGACATGAATACTTATTTTGAAGAAACAAAACAAGAAGCACTGTCCTGTTTTGTGGTCATGGCTTTCAGCACCACTCAGAGTGTAGCATTTTGCTGGTGTTTTAAGAGTTACAGATTTAGTTGAGGCTTTGTTCCTGAACAGCTATAGCAGCAGTCCCACGAGCTGATGCTACACTGGGAGAGGTGACAGTGACAGGAGCAGAGGGTGAGGTATAGGTAGCTATAGAGGCTTTTTCAACAATGGTGGATAGAGATGGATTAAGAAAACTTGAAGAAACTGGACACTAAGAATTGAAGGCTAGATATCATTAGGTATATGTAGTTATATGTTTGGGGGTATTTGCACTTTTCCTGTAACTTAGAGTTCTCATTGAACTCTCAAATAAATTTAGGCAGAGCCATATTAAGGAATGCAATCCTAAATTTTGTTTTCAGTAAAGAAAAAACTAATGTTTTGAAATGTAGACATGTCTAAGTTTTCACATATTTCATATAATAATGAAACATTCAGAAGCTAATGATACACAGCCTTTTGAATCTCAGATATTCTTGTCAATTTTGTTTAGTTGTATGTTTTTTGAGTGAACATCTGGCATTTTGCAATTTTCACATTTGGTTATCTTTATTGTATTAGCATAATCAGTGAATTGTACAGTCAGCGATAATATTTGAGCAAGTTTTATCAGCAAACAACATTTTCAGTTAATACAGTGCCAAAACTCATGACAGTATGGTGTTAAACTTGTAGAACTTAGACATCAAGTTACTGTAGTTTTACAAATCACTTATTGCATGTAATATTAGTTTAAATGCTAGCACTATTATAGAATGCCTGTTTGAATTGTACGAAGATATATAGATGATCAGCATGAAAAACTGTTATTATTTCATTTCATTCATGAACCAGTGAAAAAAGGCAAATATTAGAAGAAAAACCTTAAAAGACAACTCAAAAATAATAAAACACATGGAATATGTATCACAAAATCAGAGTAAGTAAATGGAAAAACATTTACTTTTATACTCATTTAGGTAATTTATATATGTATGTAAGTATGTGTATATGTTTATAATCATACATGTGAAGATACATGTGGAAATCAGAAAACAACTTGTGACAGTCATGTATTTTTTCTACCATGTGTGACCCAGGAATCAAATTCAGGTTGTGAGTCCTGGTGGCTAGCAACTTTACTTGCTGAGCTAAAGGTCTAATGAAAACCCTACTGGCTAAGTCTTCTAGAAGGAACAAAATTTAACATTTTCTAGACAAGATATGTATGTCTATATATAGAAATTACCTAGCACTGATAACAATAATCTATTGTTTCCAGAGTTGTGAAGTATGTCTAATTTTTGAAAGAATGGAATTTGATACTTTGTGAGTGCCAGAGAGGAAATTGCAAGTTTATGTTCATTTTTGTTTTTGTCTAAAATTCTAGAAGGCAATTAAGAAAGTTATTTTAAAATTCATCATTTTATCAGACTGAAGGGCATCTACAAAAAGAGGGCAATATGTTAAAATTTGACATTCTCATTTACTTAAGATGTTTTGCAAGTAAAAGGACCAATATATTTCCAGGTATTATTCTAAATTAAAATCTAAACAATAATATCCCTTTGTAAAAAAACATAGATTCTGAGATAGGGATGTTTGTAATAACAAAACTTAGAGATCTAGGAGTTATATATTACTGCCTTACATCCAAGATGAAACATATATGTACTTATAAAATATAGGAAAAGTTGAAGTATTATTGTCAGAACTTTGTGACTAATTCAAAATCTACACTTATAATTAATTTAAATGTGGCTTTACAACGTAGAGGTATTTCTATAATGGTACATACATGATTGAAAGTATTGGAATTAGACAATTATGTAATATAAAGCTTTTATGACTATTGTCTATGGAAACATAAAAATATATTATATAAAGGTTGCTTAGAAGTTTTTGTTTAAACTGCTGAGAATCCACGTAGCAAGAATGAAAAGTAAAGATTTTCAAGCTGAGTTCAAACTCCTAAAACGAATGCTTTTCACCTCCCTGTGGGCTTTTAGTTCTGAAGAAGAAAAGATTATAATATTGAATCCAAACCAGACTGAGTGAAAACAACAGTGGGAATCTCTCACCCTACAAAGGGACAAATATGCAGAGCAATCATGGTCTTTTTATATGGACCAAGAAAGCACTGAGAAAGCACCTCCCTTAAGAATCTCAGGAGCATTCACTACAGTATTCTTTGTAATTGCATTCTTTCTGACAGGGAGAACAATTTTCCCTCCTTCTGACATTCCCACCTCCACCTCTAGTGATTCTCCATTAGTACCGTCCTTGATGGCTGCTATCTTTTCATTCCCATCTCATCCAGAAGTCAGCTCTGAGGTCCATAAGCTTTGTAGTAACTTTGATAGACTTGAACATTTACCAAGTCTCACCAAGCCTTAGGAATCATTTAGAAAGGCTTTCCAAGCAGGAAAAGATTCCTACTCACATCCCATCATATATTTCTATTTATTCCTGTGGCTTCAAGTGTGTCTCTCTGTTATTTAAGGTATCCTGTGGAGTAATGGGAAGTGTCCACACAAAGTGTCCCTGATGGCTTGCTCAAATCATCACATTAGTTCTCATATCACAAAACAACCATCTCAATAATTCTTGTCCGACACAAAGGTGTCTTGATTTAGCAACAACAAAAAATATTTTTCAGAAAAAAATGCCTCAAAATATTCTTAATCTCTATGTTGGTGCCTTGCAAATGTGTATTAAAGACTGCAAGAGAGAGGCACACAAAATATGCAGAGTACTGATGCATTTTTCTCTCATGAAGACTATACAGGGGAAGGTACAGCCTTAATGTAAGTTTCATATGTGCTATGTATTTCCTTGATAGAAACAATAGACATCTCTTTCTAGCATATTTTACTTCTTCTTAGAGAGATGGAGGAAGAATCTTATTGTTGCTCAGGGTGGTACTGAGCTCATGAGCTCAAGCGTGCTTCAGAGTTCCCTGAGAGGTTGATACAACTACATTTAGCTATCTGTATACCTTTACAATATTTCTTCCCAGATGCCTACAATTACAATAAAATATCTCTCTATAAAACAACATATATTACCCCAAATGATAGTATGGTTTTAAAGAACTGTGATACTATGATTCAGAGTAAATTTCAAATCCCACGATACATTATTTGTTAAAGAAACAAAGCTTAGCTTTGTAGCAATAGATTCTCAGAGTGTAATTTCACTTTAATGGGAGTTCATTGTGGCACTGATGTAAGTTCCTCTAAAATGTCAACAAAAAATGCTTAAGTTTTTCAATAATACTATTGGCTATAAAAATTAATTTTTCCTGTGATGTCTATGTTAAAAGACAAGTAGCTTATCTGGCTACTCTTTAAAATTCTGATTAAGGAGATAATAGCTCATTTTATAGTCTTTGTATTCCCATCGTTCCAAGATAGAAAATTTGATTTTTTTCATGAATAAATATTAAATTCAATTAGGATATGTTGATTGAATCTGTGCTTTATAACTTTGCCCAATTCATAATTTAGTTTTTATTTAATCTTAATTTCAAAATGGCTATGAAATAGTAAGTGAAATATAACCTATATTACATAACAATAAAGTATATTATGTAGCCAGCTAGAAGTATAATAATGTGAAATAAATGATTATCAATATTGTGCTTTTAACAACAATGTGGTAATGCAAGGTCATACGTGTTAAATGTTTAAAATATAATAAGTTACTTCCTGGAAATCTGTGTTTAAGTCAGCACCATCTAATGCACATGCTAATGGCCAATACACAAACTATCCATAAATACTCAAAATAAAAGCTACTGAAAACGTTAGTAAAATAAAATTAATGAAATGTGCTTTCCATACAGAAACATGAATCATGTGCAATTCCCAAGATTGCAAAGGCAACTGTTTCATTAACTGTTATTTGGAGACAGTTTGCCTTTTGAGGGTCTCCAAATCACAGAGATAAAAAACAGGAGCAAAGAAAATGGAGACATTACAGGAGAAACACTCTCTCCTAACCAGGGAAACCCATACTATGAGCAATTTAAAGGAATATAGAAAACACATCTCTACTTGCAGCTGCACGGTCACATGTAAAAGACACACGTTATCATCACATTTCCCTAAACCCACAAAAGTACATACATTTTGTTACATTAGAGACTACAACAAAATGCTATTTTCTTGCTTTCAATTTTTCCCCTATCTTACAGCTTCTGGAGCATGAGGCTCCTCTTGACATTTTTCAAGCACCACTTTGTTCTGGATATTATAATAAAATGGCTGTTGAACCAGTTACTGTCAAACGAACAAGAAAAACATCAGCTTAAATGGTTATCCATACAATTCACTCTGCTTAGCCTTAAAGCCAGCTACATCTATATTAAAAATAAATGCTAGGTTTACACTTCAAATTTTCTTGTGGGAGTTAGAGGGCTTTTGTTTTCTTTTTCCTTGTACTCGTCAGTTCAGATAAATTAGTGATTAATGAGAATGCTTGTAAAACACCATGTGACTGAGCATGAAGTCCTGGGCACTGCGTGTCCCTCACTCTTTGCTCGTGGTTGTTGCCTAGGTCTCTGATCTGTGGCTGCCAGAAGCAAGTCCAGAACCCCTGCTTTCATGATCATGTGACATCTCTGAGAACTCCAGAACCCCTGCTTTCATGATCATGTGACATCTCTGAGAACACTAATACCAGATTAGTAGCCAGTTCTCCTCCATATGGTGTCGTTTCAACAATCTACTTATACCATGACTCCAACATCCATTATAAGATACTTCTAATATAACTGGTGTTAGAATGGAAATGAGAGTTTGGAAATGCATATGTACCACATCACTATGCTTAATTAGTAATTCATTTTCTGGTTAAAAGTTTATTATCCAGTCTCCTAACATCTTGTTTTCACAAAATCTCATATTAAGAGCTAAGGTAATGTTAAAATAGTTTTCCAGAGAGGATGTATGCTGAATTTCTGCTACTATGAAAAATTCTGCTAGCATTCATTTTATGGTTTTCATTACATTGTTTGCAAATTAAGTTAGGTCTAATAAACACTTTTAAAATAACAAAATTTCCATAAATAACATCAACCCTAGTTACATAATGTTATAATGTTTACTGCAAGATTTTAACATTGTCCAGTGATACAAAAATGAAAAAATGCAAACAGAACAATGTTGTTGATTGGAAACAAGACAATGGAACATTCTCCCACAGATGCTTTCTTTATATTCTGGTACCAGATTCCACTAAGCTCTGGTATTACAGGCAGAAATAAATTTGCCCATGGTTATTTATGCTAAATGGACGATGTGTCCAGCTAGTGCTAATCATTTAAGACAGACATAGGAAAAAAGTGTTGTTAATTATAAGACTGTAGCTGCTGCTGGGTTAATGTGTGAAATAATGTTTGCACACGTTTGTTCCTATATCCTATCATTTTAATATTTTTTGTAATAGGACACCATACTTCATTAATAGATAAAACACTGTTTATTTTCCAGAAGTAAATAAGTCTTTGTCAAATGCATATATAATTTTATTTCAGGATGAATTTAAGTTATGATGTATATGTATTTTGTATTATTATCACAATAATTCAATTTGAGGAGATTTTGTATAAAGAAATATTATCTGGTGAAATTTACAAAATGTACTTACCTAGAAGATGAATACCTAAAGCTTTCATTTTGTAATATGTGTAGTGTTGATAATTTGCCTGCATGTATGTCTATACATCATATTCATGTCTGGTGTCAGTGAGTGTAAGGAGAGTGCAGAGATTCCCTGGAACTAGAGTTACAGATAGTTATAAGCTTTCCATGGATGGACAAAACCACATCCAAGTCTTTTGCAAAGGCATCAATTTCTTTGAAACATTAGACATCTTTCCAATTCCCAAATACTGGTATCATTTAGGTACAAAATGCATTCTCAACCCTAATGTCTTGAACATAAATTTATAATATGAGACTTCTAATTATATAATGAATCATACTGATTACAAAAAGATACTGTTCTTGGTACAAATTTCAGAATGAAATATACTTCTGAGACCTTTATGCTATTTTCAAGAATGTTTTAGAGTTGACACCATAAATTTTACAGGCTTATTCACCCACAAAGTGAAGACATTATTTTATCATGCATGATTCAAGAGACACTCTAGCAGTGCTCATTAACACAGGGAACAGGATCTACAAATGTCCTTGTCTATAGGATCTGTAGTTAATTTAGCAGGTGAAAGATTTGAAAAAGAATTATGTAGTAGATTTATACTTGAAGAATACATCAGGTAGCACTGTTGAAGGGCTATTAGATTAGCTGAGATGAATTAGAAATTGTCTCAAAATAAATCAGTTATAATTTGAAAGCTAAAGCAAGCTCTTAGTGAAAGGTCCCAGGAGCTTTGTTATATATAGTTCTCCACTCTGGGCATAGCCAAATGTTGAGTAAGCATTATATAGGGAAGAAGACCAAAACTGAGTGATTGCTGTTATCTTGTCCAATTCCATGACACAATCATGCAAATAAAATCATCTTTGCAAGAACTGATAATAACCTAGCAATTACACATTGTTCAAAAGAATTGTACTCGTTGGCACTACACCAGTTTCGTTTAGAACTGTCACTCCTACATATATACTTGGAGATTTCCCCAGATAAGGTTGTAAGAATCGTTGATAACAGGAAATCCCATGTAGAAATACAAAATGGGAATTATGCTTTTGTGTGAATGTGAGAGCCATGCTCTGACAAACATGTCAAAGTATCACATTTCTCCTCAATGTGAAACTCCCCTCTAAGCTTAAAACCCCCCCAAAAAAAACAGAAAAAAATTGAAATATCCCAGGGTTCAAGATTGTATTCTCATTTGTTTTCATCCTTAATTGTGCTCATTTTCAAGTCCAGTATCTTCTCTCATGAAAACAAATATGATAATATCCGGTATCCAACCAACCACTAGTTTCAACCCCACTGTGTCTGTCTGTCTGTCTGTCTGTCTCTCAATCTGTCTCACTTTTCTGTTTTTGTTTGTTGTTGTTGTTGTTCTTTTGGTTTTTCGAGACAGAGTCTCTCTGTGTAGCCTTGGCTGTCCTGAACTCACTTTGTAGACCAAACCAGCCTCAAACTCACACCAATCCACCTGCCTCTGCCTCCCAAGTTCTGGGATTAGAGGCATGTGCCACCATGCCCAGCAGTCAATCCCAGTCTTACAAAGTATACTGGGATCCAGAGGAATCACCTACAAAACTATTCCATAACTTTGTCTTATTTAATAATTAATATTCCTCTAAAATTTGAATCATATTTAAAATATTCCTGGATAGCTACAGCCTAAGACTTGAAAAATATGCAGAGGACAGCACAAATTTGCATACTTATTCTCAGATTATACAGAAACACAATGCAGAATTCATATTCATATCATTTTATATATATAAACATAAAAAAAAGCATTTGACACATTTATACTGCTATTTCAGCATTTTAAATGTACACTTAGGTAGAAAAAATTGGGAATGGGTCTAAAAGCAAAGACACATTCTTTTTTCTTCATGATTGGGGAGAAAAAGTGGACAAATGTAATAAAAAAGATAACTCTTTTCACTGGTTTCACACTTCTATACATTTAATGCACAAAAAGAGAAATGACAGCTGTATTCAAAAATTGTTATCATATAAAATTCAGAAAATATATTCTAATATCTATATGTGTATTATATTCAATTAGGATTACAATTATTATTTATACATAAAAGTGACAGACATTATATATATTTGCATTGTTGTGTGCAGTCATTTATGGAACTAAAGTATGCATTTCAACAGAGAGCTAACAATTTCATACTAAGATATTGTATAATATTTTCTCTCTTTACTTCTTTATAGAGGACTGCATTTTGGTTTCTGGTACTGTTTTAATGAGCTCACAGATGTCTGTGCCTTCAACTTTACGTGGATCTGATGACCTCCTCAGGACTGAACTGTTTCTATGTGCAAGTATACAAAGCCATACTCAACCATATATACACACAATTGATTAAAACAATTAAAAACAGTAACACAGTAGATCACTAACTATAGTCACTGTATTGAGCAGTGTAATTCTCAAACCTTTTTTCCTATCTATATGTAGTGGTACACCTTTAGCAGTATCTCTCCCAACTAATAAATATATGAGCATACTCTCTGGTTGTGACTGGTTTATTTTTGTTAACATATGTCCTTCAATTCTAACCACAATTTTACAAATATTTGGAGTTTGTTCTCCACTACAAATGGCTAGTGTGAAACTGCATAATTGTGTCTCATTTTTATTTGCCCATTGAGAAGTATGTAGACAAAGGAATTATTTTTATTCTTGACTATGGTAAAATATAGACCTTCCTTCAACATACTAACTTCATTTGTTAGGAATATTTAAATTTTTAGTCTCAGTACAAGAGAGATATGTTGAGTAGATGCTGAACTATCTTCTAAGCACAAGGTATAAGAAAACTAATCAGATGAGGAACGCTGTACTAATGGTGAACACATGGCAATTCCGATAAAGGTCTGATAGCAACATCAGTGTTGAACAAGATACTTCTTGTTAGCATCATTCTCTACGGTTCCTGAGATCCTCCCTCTTTCTCGCTCTTTCACTCTTTGTGAGTCGTAGGAGGGGGAGGGGTGTGTATGATGTTTGTGCACCTATGTATGACCATGAAATGTCCAGAGGTTGAAATCTTGTGTCTTTCTCACTGAGATGGCACCTTTCTTTTTCAGACAAAATTTCTCTTTAAGCCAGGTGCTGGCTGTTTCAAGAGGATGTTGGCTGGTCAATGATCTCCAGGCATCCTCCTATTTCAGGGTTGCACATCTATTAACAACAAGCATGTGACACTTCACACAGCTTCTACGCACGCCTGACAGATCTGAACTCAAGACAATATGCTTTTAAGAACAGCAGATTACCAATAAGCCCTTCCCTATAGCTCATTATGTGCCTCTTTTTAACTGTTGACTTGTACTTCTATCAATTTCAGCAGAATTCTAGTATAAATACACAATCACTAAAATAAATCTATCACACTGGCTATGTTAATAAATGCAAAGGAAGAGCAAAAGGCAAAGACTCCAGACACTTCCTCACATTAGTTACCATACTAAAGTAATTTGCTTAATTATGAAAGAGAGTCATACATATGCATCTACTGTTTTACATATAGTAAAACAAAATCAAACCCGAGAGGTCTTTTTATTCATTGCTTCATGTTCCTGCAACTAACGTCCATGGATACCATGAATAATAACCAAAGGAAATGTACTTTAAGAGCTTTCTTGTCTTGAAAATCTAAGGTAAAGGTGTTCACTGCTTGGTATCGGATAAGAGTTGGTCCAATGCACATGGATGACCACTTATCTTCATATGGTCATACATCCTAAGGGATAATGATAAGGAGTCTTCATATACCTAAGAAGCCATAGTGAAGACTCTGCCATCATGACATAGTCATCTCTCAAAAGTTCTACCCTTTAATGCTATCATATGATCAAAATGACTTCATAGGAGTTTTCAATTAACAGAATTGATTAGGCTAAAGGTGTCTCCAATGAATTTGAAAGCAGGTACAATATGGCAGACCTAACCGAGGAATGGAGCTGCAGTGAAAAAATGATGTTTGCTAGAGAATCGATATAGACATATAATACTTAATTTCTGAGTTGTTTCATAAAAATATCTGATATTTGTATACATCAATGATTACTGAAAAGTAAAGACTCATAAGTGGGAAGGGTTCCAAAAGCACAGATTTTAAAATAATGTTTCAGTGTAAAGGTAACAGACAGCGAGTAGCATATACAGTACAAATGTTTTCTATCATTTCTTGAGGCTAGATCTGAGATCAAAGGGTCATCAAAGCATTATTCTGTATTATGCTTCTGGTTTGTATTTGACTGTCTTTTCTTTTTATCCTTTTTTGGGGCCTTTTATGTGTATCATTGTCTTTTTGTGTCTTGTTAAAAAATACCAGTAATATAGTATTAGTAACTGTATTAGGGCCTCATTTTCATTTTCATTTTTCCTTAAGGATGTGATATCTAAATACAGTCATATTGTGGGGCTGTGGTATCAAGTTGTACAGCTGTAGCCATCTCAGGGAATAAAGTTTCACTGTGAGTAGGACACCAAATATCCTGGCAGTACCTATCACCCCAAGCAAAATTAGGAGCTTTTCAACATACTTCAAGATTTGTAGATATAGATACAGTGCGCAAGTTAATGTCAGATAAAGTAGAAATAGCAAAATCAGCCTCCACGTTGAGCATTGCCATCAACAAAGACAGGAACAACCAGAGAAGGTTCATGTGATACTCTCTTGTAGCATAGCTGAAGAGTCTATCCCTGTCCAACAGGGATAACTATAGAATTGAGCTTTGCAGGTGTCATATTGTCTATATAAGCTGAGCAGAACAACAAAAATAACAAAACAAAACCACAACCACAAAAATACAGAGACTGATGCAACAACTAGGGACCATGTATAAATTGGACTTACGCCCTCTGCTCAGATGTAGAGATAAGCAGCATAGTTTCCTTGAGGGTACCCTAGTATGGGAGTAGGGACTACTTCAGACATGGACTCTGCCCCCTCCGACCCAGTTGATCACTTCACCATGATGGCACAGCCTTGCCAAACCACAGAGGAAGAGGATACAAGTTGTACAGATGAGACTTGATAGGCTGGGGTCAGATGTGAGGGGAGAAGGGCTCCCCTTTCTTAAGACTAGGGGAGGGAGGGAGAGGGAATTAAGGAGAGAGGGTGGTACCTGAAGGCAATGTGGAAGGGAGGCTACATCGGGATGTAAAGTGAACAAATTAAAAACAATTTTAAGAGACTTGCAGAGTTACTTTTAGGAGTCATATTGTTCCACAATTGTGCTAAGACTCTCTCTCTACCTCCCTTTAACCCTCTGAATGGAAAAAATCTTCTATTCCTTCATACCATGTGTCTTCCACCTAATGCATTTGTGTCTCATCAGCTCAGTATAGTGTGTGTGTGTGTGTGTGTGTGTGTGTGTGTGTGTGTGTGTGTGTGTGTGTGT
>OU015749.1:46603267-46627682 GCA_907169655.1 Acomys percivali
TGTGTGTGTGTGTGTGTGTGTGTGTGTGTGTGTGTGTGTGTGTGTGTAAAGGAGAGAGACAGAGAGGAGAGAGAGGGAGAGAGGGAGGGAGGTAGGGAGGGAGGAGGAGGGAGAGAGAGAGTGAGAGAGAGAATGAAGAGAGTATGGGAGAGAAAATGAAAGAGAGAGAATGAGAGAATAATTGGATGAAGCTTTTATAATAGCTCAGCAAGTATAAGTGACTTCATTACAGTCACAAGCAAAGTGATTTGTTTTATTTTTTCTTTTGCTTTCCTGTATTTTGCTAGTGGTGTGATGTGTGATAGAATATGCTCTGTTCAAAGTTTTCTGTGACCTACTCACTATGGTTGTGCTTTCCTGTAGATGAGTTATACTTTCTTCACATAAAGCTTTATCATACTATCTGTTTGGACATTGTTGTGCTAATGGACACAAAGCCCTCCACAGTTCTTAAGAACTGAACTCAATGGTTCTGCCTCATTTTGTTCCTGCAATCAACCATACAAATGTGGGAAGAATATCACACTCAGGTGCAAGAACAAAATTCATTCAAACTGAACAAATTTCAGGAAACCTACAACTCACCAACAAAGTGAACACTAACAAATGTATGTGGCCAAGTGTTTGAAGATATTGGATACTTTTCTATAAAGGAATGCAAAAAACATATAACTGATCCAACCAAAGTCTTATTCATAAACTCATGATGCTGTTGTTATTTGCTGTTAAGGACAGTCTCAGTCTTGGGCTTGGGAGTTCTTGAAACAATGGTGGGCAGAAGATAGGCGAGTGACAAACAGACCAACTCAGGGGAAGTTTGAGTCTGAGTGTATTTTGGAGACAAGCAAGCCAGGTTTGTATACACATTTTAAAATGGGGGTGTTCATTTGTGGTTACATTATTCTTCATACAATTTTAAAATATAGGATGCACTGTAATTATGTTGTCATCAATCTTGAACAATCATTCATAAGTCATTAGACTGGTATCAGCATATGTGTTCTCTTTATCAGAGGTCAATGTTTTCTCATTATGTCAAACATTTTGCAATTGAAAGTTTTAAAGTGTGTATGTATAGGTGTGTGTGTGTGTGTGTGTGTGTGTGTGTGTGTGTGTAACCAGTTGTTTAAATTTAATTAAATGAATTTATCTAAAAATGTACTCTTTGTGTTTAGAAACTAATATGGGGAATGGATAGTTCCCATATCTAGGTGACCTTGTGATACAAGTTTTGTGGGAGAGCATCCTGTTTCTTCTATATTAGTCTTCAGCAGGAAGGGGTTTAACACAGAACATTGACTATATTTCATAGACTGTAATTATGACTCTAATTCTGATAGGTCTTGGAGAGTTTTATTCAAAGGTGAACTTGTACTGTTTTATGAAAGTAGAAATATTCTTCCCTTCAACATATGACCTCCTGGTATGGATAAAGATTCTTAATCTGGTTCCTATATTGTATTTATATACTATCCTCTTACTATTCCATACCATAACTTCACATCATTGTTCCCTAATTTCTTGGTGATATATCAGTAGGGCTGCACTTATGCAGCCTGCTCAGCATAAAAAGAAAGGGATTAACATTTCCTTTGTCATGATGAGCCACTGTTCTCAGACATTTATGTCTCCAATTTTATAGAAATGGTTGGAAAATCTGGTTCAGGTAATTTATATCATTTTATATAACAACCCATTGATATGAAAATCTGTAAGGACTTTTGCCAGAAGGTATTCATAAATCAACTTCTACTGCTTATTTTGAAATCTCAGGGATTTCCTTTTTGTATGAGAGTTTGTACAGAAACAGTTAGAAATCAATTTTTAATGAAATGCTTTGGTTGTGAGATCTTGGAAGGCTTTTATGTAGCATATCTAAGAAACACCCAAGCTTGTGTAAGTGATATATTTTATTTTAAATAGGTAAACAGTAGTGATAATAAGCTGTGATGGATGATATAGTTTTGAGATATGTGCAGCAAGAATGGTGAAAGCTCATAGGGTATCAAGTCTCTTCTTGGTAACATGCTGTCCTTCCTCTGAGTGCCACCAGGTCTCCCCCTCCAGGGGACATGGTCAAATGTGAGGCACCAGAGTAAGTGAGAAAGTCATATCACACTCTCCACTCAAGTGTGGAAAGTGTTCTGACCATTGGCTAAATCTGGGTAGGGATTCAAAATTTGCTGCCTGTCTTGTCCTTGGCTGGTGTCTTAGTTTGAGCAGGATGCCTTAGCCCAAATCTTCCTATCATAATGTTCTACTTGTAGGTTTCTAGGACCCTCTGGATCCCTCTACTTTGTTATTCTCCCATAATTCTCTCATCTAGAGACCCAATAGGATGTCCTCCCCTCTGTCCCAGTTTCCTGGTATGTGAAGGCTTTCGTGTGAGCATATACAGGGGGAGGTAATCCCCCTCAGTCACAGTCATAGGGGAGGGGAATAAGGGGAAAATGGGAGGGAGAGAAGAATGGGAGGATACAAGGGATGGGATAGCCATTGAGATGTAACAAGAACAAATTAATAAAAAAATTATATAAAAAAAAAGAATGGAGAAAGCAACACACTTGAGATACAAGGACAGAAAACAGGAGTCTGGGGTTAGTGGAGGACATGGAATTGACTGCCTGATGATATGGGTGACTTTGGGAGAGGGCTCTATGAGTTTAGATGACTACAAATTATTAGGGCACAGCTTACATAATGCTTAGTGTTTAGACAGATTATAGTTGATGCTCTAATGACACTGACATTGAGCAAATTTTGGTTTGTTAGCAGGTAGAAATCTGTATATCCACAAGAATTGAACTCATGGGAAATAACAGGATGTACCAGTTTCTGATAAAAATTGTTCTGAGGTCTTAAATGGAAGCTAAACAGAAATAGACAAATAAGTAAAGTGTGGCTTATGGTTTCTTAACTGTTGCAATTGGAATAAGACATTATTGTCAATAAATTCCTTTAAAAGTGTAAGTACAGTTTAGTTCCTATCTGGTCTATAGCAGTAGAACATGCCTCTCCTAGGAAATCATCACTCTCTGCATTTTATTAGTATAAGTAATGAGTTATTTGATGAGGCAAAACCATACTAAATAGTTTTACATATTAAAGTAGTTTTACAAACTCAACTATGTTACTAGAATAGTTATAAAACATTTATTGTATTGAGCCACCTATATCTTTCAAACTAATCACTTGTTTTTATTTGTTATAGCTTCATTTTAATATTCATAAGCTAGTGCCCTGAAAATATTAAAACCTGAATAATTTAAAATAAAAATGTCTTTGAGTGAGACTTATTCTCATAAGAAGTGAATATTTATTTTCGATATTTTTGTTAAAATGTTTTATTGTTCAGTAGAATTATTAAAATGCCTTAATCTTTAGGATATATGTACATACTCATTTTAAATGTACTTCAACTAGCATTATTGAGATACAATTTGCATAAGACTCACTTGCTGTAGGCATATAATTCAAAGTATTAAGGTTATTTACAGTTTTGTACAATCATTACCATAATCCAATTTAATATGTTTCCTTTAAGACAAAAAGAACCTCATGTCTATTAAATATCCCTTTTTTCATCAATGTAAATCAATCCCTTAAAACTATGCATTTAAGTTCAACCTATATAAATTTGTCAGTTTTGAAATTTTGACTAAGTAGAATCATATATTGTACAAGGTTTTGGTGAGTATGCCTTTCATATATATAATATTATACTTGTAGTATGGGCAGGTTTTAACTTAATTTTATTATAAAATAATATGCTAATATATAATATTTATTTGTATGTCTGAATTTTTATTATTATTTTCATTTATTAACAGTTGGAAATATGTGTTATCAACATTTATGTATAAAATTTAAGTAGATATTTGTTTTGTTTATATTGATTAGACATACCGATAAGACAGTTTAGCATATATTTTATTTATGAGTTTATTTTCTGTCAAATCATAGAAAATTAAACTATCCTTATTAAAAAATTCAGATTAATTCACACACAATATAATGCACAATTTTAATTATGCCTACTTGCCAGAAGCTAATTTTGAAATTCAAAAACTACAATGCAATCCTTCCTCTGAGTGCCACCAGGTCTCCCTCTCCAGGGGACATGGTCAAATATGAGGCACCAGAGTTCATGTGAAAGTCATACCCCACTCTCCACTCAACTGTGGAGAATGTTCTTTCCATTGGCTAGATCTGGGTAGGGGTTTAAAGTTTACCACCTGTATTGTCCTTGGCTGGTGCCTTAGTTTGAGCGGGACCCCTGGGCCCAAATCTGCCTTTCATAATGTTGGTGGCACTCAGAGGAAGGATAGCAGGTTACCAAGAAGAGACTTGATACCCTATGAGCATATACAAGGGGAGGAAATCCCCCTCAGGAACAGTCATTTGGGAGGGGAATAAGGGGAAAATGGGAAGGAGGGAAGAATGGGAGGATACAAGGGATCGGATAACCATTGAGATGTAACAAGAATAAATTAATAAAAAAATTTTAAAAAACTACAATGCAAAAAGAAATGAATGAACTTAGAGCCTCCTTGCTTCAAATTTTAGGTGGTAGTTCCTGTCAAGCTCATATTTTTTTCAAAATAGCACTTGTACTTACTTCAGATTCTCTGAAAACCTAAATGACAAAAATGATCACATAGGTAGTAATTTTGTAATTTTTTGGCTGAGTGGCCCTGAGTCTATTGGCACCCAACAGTGAGGAAAATGATTTATAAACAGCCACATCATCTGATGCTCTAAAGCTTTCCAGCTCTCAGACCTTAAAAGTATTGCAAAAAGTTATAGCATAGATTTTACAGTAATGTACTCTGTCCAAATTCAGTTTCCAATGATATTTTTGTCAATATCATTTTAATATTTTAAATTTTTTCATATGCTTTGCTATTCATCTCTTAAGAAATCCACTGAAATAATATACAAATCTAAGTTGTCTAAACATAAAGCAATTTTTTAAACTTAAAAGTATTTTTAAAAAATGTCTATTGTTAGATATTAGATTTATTTTATAAATATGTTATCCATATTGTAATTAATTCCAGCAGCTCTATCTCTAGTGTCAATAATCTAAAAGATGTTGGAGATTGATTTTGAGTACTGTGAAAATACGTATTGCTATACTATTATATTATTTAATTTATATTAATATTAGAAGTGTCATACATAATCAATCTTCAATATGGTTTTGTGAATTCCAGCAACTGCTGGGGCTGGGGCATGTGTTTTGGACAAGGCATTCTCCACAGTTGAGTGGAGAGTGGGGACTGACTTTCACATGAACCCTTTTGCCCCATATTTGACTACGTCCCCTGGATGGGGAGACCTGGTGGCACTCAGAGGAAGGATAGCAGGCTACCAAGAAGAGACTTGATACCCTATGAGCATATACAGGGGGAGGAGGTCCCCCTTAGTCACAGTCATAGGGGAGGGAATAATGGGGAAATAGGAGGGAGGGAGGAATGGGAGGATACTAGGGATGAGACAACAAGTGAGATAATATGAATAAGTTAATGAAATATATAAAAAGTATATGTAAAATATTAAAAAACATACACCACAACAAAATAGCAAAAATGAATAAAGATTGCTTATTAACAACCATCTAAAAAAAATTCTGTCCTCACCTGAACAGGATTTATATTCAATCCTTGGAACTTTTTTTTACAACCAGATTTTGTTAAAGGCCAAATCACATTATTAAAAGCAGAGGGACATTAGCACTTTGTCGGATTTAGGGTTGGTGAAGATACTTTTCCAGTGTATAGGCTGTCATTTTGTTCTGTTGACAGTGTTCTTACAGAAGCTTTTAAGTTCTAAGAGGTCTCTATTATTAATTGTTGACCTTAGATCCTGAGCGATTGGTGTTCTGTTCAGGAAGTTGTCTCCCATGCCAATAAATTCAAGGCTCTTTTTCATTTTTTTCTTCCAAAAGCTTCAGTGTATCTGGTTTTATGTTGAGGATTTTAATGCACTTGGACTTATTTTTTTGTGCACTGTGATAAATATGGGTCTATTTGCATTTTTCTACATGTAGACTTCCAGTTACTCCAACACCATTTGTTGAAGATGCTATCTTTTTTCCACTGTATGGATTTGGCTTCTTTGTCAAAACTCATAGGTGTGTCGATTTAATTCTGGGTCTTCAAGTCAATTCCATTGGTCAACCAGACTATCACTGTCAGGACCATGCTGTTTTTATTACTGTTGCTCTACGGTACAGTTTGAGAACAGGGATGGAGATTCCTCCAGAAGATATCTTATTGTACAGGATTGTTTTCACTATCCTTGGTGTTTTGTTTTTCAATATGAAATTGAGAATTGATCTTTCAAGGTCTGTAAAGAATTGTGTAGGTATTCAGATAAGGATTACATTGAATCTGTAGATTGTTCTTGGTAGGATGCCCATTTTTACTATGTTGATTCTTCCAATCCAGAAACATGGGCTATATATTCAAAATATATAAAGAACTCAAGGAATTAAACATCATCAAGCCAAAAATATCCTATTAAATAACGGGACACAGAGCTGAACTGAAAATTTTCCACAGAGGAATATAGAATGTAACGGCAGAAAACACTTAAAGAAATTTTCCAACCTTATTAATCAGGGAAATGCAAACCAAAATGACACTCTGATTTCATCTTACACCTATCAGAATGGCCAAGATAAAAAACTCAAGTGACAGCACATGCTGGCGAGGATGTGGAGAAAGGGGAACAGTCCTTTGTTGCTGGTGTGAGTGAAAACTTGTACAACCACTTTGGAAATCAATCTGGTGCTTTGTCATGATTTTGGGAATAGAGCTACCTTAGAACCCAGATATACCACTCCTAGGCATATACCCAAAAATATTCCAGCATACAAAAAGGACATGTGCTCACCAGTGTTCATAGCAGCTTTATTCTTAGTAGCCAGAATCTGGAAAAAATATAGATGTCCATCAACCAAAGAATGATTAAGGAAACTGCAGCACATTTTAACAATGGGATATTTACTATTCAGATATTAAAAAAAAACAAGAAAATATTGAGGTAACCTATACGAAGAAAGACATGCATGGTATATACTCACTTATAATTGGATATTAGCCCACCAGATATGTCCTTTTAGAAACTCCACTTAGAGGGTGTTTGGGACAGATACTAGGACTTGTAGCCAGACCTTGGGAGGAGAGCTGAGAGTTGTATTGAAGAGTTGGAGGCAGTGATGGAAGGACCTGGAGGAGTCAGGACCTCCACAGGGAGACCACTGGGCCCAGTGGATCTAGACCCAGGGGCCCTGTACAAACTGATGCACCAACTAAGGGCAATGCATGCAGGGAACCTGGACCCCTGTTCAGATGTAGGTGATGGACAGTTCATGTTCCATGTGCATGCGGAGCAGGGGGAGTAAGAACTACCTCTGACATGAACTCTGGTGCCTGCAATTTGATCTCTGACCCTTTCTTGGATGACCTTTGGGGCACATAAAGGAATATGTTGCAGGCTACCCTGATGAGACCTCATAGACTGTGACAAAAATCGTTGTGGAAGATGGCTCCCTTCATTGGTCTGGTGGGGATGAGACAAAATAGGGAGGGAGGATGGGAACTGAAGGAGAAGAGTGAGGGGAAAACAATTGGAATATAATGTGAATAAATTATAATAAAAATCTATAAATATGCACAGGGACTTTTTTTGCTTATTTCTAATACAATGTATATATTATTGATATAGTGAAATCTGTTATCCAGGTTGTCAACAATAATTCTACACAATTGGATTTAGGGTTAGATTTTTTTTCTGTTTTGGCAAAAGGAAAGTTAATCTCCATTCATAATGACACAGACCTGTTCAGTGATGAATTGAAACTGAAACCCAGGATGATTTAAATTCAAAGCCACCCTGTTATTTTTACATAAGAATGTCTCCCCCTTTTATCTCATTTGTGTGGGCAATTCATTTTGAATGACAAAAACTTCAATAGGATAAAGTTACAAAATAGACTACTCAATTGCCATTAGGAAATGAGTACCTTAACGAGTTATCTACGTCTGTCTCAGACATTGTTTTTTACTGAAGACATTTTAGTTTTCATAAAAGTTATTCACTTCCTAATGGCAATTGAGATAAATAAACTTATTAAGCCATGAACTTGAAATTATATTTGCTAGGAGAATTTGTAAAAAAAAGCATTTTGTTTCAACATCCATGCATTTGTATTTGGACTAGAAGCATGATTTTCTTTGAATACATAAAGTTTTAAGATAAAACATTAACATGAAAGAAACAACTTGGTGTTTATGAGGAGTGGCTGCTATTGCTTAAGAACCCAGGTTTGATTCTTAGGATCCCTCTAAAGGCTCCCAAATATCTGTAACTTCAGTTTTAGGAGACTGAAGATCTTGGCTGGCCTTTAATGTCACCAAGCACATGTACAGTGCACAGACATACATGCAGACTAAATACCCATGCACAGAAAAATAAATCAAACAAATACATAATCAAAAATGGATAATTCTATGAGTATAGCAGAATATCATCAGGAATCATCTCATTGACTTTATTTTTGTCAGTAGTGTTTGGTTCTACACCAGGCCTCTGAGCCACCCAACTTCTATATCCTGGACATCTTGGCAGGGTTATTCCTGGACTCCCTTTCACGGTGTGGTCCTCTAGTTACACTACTCATAGAGTAATGCCTAGTCCAATTGTTCTAAGAGAGGCTACTTTCTTTCTTTCTTTCTTTCTTTTTTTTTTTTTTAATGTATCAGCATTTTATTGATTCATTGAATATATGTTAATCATAATTTTCACTGTACATGTGTGTATATTTTCTTGATACTGTGGTACATTAAATGACAGAATACTTTGTTCCTTGAAGATATAGGGATTTTAAAGAGGAAAACAGTTTCTTTGTTGAAAAACCTGTTGGACTTTTCCCACCCACAACATAATTCAAGTTTCAAGGTAATGGCTTTACCATTATAATCCAAACAAAACAAAAGAAAACAAAAGCAAAAGGCTTTGTCCAACACTTAAGAAAACAAGCATGTAGGGATTGAGGGGCCTCTCCATCATCTCATTAGCAAACAATAACTAAAGTACTTGATCTACAATCTTGGGTTCTTTCTGGTTCTAAATTCCCTCATCAAACATCTTTACTGAAATGGAACCTTCCTTAGAGCAAGGATAGAACTGCTTAGCATGAAATGTTCAGCATTTGTCACTAGCACCCATGACAGAATGTGACCCTTGGTTAGTACCTATAAAAGGAACAGACGACTCAATACAGAGTTTAATTGAAAGAAAGAATCAAATGTCCTGGAACATATTGGCACAGGAGACAACTTCCTCAACAGAACACCAACAGCCCAGGCCTTAATGTCAACAATTAATAAATGGGACCTCATGAGGCTGAGAAGCTTCTGTAAGGCTAGAGACACTGTCAAGAGAACAAAGCGACAGCCTACAGACTGGGAAAAGATCTTCACCAACCCTACGTCTGACAAAGGTCTAATATCCAAAATATATAAAGAACTCAAGAAATTAAACACCACCAAACCAAATAACCCAATTGAGAAATGGGGCTTGGAACTAAACAGAGAATTCTCAACAGAAGAATATCAAATGGCTGAGAAACACTTAAAGAAATGCTGAACCTCCTTAGTCATCACTGAAATGCAAATCAAAACAACTCTGAGATTCCATCTTACACCCATCAGAATGGCTAAGATCAAAAACTCAAGCGACACCACATGCTGGAGAGGATGTGGGGAGAGAGGAACACTCCTTCATTGCTGGTGGGAATGTAAACTAGTACAACCACTTTGGAAATCTATCTGGTGCTGTCTCTGAAAACTGGGAATAGGGCTTCCTCAAGACCCAGCTATTCCACTCCTTGGAATATACCCAGAAGATGCACCAGAACACAGCAAGAAAATTTGCTCAACCATGTTCATAGCAGCCTTATTCATAATAGCCAGATCATGGAAACAGCCTAAATGTCCCTGAGTAGAAGAATGGATAAAGAAACTGTGGTACATATACACTATGGAATACTACTCAGCTATTAAAAACAAGGAATTCCCAAAATTTGTGGACAAATGGATTGAGCTAGAGATGATCATAATGAGTGAGTTAACCCAGAAGCAGAAAGACTCAAATGGTATATACTCACTTATATCTGCATACTAGCCCAATGGGCATGTCCCACGAAAGCCTTCCCTTACCAGGAAACTGGGACAGAGGGGAGGACATCTTATTGGGACTCTAGATGAGAGAACAATGGGAGAATAGCAATGTAGAAGGATCCAGTGGGTCCTAGAAACCTACAAGTAGAACATTATGATAGGCAGATTTGGGTCATGGGGTCCCGCTCAAACTAAGGCCCTAGCCAAGGACAATACAGGCAGTAAAATTTAAACTCCTACCCTGATCTAGCCCATGGACAGGACAGTCTCCACACTTGAGTGGAGAGAGGGATTTGACTTTCTCATGTACTCTGGTGCCTCACATTTGACTATGTCCCCCTGTGGGGGAGACCTAGTGGCACTCAGAGGAAGGACAGCAGGTCACTGAGAAGAGACTTGATACCCTATGAGCATATACAGAGGGAGGTAATCCCTCTCAGGAACAGTCATAGGGGAGGGGAATAAGGGGAAAATAGGAGGGAGGGGAGAATGGGAGGATACAAGGGATGGGATAACCATAGAGATGTAACAAGAATAAATTAATTTAAAAAAAATAAAAAATAAAATAAAAATAAAAAAGAAAAATAAAAAAAAAGAAAAATTTGAAGAGTGGCTACTTTCAATGCAAGCAGATTCAGAGACACACAGCTACCAAGAAAATCCTGTGGTAGAGGAGAAGAAAAAAATTTGTAGGAGCCAGAGGGGTTGAGGACACCAGGAGAAAAGGGTCCGCAGAATCAATTAAGTAGGGCTCATTGGGGTACACAGAGACTAAAGCAGCAACCGCAGAATGTGTATATGTCTGTGTTAAGCCCTCTGTATATATGCCTTGGTTGTTTATGTTGGGGATTTTGTTGTACTCCTAACAATGGGAGTCAGTTGCTGATTCGTCGGACCTTTTTCTTCCTATTTGGTTTTCTTTTCCAGACTTGATATGAAGATTTATGCCTCATATTTTTGTACCTTGTTGTGCTATTTTTAATTGACATCACTGGGGTCCTGGTCTTGATATCACTAGGAAGATCAGGAGATTTGAGTGAGAGGGGTAAGGTGGCTAGAAAAAAGGGAAGGGGAGGTATAATGCCGCAGGGTTGTATTGTATAAGAGAAAAACAATTTTTTTTTTTTAATGTTTGAGAACTGGCTTTTATTTTTATTTCTCTCTTTTTTTTTATTAATTTATTCTTGTTACATCTCTATGGATATCCCATCCCTTGAATCCTCCCATTTTCCCCTTATTCCCCTCCCCTATGACTGTTCCTCAGAGGGATTACCTCCCTCTGTATATGCTCATAGAGTATCAAGTCTCTTCTCAGTGACTTGCTGTCCTTCCTCTGAGTACCACTAGGTCTCCCCCGCCAGGGGACATAGTCAAATGTGAGGCACCAGAGTACATGAGAAAGTCAAATCCCTCTCTCCACTCAAGTGTGGAGACAGTCTTGTCCATGGGCTAGATCAGGGTAGGGGTTTAAATTTTACCGCCTGTATTGTCCTTGGCTAGGGCCTTAGTTTGAGCGGGACCCCATGACCCAAATCTGCCTTTCATGATGTTCTACTTGTAGGTTTCTAGAACCCACTGGATCCTTCTACATTGCTATTCACCCATTGTTTTCTCATCTAGAGTCACAATAGGATGTCCTCCCCTCGGTCCCAGTTTCCTGGTAAGGGAAGGCTTTCATGGGACATGCCCCTTGGGCTAGTATGCAGATATAAGTGAGTATATACCATTTGAGTCTTTCTGCTTCTGGGTTAACTCACTCATTATGATCATCTCTAGCTCAATCCATTTGTCCACAAATTTCGGGAATTCCTTGTTTTTAATAGCTGAGTAGTATTCCATAGTGTATATGTACCACAGTTTCTTTATCCATTCTTCTACTGAGGGATGGAGAATTCTTTTTTCTTTCAAAAATCAGATGTAAATTTAAGTGGTTTTTAAAACTGTGAGTTTGTATGGGAATTAAGAAACAGATAATAAAAATAATAATACTAACAGATGATGATGATGTTGATGATGGTGATGATGATGATACAGTTAGGGGTTAGACAGGGAACGGCCATGACAAAGATGGCACTAGTAACTAAGATGAAAGAGGTAAGGAAATAAAATACAATGAGGATACAGATAAATATGAAAAGAGTCATCACTAATTATAAGTATGAAAATGAAATAACCCTAGTCACCCATAAATCATTCTTAAATATTCTGTCAAAAGTTATATCCAGTAATATTTCAGTGGAATTCAGTAAAATAATTTTCCTGAGTTATTTGCAATTGTCATGCCCTTTAATCACAGCACTTGGGAAACAGAGGCAGGTGTATATATGTGAGATTAAAGACAGACTAGTCTACAACATGAGTCTAGGACAACCAAAGCTACACAGAGAAACCCTGTCTCAAAAAACCTAAAAATAAAGTGTAATTAAAAATAAAAATAAAGTTACACAATGAAAAAGCTTTGGTCAAAAGAGATAGCTTACTTGATAAAGTACTTGCCTCATAAGCTTGACACTTATTCCCCAAGCCTAGGTCAAAAGCCAGATATGAGCGTGCAAATTGGGCAGTTTAAGTGCAAACTTGCTGGTGCAAACCAACAGTTTGGAGACAGAGATGAACAGGAATATCCCTGTATCTCTTTACTAAGCATGCCTAGGTCTCATGGAAAGGTTTAGGTCCATGAAAGATCCAATCAAGGGATGAGGACATTAATTCTAATGTAATGTGTTACATTGTTCTAGCCTTATATATTTGTGCACAAGGGGCACACATGCCCCTACATTCATGTGCATGCATGAAAATACACATTATAATACCTGAACACTATAACCAACACTAAAATGCAGTACATGAGAATAGTGATGTCAGAATGGGTTAATGACTTCTATTGACTTTCTCAATATAGATGACATTTCCTTAGGAAATGGTATATATGATTTCCAAGAGAGTTTGTGCTGTAGTCCCTGAATTTATTTTAAGAAATTCTTGAAGCTGTGTAAGGATATTTATTAATCCACTCAGTTGCATTCCTATTTATTTAGATAAGAATTCCTGCAACAATTTTTAACCTTATATATTTTTGCTTGAATATGGCCTAAAGGATTTTACTGTCTCCTTGCAGGCTTTAAGTGAATATCCAGATATGGTTAAATATTAAGTTTATACATAATTCACATAAAATCTGTATTTTTCTTTGAATATAATAGAGCATTTATTTTAGTAGGCAATAAACTCTTCCAGCTGGCTTTTTCCTTCTATCTCTCTATTGGAAACTGGCACTTACACTCCAATGTCACGGAGACTACTGCCATTTTCCACCTTTATTTTAGACCAGCTGTTCTGAGTGACCAGTTCTTTGACAGGAGCTAGGATTTCAACATCACAGCTTTGCAATAGAAGGCTAGTTATATCAAATGGCTTCATTACTATTGGTTTTTATCTTATAAAATATGATAAAACTTGCAGATATTTACACTTAAATAGGGCTTTCCTCTGTCCCTCAGAATCTCTCACTGTCACATGGTAGCATGGCTACAGGTTGACAACTTGTTATTCATTACCATGACACTAATCTGAGAGGTTTTATTTGTATACAAAACAATCATTACTGATTGATTTCATTATGACTCAGTGCACAGCTGATTGCGCACCACAGGCAGCACCCCCTGCATTGTTGTCATTTACAGAGGACAGGTTCTTCATTACTATTTTCTTATTACCTATAAAAAAATTAGTATAAAATTTCTAAAATCATGTCTTTCAGTGCTAGGATGAATATGAACTGCTAAATCTGAGCTATTTTTATGAGGAGTTTTATAACCAAAAGTACTAGTGGCTGCTTCAAAGCAGATCATGCCCAGCCTACACCAGCTAATGAAGCCCAATTTTGTCATTAGGATTGCTAAATTAATTGAATTGACTTTACAATTTTCTGGTTATTTCCATCTGAACCACTGACTCAGATCCAATCTATATTGCTTCATTCAATTTGTGACAAGTAGCTATTACTATAGCTAAAGGAACAATTCTGAGTCTATTAAGGAAGGGCTACTTTTAAAGTTCTAAAAATAGTTTTAACAATGCAGTGCCAGATTAGTATGAAGTCAAACTCCACAGAAACCACAATGATATTTCAATTGACCATGGAAGCATATATGAAGATAGAGGGCATATGTTTCTGTTTTTGCAAGTTTATTTCATGATATTTGAACAAATAAAAAAAAAAAAAAACACCTAATGCTGCACATCTCAGAATGCATTTCTATTAAGTAAGCTCCATGTGGCTATATGTGTTTGTGCACTAGAAAGAGGGAAAAAAAAGTATAACGGTTTTCTCTTGAAATGGAAACTAGTTGACACAAATGGATCACACATGTTGTTATCTCATTTGATGGTAACATTTGAATATAGATCATTTTGGCATTAGCAATAAGAGAACTTCATACGCAAGCATTCGGTGTGTTCATGAGGCAGTCTGCTCACGTACACCAAGTTCTCTAGGCATGAGAATGAAAGCACGTAAGGCTTGCCTCCAACTATTCTAAAACCGTGGACCAATTCTTTACTATATATTTGGTATGTATACCTTTTGTATTATTTCCTTGATTAGTAATTGTATTAGGTATTACTTGTTTCATATATACTCCAAATTCAGTGTGCTTACTTCCATTCATCTAGCAATTTAAGGGAGACACTCTTCTTCATTTATGAAGGTATAATATATAGTTAAATACTGCTTCCTCTCTGAGAAGAGAGGCGGTACTTTGGAAAGCTAGAATAAATGCAAAACCTTTTTACTCATGTTTTGGATGGACTACAAATATTGGGATCATGACTTTGACTGGCTTACCAACAGTCCCTTTTATACCACTATAATTGCAAACACTGCCATTAATACCACCAATATCACATACTGCACTCAAGTATAAATCTATTTGTATATTTAATTGTAACCACTTCAAGTTTTTAAGATACGTAATCTTGTTAAACATTGATACATGACATGGAAGTTTACACACTTGTCCTTAGTAGCTTTTATCCTTGTAAAAACATTCTAGACTTACCTTCTTGGGACAGATGTTAGCATAAAGTACTTGACTAATCTTCAAAAGGCAAAACTGCAAAACTACTAGTGTAAATAGAAGTCATTAACCCATTCTGATATCACTATTCTCATGTACTGTATTTTAGGGTTTGTTATACTGTTCAGGTATTTTGATCTGTATTTTCATGTATGCACATGAATGTATGAGCAGGTATGCACATTGTGCACAAATATGTTTAGGCTGGATCAATGTTACACATTACCATTAGGATTGATGGCCACATACTAGACCAACATATTCATCTCTATCCCCAAATCTGTCCCTCTCTTAAATTAGTATGTGTTAGAGGAAAAAGTGTGATACGTCATTCAATTTTGAGGCAAGAAGATTTGAGGTCTATTTTACTCTATGTATACATCATCAGATATACCCAGGTTTCTCCTTCTTATATTCTACTATTTCTTCTATAAGCATCTATTTTGTCTGCTTCCTAACATCTCCACGGTGATTGTTATATGTCATATGGGAAATAGCATCTTAATGTCTCCTTTCTTAACTCTCTCTATCTCGAAGGCATTTCTTATTAGGTAACTTTGACAGAGATATTTACAAAATACAACAGTAATGATGTTTTTTTCCTTTAACATTTCTATTGCACTCAGAGTAAATAGTGAGCTTTTCTGCTTAGACTATTAAAATCTCTGAACAGTATTAGACTTTATTGCCTAGAATTCATCTCTAGGGCACTCTTCCACACTCTACTACCAATGGTTCCCAATTATGCCCAAATGCTAAAAATTTTTATCATCATTTCAAATTTTTTCTTGCTTTTTCTCTTTTGGTCTTTTCAAATACATTCTTTATGATGGTTTATTGAATAAAACCTAATATTTGGGTTTCTCTCTCCTTCTCTCTCTCTCTCCTCCTCCTCCTTTTTCTCTTCTTCCTCTTCCTGCTCCTCCTCCATCCTTCCCTCTTTCTCTCACTCCTTTTCCCTTTCCTGGGGAAATGAACCTAGGATAAATTTTATAGTCAATCACTTCAAATCAAACTATTTCATTCTTCAGTTCTCAAAATACATGAATATTTGTCACACATGTTGGAGGATATTTTTTTACAGATGTTTCTCTGTTTTATAATTCAATTCCTTATACAAGTAACACCTGATAAATATTTAATGTAACTTTTATATTTTATGAAGCTTAATTCAGTTTGATGCTAAAGATTTCTTTTACATAGTTCTAGGGAAACAACAAATTTATCTAATGATAACACATTTCTTCTGTTACAAATCATGGTTTTCATTTTTTGATAAAAGGTTACTTCAATCACAGTACTCAGGGAGTCTAAGACAAGTGGATCTCTGACCTTGAGGCCAGCCTTAACTACAATGTGAATCTAGGCTGCACAGAGAAACTCTGTCTCTAAAACCCAAAAGAATTACATTAAATCTCTCAATATTCTTTCCCTACGATCTATGTATCACACACACACACACACACACACACACACACACACACACACACACACGCATGCACACAAACACACATATATATGTATGTGTATGTATGTATGTGTATGTATGTATGTGTGTGTGCGTGTGTGCATGTGTGTATTTTTATGTATGAAACTTATGTGTCTCTGTGTTCATTATCTATCTGTCATCTACCAATCTGCCTATCATCTATTATTTATCTACATAACCAGTATACAGCTATGGATTTTGCCCAAATGATTGAATATATTACGTTTTTGAATCCAGAGATTAAGTTTCCTAGTTTGTTGTTGTTGTGATATTACAATGCATTTTCTTGTCAACATTTGTCCTGAATGCTGCTAAAAAATTCATAAACACGAAGAAATAAAAGGCATTTTTAGAGACTGCTTTGCAACTGTTTCTCAGATTTTGAAGCAAACATTCAGCACATATTTTGCAGGTTTTGGTATTATCGCTTTTCTAATTTCAGAATATCTGAGACTTCTGTTTTGTCTAATATCACTACCAAATGTACTGTGTACTGAAACAGGTGTTTGTGGAGCTCGAACCCCTAGGAAGAAGGTTTAGATAAAGAACCACATGAGTACTTTCTTTAATTATTCACATGTCAGTCTGCGCCGCGTAGGGCTGCCTCCTCACTTCTGCAGCTTGTAAGACTGAGCTATTTCACCATGTTCTTAAGCTTCAGCTCCTCTTGATAGCTCTTCTTATTTGTAAGTTGAAGCAGAATAACTTTCCCCTCTCTATATTTGCTTTGTTTAGTTGAATAGCTGATGATATTCCCGTGAATTTATTTTTTCCAAAGTATCAGTATATCTTGTCAAAAGAAAAGAGCTAATTCAACTCCTCAGAGGAACATAACACCAGCCTGTGTTCAGGGAGGTAATGACAATTATTTCTGAAAAAAATAAAGCTACAGACTGGGGTGTAACTATCAAATTTTGCTAATATTTACAGAGGCAATGTGGGGAGATTGGGAGGAGGGGAGGGAGGGATGCTTGGGTTGGGATATACTGTAGCAGAGTAAAATAGACAAACCAACAAACACAGTTCTGTATTCTTAACTAATAGCAGCATGAACTCTACCATGCAAAACCACAAGCCACATCACCATCTCATCTAAATTAGAGACAAGCAAGTATTGAGGTATAATTATTCCTAGAGATAATGTTTATTCTATATTTAAAGCTATAACACTAAACACAATTTCTTTTTCTAAAATAAATTCATGACATAGAAAAGGAGGCACACAGAGGAAGGGAAAGCAGGCCTTCCTCATAAGACCTGATAGGCTGTGGTCATATGATGGGGAGAGAGGGTCTCCTTCTGTCAGAAGTCTAGGGGAGGGAATAAGGCAGAAGAGGGAGGGAAGGTGGGAAAGGGAAGTTACAAGCAAGTGAGGGAGTAACAACAGGGATGCAATGTGAGTAAATTATAATAAATTAAAATAAAAAGAAGTCATAATATAATCTGTAGAAATGTGTTTTCTCATTCTATCACATAGGGGCTAGCTACCAAACACAAGATGTTAGGCTTAGCAGAAAGGGTCTCTACCTCTGAGGCATCTTGCTGGCTCTGAAAGTAGGGAAGTAATCAACTACTTTCTGACTAAATCTAAAACCCATTCCACAAGATGAGATCCATACCTGGCATCATTAAGTGGCTAATAACCTTTGGTTTGACAGGCTGCAGGCCCTATGGAGTACTTATTACTATTATGCTAACAAATAGATATGCTCTAAACTGACTCAAAAGGACATCATTATATTGACAGGTGGGTACTTCTTTTATTTCTCACCTGAGAAGCTCCCAATGCAGTAGATTGTGGTTAACATGGTGACCCAAAGGTACAGAAATTAAGAAACAACAGAACACTTAATCCTTAAGGGAACGTATACACCACACAAATGCACCCAAGGCTCAGGAATCAGTTTCGAAGAAGGGAAGTAAGAATATAAGAGCTACATTGGTGAGAAAATACTGTCTTCAATACATATCAGGAGAGCCACATGTATGAACTCACAGCAGTTGTAACAGCACATACAAAACCAATTCTAGCCCTAGCCAAACAAACCCAAGGATTGGGGTGCACAATCCCACTTTAAATGTGTACCTACTGATAATTGTTAGCTACTGGGAGGAGGTACCATTTCCTCTTAAACGTGTAGCCCTTGGGAGTTTACTATTCTCCAGTAAATGACTACACACCTAAGAATATTTGAACAGCACAAAACTGGCCTGGGATAATTTTTAAAGAATAATAAAACATGGGTGGGTAGAAAAAAGGACATGGATTGGGAAAGAGTTGGATACAGGATGGGGATATTGTTCAAAGCATGTATGAAAATCTCAAAGAAATTATACAACATGGATAGTATTGTTCTACCATACTAATTTTATAAGGTGATAATTCCAAGTTCTATTCCTTAATCTCTGCAATCTTCAAGAATTTAGTCAAATTCTATAAGCAAACTCAAATTTGTAAAGTTTTTTTTTAAAGAAAAGTTTTACTGTTGCTATATTTCTCTTTCTATAGAAAACTCCAGAAGTTTGTAGGCTTTACTTAAAAAAATGGCAGTTATAATTTTACAACCTATGAGGACTGGTGAATGCTCACATTAGGATGGTGTTTTGTTGTGTGCTTAATGATACATCTTCTCTCACCTCACGTAAGAGAAACGGCAGGGTTTTACCCTGACAATGTCACAGCTGTTTCAAATTCCCTTCCTTAGTCATTTCCCAGCTTTTATAGCCTGTGCAGCTGTCAGCAGCAATGACTCTTCCTTTGTGAGGCAGGGAATGTCTACACTTATAATTAGACCCCAGTTATGAAAATGTAACTAGTTAATCATAGCCTCCATTAGGGCGTTTTGCATTCCAAAAGGATTTGCACACAGCCAAGAATGCTGGGACAAATCAAACAAAGGGGTTGAATTACTTCAGCACTGATTTTCTACTTCACAGACAAATGCTTATCTTCAACACATCACCCATAATTATCGTTTGAACTGTAATTCAACATCTTTAAGTCATTTAAAATGTTTACGGAACCTGTAGACACCTTTATTCAAACGATGTACTCCTTTCTTTGGTGAAATTATTTTTGTTACAAAACTGACATATACATAAACAAATCAATAATAAAATCTATCAGCCCCTAAAAGACTAAAATTCACAAACAAGTAAATATGGATAAAACTATGAAATGATTAATTTACTTAATGCATTATCAATTTCTTTAATTTTGGGGATTAAGTTTAATTACACTGTTTTCCTGTTTCCTTTCCTAGCTTCCTGTTTTCTTGTAAATTCATGGTCTCTTTTCCTTTAACATTGCTACACATAAATCTTCAGTCTGAATAATGTTACTGGCCATTTGGTTCAGGATAATTAATTGGCGTATTCTTCCCCAGGGAAGACTATTTTTCCCACCATCATTGTTGCTTCTTTTCTTGTAAGTCATATGTAGAGTGGAGGCTTTGGGGACTTTCTCAAGGACATTAGTATGTCTACTGTTGTTGTCCTTATTCAAACCATTATGCAACTATTAATTTTAAATTACGTCTGTAAGCTACTAGCATGCTATGTGCTAAAAACAGATCACTAATAAGCTTCACATTAGATTGAGTTTGTTGAGCCTGGTCTTAATTTCCCTTCTCAAGTTTTCTTTGTTCTTAATGAAAAAATTTAAGATTCAATTACTGTAGCAGAACATTGTATAATTTTTAATATTAGTATTTATTTAGTTTAAGAACTTCATGAGTGTATTCAATGGAAAACTACCTTAACCACCCCCGAATACCTCCCTCTAACCCAAACAAATATTCTTCCAATTTCAGGTTAAAAAAATACCTATTAAGTGTAATTTGCATTGCCCATACACTTTCTATGTATGAGGCAATTCACTGAAGCTCAAGAAACCTACGAGTATCCACACCACATATTTAAAAAATATTATCCTCTTTATCTAGCATATATCAACCTAATGTTACTCACTCACAAGAACCAAAAAGACTGACCTTTTCCTTTGAGTACTGCTATTTTAAAGTGTCAGTAGAATCTGTAGCATGTATCAGAGAAAACACAGCTTAATATATTTCATTAAAATGTGGTTCCTTAAATCACATAAAAACTAGTATGAATATTATTTATCCATCCGTTCTTCATATCAATAAATTATAGTCTTTGCAGATTACTAGCTACATTTAGACAAGTGGGGATTTGTTTAGAAGTCATAGCTTCTTGCTTTTTACCTTATTTAACATGAGAAATACTTTTCTTTTGTCTAGCTACCTTAAGCTAAGGAACACATTGGCACTCTATTCTTCCTAATGCCACACTCAGTACTAGAGGAAATCCTGGGATATGGCTACTCTTTCTTTTATTTAGTAGGAACCTAGGTTAAAACGGAAAAATGTCTGGTCTTGTAACAGCCAGCCATTGAAACTAAAGATACTGATTAAAAATTGTGGTGTAGTGGCTTGCACCTGAAATTTTAAGTAATATGCTGTTGTCCTCAAATGATTCTTCCAAATACACATATTCGTCTCTCTAATATCTCTCTTGTAGTCCAACTAACATTCCCTTTTCCCTACAAGTTTCTTCACATCATTTGTGCCATTTTGCTTGGATTTGTCACCCACTGACTCTACACAGGGTCATATGTGTGGCCACAGACATGGAAATATTCACTGGAGAATAATGGCTGGATACAATGGTGTTACTCCTCCATAATCCAATAGTAGCAGTACTTTAGCAAGAAGGGGTAAAGCTTTATGACCCCTCCTAGCTCTATGATTGACTGATGATAGTCTCAGTACCATGTGCAAGTAGATGCAATTCCTTAAAAGTATCTATGGAATGGTTGTATCATGCCTGGAACATTGTTATTAAAAACAACAGCAGCAACAGCAACAACAAGAGTGATGTTCTGGAATGATCAGGAACTGCTATACAGACAATAAAAAATGAACTCTACAAATAGAAGCAATTGTGGAATTTATGCTGCTTAAACTGAAAAACCAAGTCTTATCTGTTGGTTCCCTCACCAGTTAGAATTCTCAGTTTAAACAGGCAAGTATTATTTATTTCCATCCTCAACTAAGTCAGCATGTTTGTTGTCATTATTAACTATATCTGTATACTATTACTTCTTGTCAAAGAACAGATTTTCTTTTTAAATAACATCTATATCTGAAACTACATTTTTGAATGGGGGCTTCTACAGGAAAGTTAGTGTCCTTTGATTATCTAATCATACTATAATTTACAGACCCAAAGAAGCTAAGTAACAAGGACAGCCTGTGGGAGGGTGCTTGAATTTCACTCAGAAGGGGAAATAGAGTAGATATTGGGAGTGGTTGAAGAGACATAACAGGATAAGAGAGAGAGAAAATGGAGGGAAACTAGGGTGAGGAACAGATGTGAGAAAAGTGGTTACAGAAGGACATAGTGCTTGCAGAGGGAAAAGAGACTGTGGTCAGGGACATTTCTGAGAAAACTGGAGACTTAAAACTTGGTAGGGTCCAGTGAGAATACAGGGTGACTCTAGCTGAGACACCTAGTAGTGGGTGTCATGGAGACAGAAGAGGTCACCCTCAAACTAGACCGGACTCCTAGTGGAGGGAGGTAGAACAACAACCCACCCACAGAAACTTCCACTCACATTTACTCTGCCTACAAGACGTGCACCGATAAAGACAGAACAGAGATGGAGGGAATATTCAACCAATTAGTTGCCCACGGGAAAGCACCAACCCCTGACACTATTGAGAGTACTCTGCTATGCTTCCAGATGGAAGACTAGTATAGCTATCTTCTGAGAGGCTCTGCCCAGCATAGGATAAAAACAGATGCTGAGACTCATAGCCAAAGTTTAGGCAGAGGGCAAGAAGCCTTGTGGAAGAGTTGGGGTAAGGACAGAAGAACCAGAGGTGACAGGAGCATCACAAGAAGACCAATAGAGCCAATTAACCTGGTCCCAGGGTGCCCCTGTGGAGAGGGAACAACTGAAAACAGAACATGATGGGAAACATAGAAGGAATTTCTGTAATGTACTGACATTATTTCACAGAATAAATGTAAGAGAAATTAGTGAGACATGAAGGAAAGTGGATGACTTGCCACTCCTCACTCAGAGGGATGTGCTTTGTCCTGGAGTAACTTCAGATACGAGGATGGATTGGTACCAACTCAAGGCCTCCATTTTTCTGGGAGAAAGAAGAGGTGAAAATGGAAGAAGAGGGTAGGAGAGTTAGGCCTGGTAGGAGAGGAGAGAAAGGGCTGGAATCAGGATGTAAAGTGAATATATATATATATTTGAGGGAAATGAAAAAAGAAAATCTTTTAAATTTTAGTTTTTTAAATAATTTATTCAGATTACATCCTGATTATTATCCCTTCACTTGTATCTTCCCCTTCCCCTTTCCTCTCTCTCTCTTTTAACTATTCTCCTCCCCTAGAACTGTAAGAGAAGGGGATCTCCTCTCCCTACCATATGATCACAGCCTATCAGTTCTCATCCAGATAGCATGAGATGCCTCCCCACTAAGGGGAAGTGGTCTGCAATTGCAATGTTTTACATGGTGGAGGAAAGAAGGCCCAAATATTGAACAGCAAAATAGAGCAAGGGGAAAGGATATAGTAAAAGTTCAATTGCTGCATGTATGTCAGCACTCTGATGTACAAGAACAGATTCAATTTGATGATGCTACTATGGAACAATCTTGCTGAGAGGCTTTAAGAGCTTAGGGTAAAGTTAAAGTGCCAAAAAGTTGTCCACCTCATTGAGGAGAATTATACAAGGCTCTGGAGAAGTTGTCGCTACTTTGCTTCCTTTGTTGTTGTTGTTGTTTGTTTGTTTGGCTTTTTTTGTAAAAAATTTGTCTCAGTTGGGAACAAAGTCCTATCAGATTCAGACACAAAACATGTGTTGATAGAGACTTTATTGTAAGAAAATGCAAATGCTGAATGTAAAAAAAAAATTATTTGAACATTAAATCATGAGCAGTATTTATGGAAGAGTGGATAACAGCTATAACCAATATTGCTTCTAATGTATTCTATGATAATGTCATAAGTCAACCTATTGCTAGAGATATTGAATATTAAAATACCTGGTGCGTCAATTGTGGGAAGTTCAGTCTTTTGCAAAGAGACTATGACCAAGTTACTAAAGGTCTCATATTTCAAAATGACCTCTGTGTTAATTGTGAGAAACATGGTACATTGTGCCAAAAAATGAACAAGCTACTTTTAGAAACAGTGGGTTTTCTAAATATAAACCAGAAAGAAGGCCTAAACTTCCAGTGGTGTGGAGCAATGTGGCAAGGGTTGGCACTAGACTAGCCATTTTAGATCCAAGAGAGATATCCATGGCACTTTTTTTTTTGCCATTGAGGGCCTTGCAGGGACATGATTTTGCCAGCTGCCGATAATTTTTGAGTGTCTAATATTTGGAATTCTTGGAACTTTCCAGAAGGTAGATAAATGCTTAAGCCTTGATAGCTGTCGTTGGTGGTTATAGGTTGGATGCTATTGATTGCTGTTGGTTGCTGTTTTCTAAGTAGTCTCACACAGAAAAAGAAACAAGAATAATAACATAATAATAATAATGATGATGATGATGATGATGATGTTGAAGAAGAAGAAGAAGAAGAAGAAGAAGAAGAAGAAGAAGAAGAAGA
>OU015749.1:46627692-46639214 GCA_907169655.1 Acomys percivali
GAAGAAGAAGAAGAAGAAGAAGAAGAAGAAGAAGAAGAAGAAGAAGAAGAAGAAGAAGAAGAAGAGAAGAAGAAATTAGATATCCTGACAGTGAAGATCAAACTTGCCCTTGACCCCGAGGAACTCAATGCCCTAACCAGCAGGAAATAGTCTAAAGTTGATGGATTCCCCCTTCCCTCTCTATTAGCTTTTCTCTCCAATCTAGTGTTAGGAGGTTGCAAGGGAAGAAAAAGAGTGGAGAAAGGTGGAAGAAAAAGTGAACCCAAAAAGTATTAAATGCCAGCTCCAAGCTTGAATATATACTACTTGTTAATAAAACAGTAGGGAACATCACCCATAGTAACTGTACTGTGTTTTTATTTTACAATTTTCAGGGGAAAAAGAAACACAATTACATTTACTAAGAACAATGATTGCAATCAGACTTATTCTTAAAATGGTAAAATAAAAAAGATAAAGTCATACCAATTTGTTAGGTACTATCTAAAACTCAGGATACACTTGATTTAACAATATTTTATCATATCCTTTCAAATTAAAGAAAAGCAGTCCCTAAATGATCTATTTATTCCCAGTGTTATCACAATTGAAATGTTTAATAACAATTGAGCTACTTCTGTAGTCTTTTTGCAGTTGAGGTCAAACCTAACACAAATGTGGCTCTATGAAGTTCAGCAATACTTACTACAATATTCATAGAAAGACTTGTAGTACCCAGATGCTACTTTTTTCTTAATTGTGCAGTATTCCTTAATGAAATATTGCTCCATTTTCTAGAAAATGTCAATATTCAGAGCAATGCCCTGGGATATCAATTACCATTCACTCTGACCCATTATTCTTCAGGCTTCTGTTTGTCACACAAAGTTCAAGGTAAAAGAAAAGGAAGGTGCTATTTATAATACGATGAGATGTTCACAAGGAACTTCCAAAACCGCCATCAAGGAACACATTTCTAAGGAAGAATTAATAAAAAATATCCTGAACTTGTTGTTTATGTTTCAACTATCAAGGATTATTAGTGTTCACATATTCTGAGTAAGTTAAACATTTTACTTCTTAAAATAATGCCATGAATTTCTTTATTCTGCTCTGAAGTGCACTATAGTAACAAAAAGATATGCATAGTTAAACTGAAGAGATCTACAGATGTAAGATTTCTTTTATGTACTCTAAGTTTTACCTTTGACATTTTTTTCTAATTCTGAATCTTTCAGAATTAAATGTGTACTTTTTGTTAAGCAAATGTGCATATTTCCTTTTAGAATTCAATTTATGTAAATCTAACAACAATACAAATAAAAAATATAGTCAAGAGGTATGTATTTCCCCCACCCTTCTACCAAATCCTTCTTGCATCATGATATGAGGGATATTTTCTGGGAAGTGCCACAACCATCTCTGTCAGTCTCCAACCAGTGATGTTTCATGACATTGGACTTGAGATTTCAGAACTCCAAAATTAATCACTATTTACACATTACAAAAAACATCAAGTATTATTTTCTCTTTATGTTCATGAAAAGGTAACAAAAAAACCCACACACAGGCACAGAAATACAAACAGTTCATATGAAATAGCTCAGTTATGTGATATTTATTGTCAAGGTTAATTTTGATTCTCACACTATTAAGAGTTTTGGTACATAAAAGAGATTTCCAGTAACACTTTTGGTATTAATATAATACTTTAAAGTGTAAGTATTTTGTTTTTCAATTTTTATTATAAGTTTGTTATGCTAAAGAGTAATTTCAGTTCATTTAAGTATATAAGAGAGAAATAAAATTTAACTATACTAATCTTTTGTTGTTTGTTTATGAGAAATGACCTCAATCTGTTTCCTTGGCTGGTCTTGAACCATATTAGAAAGGCCAAATCTGGCCTCAAATAAATAGAGATTCAATTTCCTCTATTTTTCAAGTGCTGGCATTAAATATATGTGTTATACAACATCAAGACCAAGTTTTAAAAATAGTGCTATTGGTACATTGGATTTACAACTTTCCTATGTCCATCCCCCAACTATTGTGACTAGAGTGTCATTAAAAATGGAAGAAAAAGTATCCATGTAGTACGGTATAGAGTCTTCTGGGAAGATTTCTAACAGTTGTATAGCTAGATCATGTGGTTGCTATATTCTCAGCTTTTGATGAGAAATGAAAATATGATATATTTATGCAATAAAATACCATTTAGCTGTAAAGTAAAATTATAATGTATTTAGGTAAATGGGTATAATGAATTAGTCCTTCTGAATGAGATAATACAGACTTAGAATGACAAATATCAATCTTTTTCATATGTGGATGTTAACTTTATGTATTTTAGTTCTGTATGCTTCATTTTGAATGCTCATAGAAATTTGAAAATGACTATAAGTCTGTGGGGAAGAGGCAGTCTTTCAAGAGAAGTGAGCTAGAATATAGTGATATAAGTGAGGAATCTGGTAAAAATGGAATAGAAAGTATTGAAGATGGATGGGCATATAAGAAAAAGAAGAGGAGGAAATATAACTAGGGATAAGTACCTGTAAAAGTCTTTTGAAAAATTCATATGAAAACCTACTACGACAGAAACCCCTTAAAACATACAATTATACATATATGAAAGAGTTTAATTTCAAGAACCAAATTTTACCATCAAACATGGCATGTTACCAGAGTAAAACCACAGTGGCAGCAGTGGGTTACCTCTTTAAGAATAGTGGGCTAATGTGGTACCAACATTGTTTTCGGTTAGTCTTTACAGTCTTACCATATTTCTGAAGTGAGTACTATATATATATATATCAAGGAGGTATGTACCCTAATGTAGCTCCCCACCTAAGACTAGTTGTATGAGTCAATGGATCACTGAATCTCTTAATATTCTTCCTACAGCAGATAGGTTTTAAGTAGAAACCCTTAACTAGTCAATGTGCACAGGATAAGACTTCAGAGTTCTCATGTAGAATTACACCATCCCTCTTTCCTGGAGGTTCAGTGAACTTTCTAGAAGACAGAGACAGAATGATTAAAAGTGTAAGAGAGAGTGAAAAACTTTAAGAAAACATTGTTTTTGTTTTTGTTTTTTGTTTTTTGTTTTTGTTTTTGTTTTTTTGTTTTTGTTTTTTTTATACAACAAGGCAGGCAAACTTTTTGCAATTGTGGCATGATACACAAGTACTACGAAAGCTCAAAGCACACAGAATCTAATCATGAGGAGAATAAGCATTCAGTCCCCGCCTAAAATGAGAAGCCACTGGCATATGACTGACTGCTGCTGAGAAAGGTAAAGTCTGTTTTCTGTAACACTGTAACCTGGGATATATGTCTTCACCCTAATGTAGCTCCCCACCCAAGACTAGTTGTATAACTCAATGGATTTTTTTAAAAGATCAAGTATAGAGAACTCATGAGGTTAGGCCATTGTGAAGTTGCAGTGTATTTGGTGGGAAGTTTTGGGAGAAGAAGGTAAATATAATAAAAAATACATTGCACGAAACTCATAAATATGTGTAGCTATCATTCAGAATAACAAAAAATAAATAGACACTGGGATCAGTTGAAGAGAAGGAACAGGACAGGAGCCTGCCATAGAGATCCTCTGAAACACTCCAACCAGCAGGGGATCCAAGCATATGCAGAGACTCATAGACAAACTTCAGGGTACAGTGCAGGGAGTCTTATGGAAGAGTTGGAGAATAGAAAGACACGGAGGGGTCAAGAGCTCCACAAAGAGACCAATGGATCCAGCAAATGCTCATGGAGGGTGGCTGATGCAGAGACAGATGCACCAACCAAGGACCAGGCATGGTGAGGACCTAGGCTCTCTGCTCAGATGTAGTAAATAGTCAGCAAAGTCTTCTTGTGGTTCCCATAATATATAGAGAAGTGACTACTTCTGACATGGACTCTGGTTGCCACATGTTGTTCACTTCTGGTTGGGTGGTCTCGCCAGGCCACATAGGAAGAGGTTACAGGCAGTGCAGAGGAGACTTGATAGACTGAGGTCAGATGTTAGGACAGGAAGGGTTCCCCTTTTTCTGAGGACTAGAGGTGGTGAAGAAAAGGGGTATGAGGGAGGGAGTGTGGGACCAGAAAGTGATGAGGGAAGGGGCTACCATCATGATGTAAAGTGAACAAATTAAAAATAAAAAAGAAATTGAAATAAACAAAACATAGATCAAAGATATTAGTGCATTTCAAAATAGTCTTTGAGAGTTGAAGACTCTTTGATCTTTTTTCATGAGTATTTTGTTCTTTTCATTTTGAGTTAAAGCATTGAAATGACTGATAGAACAAAGGTGTGCAGTTTCATGTTCTTCTACCCAACAACCCTCAATGATCCATACACACCAACCTTAATAGAGCAACACTCACAATCTGACTTCAAAGATGTTCTTGAAAATAAGCAAAACTGATGTAATTTAAAACTACACTGCCATCACTCCTTAAAATCTAAATAAAATAACTGACAGTAATGTCGTATGTAAAGTGATAAATTTGGTAGTATCAATATAACACAAGAGCAGTCTATCAGCCAGGGATCTTAACTGTTAAGATATCTCCCCAGCCTTGTTTTGCTATCTACTGGGTTTTAAATAGGAATTTGTCTTTAAATTTTGATAAATGAACAGATTTATTCTTGGATGATTGTTTTCTGCACTGTGTAAACACTGTCGATGTATATTCAAATGCTATCTTTAAAAAAATTATTATCATCAGCGTGCTAAATACCGACCGTACTTTGGCTGCATCATACTTTCTAAACATTCATTCCAATATATTTTGATTGGTTTAATAAAGAGCTAAAAGGCCAGTAGCAAAGGTAGGAGAGGAAGGCAGGAATTCCAGGCAGAGCTAAGAACTCTCAGAAAGATTCAGAGGCAGGAAAATTCACCAGTGAGACACAGAAAAAAAAATAAAAAATAAAAACAGGAGAGGTAACAAACACGTGACAGAACCTAGATTAATATAAAGGGGATAATTTAAGATTTTTCTTTCATTGAATTTTTAAAACTTATAATTTATTCATATTTCATCCTTATAGTTATTCCCTCACTTGTATCTTCCCATTCCCATTCGCCCTCCCTCATCTACCCTATTCCCCTCCCCTAGACCTCTGACAGAATGGGACCTCCTCCCTGACCCTATGACCACAGCCTATCAGGTCTCATCAGGATAGCCTGCTTCCCCTTCTTCTGTGTGCCATTGGTCCTCCCTACCAAGGGGAAGAGATCAAACTGGGGACACCTGAGTTCATATCAGAGGCAGTCCAAGCATTTAAACAAATGAGTCCAGGGGACCACGAGTATTTTAATGACCAGACATTTCTTAACTTAAATGGTTCCTTGAAGAAGTAATACAGTTGTGTGAGGAAGATGTCTTCTTTCAATATCTGATATAAAAGAAATGAATTCTCAGTTTTCTCTTTATAGAATTAGAATTAAAAGTACTCATGTCTGATAAATCCTATTTCAATCTGCATCACAACCATCAACTGTATTAAATATAAAGTTAACGATTAAGAATATTAAATGAGCAATTTTGAGGCTTTGATGTCTTTGGCTATATTCTCAACTGAGAAGATTTTTTTCATGAAGATGAAACCAACCACTGGAAATTCAACGTTTGATTATATAACAGGTCATATTACTGTCTCTGTTTACTACTTCATTTGCTTTGTAATATTTAGCTAATTCAAATAATACTCTAAAGCACATTTTATGCATCTTAATTAAAAAACAAACAGTGGTCTGGAAGATGACTCAGTGGTTAGGAGCACTGGCTGTTCTTCCAAAGGACCTGAGTTCAAAACCACATGGTGGTTTACAACCATCTAGAATGATATCTGCTGCCCTCTTCTGACATGCATGTGTACATACAGGCAGAGCACTGTATACATAATAAATATATATATTTAAAAAAAAAAAAGAAAAAAGAAACAGAACATCTAAATCCTCCTAGTAGTCTGCTTTGCCAAGAAAGACTATAATTCATTAGGACCAAAGACACATGTCTTACCTCCCTATCCCATAGGAAAGTGATTCTCCTGTTTCCTGAGTGACACTATTCATATTAGTAACCACAATTATTTTTAGTAAACCCATGAAATCTCTTAGAATTTGATGCCCCAAAAACTATATGCCTAAAGTTTTAATAACTTTGATATTGTTATTTTTAAGTTGTCACTCTATTTTTGGCCTTATCATTTGATGAGTTAGTATACATTATCTTTATTAGCAAAATTGGTCCAAAAATGTTTTTCTACAGTTGGCATCCCTCTTTCTTATTACTTCTTAGATGATTCTTTATTTCCATGAAGGACAAATTATGTCATTGGACTAAAACTCCAAGAACTATTTTAAATTCACAAAGCTTTCATAAAGCTTAGCATTGATTATTCTGGAAATTTAATCTTGAAATACATAAAATTTTTATGAGAAAACATTTGTTTATTTTATTTTTAAAAAATTCTTGAGGAATAAACATCTGTCAATTTGTGCTACATATCTAACAAAATAAATTTTTTCTTTTTTTATTATTTACTTTTTGCATATACATTTATATTATTACACATATATAAAGTAAACTACATACAAAAAGAATAACCACAGAACAATCAGGAATTATACTCATGTTAATTTCATAGTGCTTTGACTGTTTGTATTTGGCAACCTTGAAGAAAACATTTTCATGTCTTGGTGAGTCTACAATTCTGAAAGTAAGTCAATATATATCATATCTCACCTCTATCAACTTAAAACATCTATCTAGACCTAAAAACATCTTAACCCCTAAAGATCTAAGCTTAATTGTGAAACTAAACTATTTGGTCTTCAGCTCCATCAGAGACTTGAGAAGGAGTAAGCAGGTTAGCAGCTTCCAAATTAAAAAAAAAAAAAAAAAAAAAGACAGTTTGCTGCCTGGAGAGTCACCCATAACTCTCTAAAATGTTGGAGCATCATCTTCTGTCTTCTTACTCAGTATATCTGGCAGCCATATTTGTGAGGCTTGAACTATTGAGGACATGCTTTCTCTGTCTTGGCAGAGTTTGGATGTATACACTGCTTGCATCCAAGGTTGCCAAGTTTCATGCAGAATTCTGACATTTGTCGGAATGGGGACTTTTGCCCAGCACCTGGTTTGCTGTATTTGAAGCCATCTCCGGAAGTAGGTTTATTGATGCTCATCATCATCTTTGAGGTAGGCTGGCTTCTGCCAGGATTTAAATTGTCATCAAAGAATCATTAAAACAGCATAAACATCTTTAAATACCATATTCTGTAGGACTCTGAGGTTTTTGAAAACCTTTTCTAAATATTTCACCTTCTCTGGTGATATAATCATACCTTTCTGTTACATCTAGGGTGTATATTCTTGTGATATAAATAGACTAGTAATTGAAATGACCACAGTATGATCAGTTGACAATTGAATTGTTCAATTTATTTATCCTATAGAGCCTGCAGTAAGATTCTCAAAGAATTGGAGGTAGAACTTGAGTACCATGTTCATTGGTATTACTCTTGTTCAGCTCATGTTTAGGTAGTCATGCTAATTGTACATTTGTGCTAGCTTCTGACATTCCTAGGAGACAGTCTCACAGCCAACTCCCTGGACCCTTTGTGTCCTACTGTCTTTCTGACCAATCTTCCTCAAAGATTCCTGTGCCTTAGGCATGGGAGTGTTTTGTAGAGGTAGCCATTGGGACTATGCTCTAGAACTCTGTATTTTGAGCGGCTGTAGTTTTCTGTATTGGTCCGTTTCTGTGCCAACAAAAGATTTTCCTTGACGAAGGGTGAAGACTACATTAATCTCTGTGTACAAGGACTAACGTTTACAGACTATTAAGTATTATGCTAGTTTGCTAAATTGGTAATTATAGATTCTACTCCAATAACCATGAATTCTCTAACATGCATTATTTATAGAAGTTTCTCATGCCAGGAATGGGTTCCCACTAGTTGAGCAGCATTTTAGTTCAACTAAAACTGGAAATGGTAGTTCACACCTTTTATTCCAGCACTCAGGGAGGCAGAGGCAGGCAGTTCCTTGTGAGTTCTAGGACAGGCTGTTCAATAAAGTGAAACCAGGACTGCCAAGGCTACACAGAGAAACCCTGTCTTGAAAAAAACAAAGCTAAACAAAAAAACAGAGTTCTTAGTTACCAAGAGAATATGTCTGCCATTAATGTGCCAGTAACGGACCCTTCAGGTTATCCCAAAAATGCTGATTGTTAATGTGGTTAAGATGTGTAAAGGCTGGGTTGGACTCTGAGGATTCAATATCATACCAAGAATATTGATCAGGATTGTATAAGAATTTCACACAATGAAATTATATACTGAATAATTTAAAAGGAAATCAAATATTAAAAGAAGAACAGATAATTTATTTTTACAATTAAACTTAGTTTTTTAGGGGTTATAATGTGTTTAGGTCTAGATAGATGTTTTAAGTTGATAATGATGAGCTATAATAGATATTGATTTACATTCAGAATTTTACCTCACCAAAATAGGAAAGATGTTTTCTTCAAGACTGCTAAATACAAATAGCCAAAACATAAGAATGTAACACTTATATAATTGCTGATTGTTTTGTGGTTCTTCTTACTGTAGGTAGTTTATTGTATATATGTATAATAATATAAATGTATATGTAAATTTTAATAAAAATTTGTAAACAAAAGTGTCTAATAATTTTAAACTTAAAGTGAAAAAAATAGAGAACAAATTTTAAAACAAAAAGCCAGTTCCATGAAAGTCTTCACTTACCAGGACATTGGGATAGATGTGAGGACATCCTACTAGGATTCTAGGTAAGAGAAGTATATGAGAATGGGGAAATAGATGGATCCAGAGGGTCCTAGAAACCTACAAGAAGAACATCATGACAGATGGATTGAGGCCCAGGGGTTCTGCTCAAACTACTGCGCCTAACCAAGGAAAATACAAGCAGTAAACATCCAATCCCTACTCTGATCTAGCTAATGGACAGGACATTCCCCACATTCATTTGGAGAGCAGGGACTAACTCTGAAATGAACTCTGGTGCCCCATATTTGATTACTTCTCATTGGTGGCGATGCCTGGCGGGACTCAAAGAAAGAATAAGCAGGTTACCAAGAGGAGACTTGATAGCCTATGACCATATAGTGGGGGAGGAGGTCCCCCTCAGTCATAGACCTAGAGGAGGGGAATAGGGTAAAAGCAGGAGGGAGGGAGGAATGGGAGGATACAAGTGATGGGATAACAATTTAGATGCTTTCTGAATAAATTAACAAAATACAACTTAAAAAACCAAAAACCATCAAAGTATATAATAATGCAAGTACTTAATATTCTAGAAAAGTTTAGAACCTTGCATAACTATTTCATAAACATATGTTATTGTTATTATATACTTAGCACATTGAAAATGTAAATATATTTTACTCTTTTTTTTTTGTACATTTGGGATGTGCACAGAGCTTGTATCAGTTGTTGTAAGGCTATAACAGCTATGTTTATTGAGCTGGTCTATTTCCCATATTGAAATTCAAATGGGTGTGGTTTTGTGGGTCAAAAGCTGCACTAAATTTTTGATGGGATTACACTAGATGGCTAAGTTCCTTTGCTTATAGATGTAATTTTTTCTTCTATTTTTTTCATAAAATTACACTATGATGTTCAGTTCCTCTGCTATAGATTTATTTATTTTTCCCTGTTGCATAGGTTTACAGAGGAAGATATTTACCCTCCACCTGTAGATGTGAATTCTTTCTTGCCTATTGTGGATTGCTCAGGGTTGCTTCATTTTCATTACCATGACGTGTTCTGGAGAGGAAACCTTATTTAAGAAGAAATTTACATGGCTATCATTCTGGAGACACAGAGGTATAGCGCTACTACTTCCGCTAATATGGATGGATGGTTCTCTAGCCATATCACGTTTTAGTGAACTGCAAAAGTGGGCCAGGAGAGCACACCACAAAGCAGGAAGCCAAAGAATGTAAGACATAGTAGTCAGACTCACCTTCACAGGTTCTTCACCCTGTAGGAGCTTGATGGGGGCTCGTATGAGAACAACTTGAAGTTGTTCTGATGGTAAGTTTCCTAAAGTGGTACGAATAGGTTATGTTCCTTAAAGGTATATCCTTACATCTGTTACAAACTGAGAACTGTGTTCCTAACACATGAAGGTGAAAGAGGACAGAGGAATCATGGGAACCATGTATAAACTAAACTCCCTGTCCTAAGTACTTAATTACATCTTGACAAAAACTGGAGAGGTATCTGGGAAGAATGTCAAGGTAGAAGTTGCTCTCATCAGATTGCCTGTACATTTAGTATTGGCCTTCTTTCTTTTTCTTAATTTAAAAAAAAATTTTTTCTTACTAAGAGTTGATGTGAGAAGGACCAGACCACTTTGGCTGGTTCCAGCTCCTGGGAGCTGGTCCTGAGGTGCAGAAGAAAGCAGACTGTGGAGCCATAAGGAGTTATGAAGCCAGTAAGCAGTAGTCTTCCATGGCCAATTGTTCTGTTCCTTCCTCTAAGGTTGTGCCTTGAATTCCTAACCTGTTTTCTTCCAGTTATATACTATGATACAGAGGTTTAACAAAATAAAACTTTTCATTCTCACCTTGCTTTTGGTCATGGTGTTTTATTACAGCAAGAGGAATCCTAGCTAAGACACGAATCAATCTAACTGATTGATTTCTCAGGTAACAAGAAATTATTTACAAAAGAAGTACAACCTTTTGTTACTTGATCATAAACACATGCATTCTCCTTATATCAATATTAATTTTCTGTTTAATTGAAACTTGTCTCAGATAGATCTTGCACCAGGGAAAATATCATTCTTCTTAATTTGAATACCAGGATACCACTATGGTAATAAAATAATTCTTCTTAATTATCTTCCAATTCTTCTTTTGTTTTGAACTGATATTATTATAAAATTAAAATATATGCTGCTAATAAAATGTACTATTATCAAAAGCATGTATAATGATGAAATAAATAGAAGCATGCTATTATTTTCTCTGTAAATTTAAGCATGTTTATTTGCTTTTTATTGATCTTTTGTTTTACTGTACCAGTGGTTTGGTTTATGTATTTATACCCAAATAAATGCCCATGTTCAGGTAAAACTATTCTGGCAGGGCTCACTAAGAAATAATGAATTTATCTTCTCACTTGATCTCTCCATTTTTCACATAACTCCTCATTATTCTCTTGTAAAAAATAAATCATAAAGGTTTTGTATGAGTAGTTTTTTTCATAAAGGGAGATTAAATGAAAACTTAGAAAAAAGAACAGACTGTTGTCCATGAACTATAATTTATATGTGGATGTGTTGGACATATTTATTATTATTTCATTTTTGAAAATATGCACATACATTTACAACTGCTTCTCCTCCCTTTCATGCTCAACTAATCCAGTGCCCCAATAACATTACAAATTCATGACCGCTTCTTTAGGTACTTCTCTCTCTCTCTCTCTCTCTCTCTCTCTCTCTCTCTCTCTCTCTCTCTCTCTCTCTCTCTC
>OU015749.1:46639224-46654199 GCA_907169655.1 Acomys percivali
CTCTCTCTCTCTCTCTCTCTCTCTCTCTCTCTCTCTCTCTCTCTCTCCTCTCTGCCACCCTGTGTGTTTGTGTGTGTATGTGTATGTAGATGGATATACAACCAATTTAATCCATGTAAATTACCTGATGTACGTCTGTCCCGGTATCATAGGTTAGTACTGAAAATCTATGAGGGAGTTCTTCCCTTAAGGAAATTGATTCTCCTCATATCATCAACAACTGCCCCCTGTTACAGTCAATGGAATCTAAGTAGGCAGAAGATGCAAATGGCACTCTAACCTTATACCTAAGGAAAACATGATGACTCAATCTTCCTAATGCCATAATCTCAGCGTTAGAATTTGAGTATGTGCAGAAAAGAAATTGGTCTCAACTTATCTTTCTTTGTCTTTCTGTAGCTTTGGTATCATGGTGACTGTGGCCTCATAGAATGAGTTTGGTAATGTCCTTTCTGACTTTATTTTGCTGAACTGTTTGAAAAGAATTGGTATTAGCTCTTCTCTGAAGGTCTGGTAGAATTCTGTGCAGAATCCATCTGGTCCTGGGAGTTTTTTGGTGGGGAAACTTTTGATGACTGCCTCTATTTCCTTAGGTGTTCTAGGACTATTCAATTTGTTTACCTACCTAGTCTTGATTCAATTTTGGTGATTGGTAGATGTCAAGAAAATCCATTTCATTTATGTTTTCAAATTTTGTGGCATATAGGCTTTTGAAGTAAGACCTGAGGATTCTTTGGATTTTCTCAGTGTTTGTCATTATGTCTCCATTTTCATTTCTGAGTTTGTTGATTTGAATACTCTCCCTCTGCTTTTTAGTTAGCTTGGCTAAGGATTTGTCTATCTTGCTGATTTTTCCAAAGAACTAGATTTTGGTTTCATTGAATCTTTGATTCTAATTTATTGATTTCAGCCCTTCATTTGATAATTTCCAGCCAACTACTACTTTTGGTGTGTCTTCTTCTTTTTGTTCTAGAGCATTCAGGTGTCTTGGTAAGTTTCTAGTATGAGATCTCCCCAGTTTCTGTATAAAGACATTTAGTGCTATGAACTTTTCTTTTTCCCTGCTTTTTCCCTGTGTCCCATGAGTTTGGGTATGTTGTGCCTTCAGATTTATTGAATTCTATGAACTCTTTAATTTCTCTTTTTTATTTTGTCCCTTACCCATAGGTCATTGAGTATAGAGTTGTTCAATTTCCATGAATTTGTAGGCTTCCAGTTTGTTTACATGATGGCTTATATTAATGGATTTCCATATATTGAACCAGACCTGCATGCCTGGGATGAAGCCCAATTGGTCATGTTGAACTGTTTTTTATGTGTTCTTGGATGCAGTTTGAAAGTATTTTATTGAGTATTTTTGCATTAGTGTTCATAAGGGGAATTGGTCTGAAATTCATTTTCTTGCTTGGGTAACAAGGTGACTGCTGCCTTATAGAATGAGTTTGATAATATTTCTTCTGTTCCTATTTTGTGGAATAGTTTGAAGAGCATTGGTATTAGCTCTTCTTTGAAAGTCTTGTAGAATTCTGTGCTGAATCCATCTAGCACTGGGCTTTTTGTTTGTTTGTTTGTTTAGGAGACTTTTGATGACAGCTTCTATTTCCACAGGAGATATGACACTATTTAATTTGTTTATCTGATTTTGATTCAATATTGGTAATTTGTAGCTATCAGAAAAGTTGTCAATTTTATTGAGATTTTTAAATATTGAGGCATATATGCTCAACCTTTAAAAACAAGGAAATCTTGAAATTGGCAGGCAAATGTATGGAACTAGAAAGTTCATCATGAATGAGGTAACTCAGACCCAGGAAGGCATGATGATATATACTCACTTGAGAGCCAAAAAATATAGGATAACCACACTATAATACACAGACCTAAAGAAACAAAATAACAAGGAATACCCTGAGGAGAACGCTTAATTCTCGTTCAGAAGGGAAAACAAACTAAACACTGGAACCAGTTGAGAAGAAACAGGAATCCTCTCATAGAGGTCCTCTGAACGATTCTACCAGGTAGGAGACCCAAGCAGATGCTGAGACACAGAGCCAAAGTCTAGGGTGGAGCACATGGAGTCTTGTGGAAGAGTGGGGGAATAGAGGAACCTGGAGGCACCAGGAACTCCACAAAGAGAGCAATGGATCCAGCAAATCAGGGCAGAGGAGGGTTATGCCACCAGGGCTGATGCACCAAACAAGGACCACGCATGGTGAGGATCTAGTAAATGGGCAATAGTCTCCTTGTGGGTCTCATAATATTGGGAGTAAGGACTATTTCTGACATGGACTCTGGCCCCCACATGTTGTTCACTTCCCACTGGCAGGGTGGCCTTGCCACATCACAGAGGAAAAGGATAGAGGCAGTACAAGTGAGACGTCATAAGCTGACATCAGATTTTAGGAGAGGAGGGCTCCCCACTCTACTGAATAGGGGACAGAGGGAGGGCGAGAGTATGAGGCAGGGAGGGTGTAGGGTGGGAGGCAATGAAGGAGGGTGCTAAAATCAGAATGTAAAGTGAACAAATTAAAATGAAATAAAATAAAACAGTAGAATCCAAACACTGAATTTGAGATGTTTATTTGTGCTAAGAATTGTGGAATTATAAATACTAATTTTGTCTTTTAAATATTGTGGAAATCATAAAATGCCTTTGGTATGCTTTAGATCTTTGCTCTCTTCTGGCTTTCTTTTCACCTAGCTAAATACATTTTGAAAAGAATAATAAAAATGGTGAGCTTTCCCATCCATTTAAAATGTCTTCCTTCTTACTGAAAACTTGAGCATCTGGTGCCTTCCTAAGCCTGGCACTTGATGTTGTCTCCCATCCAAGCTATATCCATCCTTGCTGGTTTTATGCCTCATAGCCGTGGACTTTGGCCCTCATTGTTGATCCTCTACTTTGTGCCAAATCTGGCAGATGTCCTGGGAGAATATGAATCTGTAGGAGATTAGATCTCTCTGCAATTTCATTTCTTTCCAGTCTTTAGTCTCTTGTCTACTGTTTGCAGTTTGGTCAAAATTTCTGTTTTTTTTTTTTTGTTTGTTCTATTTGGTTTTCTAGCTATGTATTTTTCCATTGGTATTTAATGTAAACATTGGCTTTCAATATATTTCAACAACCAAGACTTGTGTGCATGCATGTGTTAAGGTAGCTGTTCCCTGGAGAAAATCCATCACAAAGAATCTCTCACTACACGAAATCAATAAGATATGATGGATTAACAGTAAATATCAGAGTTCAACGATATACACTTGTTTCATTATTGTCTGCAAATAGCTTTTACATTCATAAAGAAAATCTGAAATAATCCACCTGTTCAGTCAGGTTTGATGAAAAAAGAAAGAAGGGAATTCAGCCTTTGAAATTTCTTTTTTCCAATAGAAATAAAAGAGAGATAATGAGGAAAACAAGTGTTTTGTGTGTCCTGATATAGGAGCAATAAGCTGCTGTAGTACTACAACATGCTGTTTGTGTATGTGTTTATTATGTGTAACCAATCAGGAATATTCCTGCCTGAGGTCAAAAGAGCTTTCAGATATGACCAGCTCAGAGAGCCCTCCTAGGAGGAAAACCAGTATTATGAGAAATCATACTCTCAGGTCATGATCTTTAATGAGTGATTGAAGAATTTAGGTATCTTGTACACATTCCTTTAGCTGCACCAGGTAAAAAGCTTATTTCAAGCTGAAGATAGATCTGGCTGATTTCACTCTGTCTCGACTTTTTCCTCCTTGAACTGACTTTCTTGTCCTTTAATAGTTTGCTCAAAAATATTTCCTTAATTGAGAGTGCATAAAGTGAGCATCCTTACAACTGAGTGTATCAAGTCCCACTTGAGTGTAATTATACAAAATTAAAATGTATATTAATTTACATCATTCTAATTAAACAAGTTTTGAGTTATTATTGATAATGATACAAAATGTATATGCATACACAAATAATATATACATATTCATATAGAATAGATACAAATAAAAATATAATACAAATAGATGAATAACAAAAGAAATTAAGCCGCTAGGGTGGGAAATGCTCTCAGTAAGAACTATCAAACAACAAAACCTTCTTTCACATTATTGGTCATCTGGTCACTTGGTCAGGTGTGGTAAGATTCCTCACACATTATGTACTATTTATACATATCATGGTTGACTCTCAGGAAATGATGACAAGCCATATTGATGAATACATAGGGCACAAGGCTGATGGTTCAAGGTAGATCTGATTAGAAAGCCCCTTTTTGTAATCTATCATCCCGAGTACCAGGAAACACAATCCAATCTTCCAAGGGTGAGAATCAATTAAACACTCCTACCCACCAAAACCCGTACGAACCATGACAATTACCAGAATAACAGGATATCTTTAATTGTGCCAAATGTGACACCCTCATTTCACTGGAAACCAAGAACCGTATAATTGCATTAAAAGTCCACTCAACAGAAGCAACTCATGCTTGGTACTGAGCTTCTTGGAGCTAGTGAGGACAGGACCATCACAAAAGAATCCACTGTCACTTTGTAAGACCAGTGCATTTTACAATTTAATACCACAGATAAATGTAGCTAGCAACCCTCAACAAAGACTGTCATTACAACAAATAAATACCATAATAGTAAACCACACCTGGAAACAATGAAGAAGATATCAACATCAGGGAGCAGAGGTATAAAATGGAAACATCTAAGATACCAAATAGTCTGGAATGAAACTCAACTTTTTTAAACAGGTAGTTTTCCCCCTCAAACTCTTCCTCCATGTATGATAAAATATCTCATTCTGAATAACTTTGGATTAAGCTGCAATGTTTTTCCAATTCTTCACTTCAGGATGGAAGATAATTGTCTATTCTCATCTTTGCCAGCTCTTTTAAGGTACACTGGGGTGACAGAAGCGACTGCCACCAACTTTATGGCTTACAAGCAACAGATGTTCATTTCTCACAGCTTTAAAGACTTGAGCTTTGAAGTCAGCGTGCAAGCAGTTATGTTCTCATGAGTATTTCTTCTGTAGAATAGAGGGTACTTGGTACATTCTTAGAGATCAATATGGGAATAAAGAAGCAATCAGACTTTGTGAGGATAAGAATCATATATGGTATACGTGGATGGGATTTTGCTGTCCAGGAAACGCTTAGACACTAAAATTCTCAATTCCAAAGATCTCATTGAGCTTAAGTCTAAGGTAAGCATCAAGGATACTTAACCTCACTTCAGCAATATATATCTTTAAGCAAATAATTAGGTTTTCAATTTAATTTAATTTATTCAGACTAGATTTCATGCATGCTGGGTAGAATGGACCTACACTTGATTTACTTTATTTAAGAAAGTGGGTTCAGGCATGGTAGATTTATTTTCTAAGTGTAATTGTATTGATTCAACTGTTTTTTTTAATTTAACTGTTTTTGTCTACTGCCTTAAACCAATGTTGAGCCAATCCATCCTCTTGGTTTACAACGAAGAGAAGCACGTTGAGCACCAGTGTCTACTAAAGCCAACAAAGCCACACATGTAAAAGGTACAGGCCATAATTTTCAAGTTATATTTTTATTGTAAAGAAACAATCCTATATAGCTTCTGCCCTGACACCTACCTAAACTGGAATAGTTTTTCAGTAGCAGAATTGTTTGAAAATAGCAAAACGTCCCATATTCATCAGAACTGGTAAATAGAATGCCAATTAATTTGTTACATATACTACATAAATAAAAACATTCAAACAAAAACTAGGAGCTTGTAAATTAATGATTTAATTACAAGGAAAGATGAAACGAAAGGCAAGGTACCAGAGATTATGTTGCTTGATAAAGGGAAAAAGCCTATTCTCATAAATAACATTCAAAACATTTCAAAACTACTTTTACCTATAAGACCATATTAATACTTAGAACAAAATCCAACTCAAGAAAAATACAAATTTAAAAAGGTACATATTATTCCCCTTCTTATTCACATTACCTTGTTATATTATTGATTGCATTAATGTGGTTTCTAAAAACAATAGTGTAGCAATGTAAATAATTTAGTTAAATAAGAATGAGGCCACAGGTTCATTAAACCAGACAGATGCAAAACACCTGAAATTACAAGCTGAGGTAAGAGCACTGGGTAATGTTTTTCAAAAACTAATATTTGATTATTGGTATGTAGAAATTAAAGGAACCAAGGGGGTTGACTAAATTTTATTATTTAAAATATCAATTTTTTTCCTCTCTGCCGTTACCTGTGTCATTTTTTAAAACTTATTTTAACTAATAAAAGTTTTCTCAGTTTCTAGGGAGGATATAATCTCCAAACTTCAATTGTGGCTAAGATATTGAATGGATAAAAAAAATTCTTTATCCAAGACAGAGCTGTCAGTCAAAGAGAATGCTGGACACAGCTTATTCACCCAGGAAGAATGATGACCTAATAAATGGAAAATTGTTGTCCACATGAGGACCATTGATAGCCCTTCTAGAATTCTGCAATACCTGATAGCCAGCGGCTCTTTACTGAATGTGTTTTTGCTGTTATTCTCTGGTGGGGCTTGTTGTGTTTGACAAGAGCTAAGTACCTTGTATTTTTATTCACCCCTGTCAAAAGTGCCTGTGTCTACAGTCAAGAGTACTAAAAGTATCCATAATTTGAACCTCATCTTATGACTGGATGAAACATTTCTTCAAATAGCATATTTCCTTTTAAAAAATAAATTTGTTTATTTATTTACTTTATATCCCAAATGTAGCTCCCTCCCTCATCTCTTCAAATTCATCCACAAAGTGAATACTAAGCAATGTATGTGGTTGAGAGTTTGAATATATTGGATGCTTTTCTACAGGAATGAATAAAACATAACTAATTCAACCAAAGACTCATTCATTCATTCATTCATTATTTATTTATTTATTTATTATTCACTTTACATTCTCATCATAGTCTCAACTCTCGTTACCTGCCAGGGCCACTCTCCCTCCCTCTGTATTCTCTTCCCTTCCCAATTCCTCAGAAAAAGGGAGGCTCCCTTCCCATCCATTCCACCTCACTAAGTTGCACATTTTCCATCTATATATCTCTGTGTTTATCACAGCTATCTTAAAAACAGGATTAATTAAACATCAGGGAAATCAGGTATGCCCATAACTTTACCACAAACACAGACTATTGAATAACAAAGAATAGTATATAATGTGTAGAATTTGTAAAAGATAAACAGCATAAACATAAATTGATCATGTCCTCTTCCCCTGTAACCATTACCTGGGAAGGCAGTCCCACCAGGGGAAAGTTATAAAAAAAAAAAACCTACAACAAACTGCATGTCAGAGACAGGCCCCACTCCTCTTAGTACACAAACCACATGGATCCTGAGCTGCCTACGTCAGTCCGTGCAAGGTCCTTGATTGGTGCTTCAGTCTCAGCAGGCTTCTCTGGCCTTTGATTAGTTGGCTCTATTGGCATTCTTGTCAAGCTAGTGTTACCTCCAAGGTCTTTTTCTCCTTCTCCCCACTCCCACAAGCCTCCCTAAGCTTAGCCCAATGTTTGGCTGTCAGCCTCAGAATCTGTTTCAAAGCACTGCTGGGTGGAGCCTCTCAGGCTCCTGTCTGCAAGCATAGCAGAGTATGGTTAATAGAGTCAAGGGTTGTCTCTCTCTGATGGGGTAGACCAGGCATTGGTTGGACATTTTCTCAGTATCTGCTCTGTCTGTATCCCTGCAGATCTTGTAGGCAGGGTGAATTTTGACTCAAAGTTTTTGTGGGTGGGTTGGTGTTCCTTTCCCTCTACAAGGAGACTTGACAAGTTAAAGGCGGGTGTCCTTTCTTGTCTCTATGGACCCTGCAATGCAGACTCTCTGTTACAGTCCCTCTCTTATCCTCCAAGGAGCCTACGCTGAAGTAGGTCTCCAGATTGTCAGAAAGATGCCCTTGCCCACAGTTTCTCATTTCTCTATGGATCTTCTGTCCTTTCCTTTCCCCATTTCTCTCCACAGGTTTGATCTCCACCATCATATCTCTCTGTGCTCCCTCTCCTGCCTTGTTTTCTCTTGCTTCAACCACTACCAATATTTATTCTATTTCTCCTTCTGAGTGAGATTTAAGCACCTTCCTTTGGATACTCCTTGTTTCTCATCTTGTTCGGGCCTGTGCATTGTAGTATCATGTACTATGTGGTTAAAATCCAGTTATGAGTGAGTGAATGCCTTGGGTGTCTTTCTGGGTCTGGCTTACCTCACTCTGGATGACCATTTTCTAGTTCCATCTATTCACCTGCAAATTGTCATGATTTCCTTGCTTTTAATAGCCAACTAGTATTCCATTGTATAAATGTACCTGTTTCTTTATCCATTGTTTGGTTGGTGGACAGCCGGGTTGTTTCCACATTCTGGCTATTATGAATAAAGCTGCTATGAACATAGTTGAGCAAGTGTCCTCGTTGGATGATAGAGCATCTTTTATGTTTATGCCAAGGAGTGGTATAGCTGGATCTTCATGAAGAAATAGGTACGCACAGCAGTATATGAAGAATAGTATGATTTCCCATGTTCTTTTCTCTTTTTGCTTTAAAAAACTATATCTATCTGACCTTCAAGGTGCTTTATTATTGAATGGTAGTGTCTTTTTCCCCCCAAACAGAGGATTAGCTATATATTTCAAGCTATGATGCACTTCTGTGAATAGAGTGATCTATTTTGTTTTGTTTGTTTCCTGGCTCTGTCATCAGAACACCATGTACCAGCTAGGGAATGCTTCTTCTACTTGCACTCAAGGATAAGAAGCCATAATGAGCAGAGCCAAGTCCATCCACTGCCAAATTGTAGACTCCTGAGTGAGATAAAAGTGACTGTGGTTGAATCTGTATAAACTCTTGGTTACAAGAGAAAAGAATTACATTATAGATCCCTGTTTTTATTTTATTTTGCTGTCATATTATTCTGCATCTTCTTGTTTGTTTTGGATCTAGTTACTATTGAGATTTAAAATTATGTCCTTTGATTTTCTTGTTCTTAAATAAACTATGGCATCCATTAGCCTATGTGAGCACAGCCTCCATGCCTTATTCTTCTCATTGCGTTGCTTAAAGCCTATTATATCATGACTAATGCACAGAATATAGATGAAATATTTATGGAACAAATGTACCCTCTTATGTATATATTGAATATATAAGCACAGATATACATATTCAAGCATATGTGGAATTTAACAATTTATTAGAAATGTTCACCAAGTTTCAAATTCAATTTGACTTAAAATTGGACTCATTTACACCTCATTTCAATGTACCCAGGGCCAATGTTCTACCACAAGTTTCTGTGCTTCAGCTATTATAAATTAACTTCACATACCCAGAAAACATTCTAAATGTTTAAACTTTTATTTCATTGCCTTTATTCTGGCTATAAAACTAGAGAATGGCTCCTTTCTCTGTGTGTCTCCAAACGGTTTCTCAAGATTTATTTATTTTTTAGTTTTTCAGCCCATGAATTTCTGTGAGTATGAAAGGGATGCATCTCACTGTTGTTATCCCATGACACAAAGAAATATTGCATCTATTCTCTGCTATGCTTTCCTCAATACTCCAAGTGTTTCATTCTCCTATATCACTCCATGTGTGTCTCAATCACTTGGACTTCCGTTCACTCCATCATGGAATTAGAAATATTTCTTTAACTAGGATTTTCTTGTCTTCTGTAGGAAAACAAGCTCATTGAATAAGGACTGGCTATCTTTTCATCAAATCTTTGAAATGAATAAAAAATAAACCTTTCAGATGTAAGAGTGTCTAGGACCTAGACTAAAGATATGTTTTAGGATGTAAAGATGCTCACCTTACTAGGTTCATTACCTGAAACTTGATTTCTAAAATCCATATACAAAGCCAGATTCAATGGTGTATATGTGCAATTCCTGACAACCTACAGGGAGATGGGAATGCAGGGCAGAAATGCTGTGACTCTAACTAGTCAGTTATCCTATACTCCATATTACAGAAACAAAACCAGGAAGGGAAGAATGCACTTTAAGAAGGTGTAAGGTCCGAGATGACCCACAATATCTTTTCTCTGCAGAATGCACACACACACACACACACACACACACACACACACACACACACACACTCACAAATATTCTCAAATAGTAACATTGAGTGTAGAATTACTAAAACAGAAATACACATGAAACTTTATTATGTCTTATTTTACCATGCAGATGTGTTCACATTCATTTTATAGATATTCTTCAAAGTTATTACAGTAATCTTTTCTTAATGAGAAAAGGGAGGTTTGTTTAGAATTAACTACAGGAAATCGAATACTTTCTTAACTATTTATCTTTTAGATTCTGCTTTTATTTAAATCCTAAAAGACTCCTATGAATTCCTTCTTAGAGAAGTGTATCATTGCTCATCCCCTTAACCATATGTCTTTATTTAATCAATAAGATATTGTGCTCATGTGATGTTTTTGACTTATAGTGTGAAAAAAATAAATCTACTAGCTTAGTGCCTGATAATACCCAAAGCTTCTGCAATATTACTTGCCTGTGGCAGATGAACTGCAGACTCAGATGACTATGGCCAGTGAAGCACTTGGGTATGGGACAAAACCAAGGGGAAGAAATCACATGTGGGGAGAGTGAGGAGGGGAAGTTTGAGAGCATAGAGGAAAAAGAGAAACCAAAGGCAGGGGCATCACTGAGACAACTGGTGGCTTACAATAGGGTAAGCTACAGGAGGGATATGGGAAAGTCACTAGCTGAACCTTCTAGCTATGGATCAGAAGACTGAGAAGGCCAACTTTTAGACAGTCAGGAACTAATGTGGTGGGCTGGGAACATCAATCCACCTATAAAACCTTCAAACCAAACTTTACCTTACCTAAAAGATGTGCGGAGATAAAGATAGGGTAGAGACTGAGAGAATGACCAATTAATGTCTGGCCCAACCTGAGACTCAGCCCATGGGAGAGCACCAGCCCTTCACAGGATTAATGATATTCCACTGTGTTTGCAGACAGGAGGCTAATTTAGCCTTTCTCTGAGAGACCCCCACCCAGCAGCTGATTGAATCAAATACTGAGACTCAGGGCCAAGTATTAGGTGGAGCTCAGAGAAGGATAGAAGGACACAAACGAGACAAGAATACTGCAATGAGACCAACATAGACCCTTGGGAGCTCACAGAGACAGAAACGCCAATCAAAGAGCATGCATGCACTGGATGTAGGCCGCTGACTCCTACGTAACTGGTGGGCACTTTGATCTTCATGTGGGTCCCCAAGTAAGTGGATCAGGATCTGCATATTAAATGGATTCTGTTGCCTGCTTTCAAGGACTTTGACATAATGGAGCTCCCTTGCCTGGCCTCGGGAGATAAAGAGGTACTCAACATGATGCAACTTGATATGCTGGAGTAGCTTTCAGGGGAGCACTTCCCTTTTCTGAGAACAAGGGGAAGGAAAATAGCAGAAGAAGGTAGGTTTCATTTCTGAAGAGAAATCCTCACTACACAGTCAGATATCTGTTAGATATTTTCTAATACTATGTTCTTAACTCCTTCCTAGGATGATCAAATGTACAGTTTTTCATATGAAGCAATAAAGTTTCCTTTTCATGTATTTATAAATGATCATATTTGTATAATAGCAAATAAAGTACACATGATAAATCCAATATTCTTGGTAACGAGTATAGGTTTTAATAGTTAATAAAATAAACAAATTGCATCATTTTTAACATGAGTAGTACATTTCTGTGAATATATTTTATTCATTTATATATTTAGAAAAAGTTTTGAACAAGTTAAATAGTAAAATGTAATAATTAAGTTGTTCAATTGATTTCACTTTATTGAAATATTCACACTTATGAAATGATTTGAATAAACTTTATATAATAACAAAGTGTCCCTATTAAAACTTACAGCACACCTACTTAAATAGGCATGCCATGAATTTTAATGGATTAATTAGAGTTTTATGTCTTCAATAACTATTAATTATGTAGGTTTTAATTAAAAATAAATTAGTAGTATTCTTAAAAACTAAAAGATTTTTAGTTCACAAATCTGTTCTATAAAATATGCATAACTTCTATTTGTTAAATGCATTCACATATCTTGTATGTGTATAAGTATAATCAATCATTTTGCCAGCCTTTATCTTTGTGTATTTTCCCAACTGAGCTTAGTTGATCAAAAAATAATGAGATGTGTATTTATAAGTGACTTAAATTGACAAAAATGTGTACTGTTTAATAGTCTTCAATGAAATTAATTACAAGAAAATAAACTGTAGCGCAAATCACCTATGGTACCTTCAGTCATTAATATGTAGCTTCTAGGAGCAAATAAACAGGATGGACATGAGCTAATGACAAGAAAATAGGGAATGTTAAAGATGGAAGCATCATTATTAAATTGAACTTTAAGTCTAAAAATAGGAGCAAATGTTTTTTTTTTGTTTGTTTGTTTTTAATTTATTTATTTATTTATTTTTTAATTAATTTATTCTTGTTACATTTCTATGGTTATCCCATCCCTTGTATCCTCCCATTCTCCCCTCCCTCCCATTTTTCCCTTATTCCCCTCCCCTATGACTGTTCCTCAGAGGGATTACCTCCCTCTGTATATGCTCATAGGGTATCAAGTCTCTTCTCAGTGACCTGCTGTCCTTCCTCTGAGTGCCACTAGGTTTTCCCCGCCAGGGGACATAGTCAGATGTGAGGCACCAGAGTACTTGAGAAAGTCAAATCCCTCTCTCCACTCAAGTGTGGAGACTATCTTGTCCATGGGCTAGATCAGGGTAGGGGTTTAAATTTTTCGGCCTGTATTGTCCTTGGCTAGGGCCTTAGTTTGAGCGGGACCCCATGACCCAAATCTGCCTATCATAATGTTCTACTTGTAGGTTTCTAGAACCCACTGGATCCTTCTACATTGCTATTCACCCATTGTTCTCTCATCTAGAGTCCCAATAGGATGTCCTTCCCTCCGTCCCAGTTTCCTGGTAAGGGAAGGCTTTCATGGGACATGTCCATTGGGCTAGTATGCAGCTATAAGTGAGTATATACCATTTGAGTCTTTCTGCTTCTGGGTTAACTCACTCATTATGATCATCTCTAGCTCAATCCATTTGTCCACAAATTTCGGGAATTCCTTGTTTTTAATAGCTGAGTAGTATTCCATAGTGTATATGTACCACAGTTTCTTTAACCATTCTTCTACTGAGGGACATTTAGGCTGTTTCCATGATCTGGCTATTATGAATAAGGCTGCTATGAACATGGTTGAGCAAATTTTCTTGCTGTGTGCTGGTGCATCTTCTGGGTATATTCCAAGGAGTGGAATAGCTGGGTCTTGAGGAAGCCCTATTCCCAGTTTTCTGAGATAGCGCCAGATAGATTTCCAAAGTGGTTGTACTAGTTTGCATTCCCACCAGCAATGAAGGAGTGTTCCTCTCTCCCCACATCCTCTCCAGCATGTGGTGTCCTTTGCGTTTTTGATCTTAGCCATTCTGATGGGTGTAAGATGGAATCTCAGAGTCGTTTTGATTTGCATTTCCCTGATGACTAAGGAGGTTGAGCATTTCTTTAAGTGTTTCTCAGCCATTTGATATTCTTCTGTTGAGAATTCTCTGTTTAGTTCCAAGCCCCATTTCTCAATTGGGTTATTTGCTTTGGTGGTGTTTAATTTCTTGAGTTCTTTATATATTTTGGATATTAGACCTTTGTCAGATGTAGGGTTGGTGAAGATCTTTTCCCAGTCTGTAGGCTGTCGCTTTGTTCTCTTGACCGTGTCTCTAGCCTTACAGAAGCTTCTCAGCCTCATGAGGTCCCATTTATTAATTGTTGACATTAAGGCCTGGGCTGTTGGTGTTCTGTTCAGGAAGTTGTCTCCTGTGCCAATATGTTCCAGGCTCTTCCCCACTTTTTCTTCTAACTGACTTAGTGTCTCTGGTTTTATGTTGAGGTCTTTAATCCACTTGGATTTGAGTTTTGTGCAAGGTGACAAATATGGGTCCAGTTGCATTTTTTTACACATAGACCTCCAGTTAGACCAGCACCATTTGTTGAAGATGCTATCCTTTTTCCATTGAATGGATTTGGCTTCTTTTTCAAAAATCAAGTGACCATATGTGTGTGGATTCATATCTGGGTCTTCAATTCGATTCCACTGATCAACCAGCCTGTTGCTGTGCCAGTACCATGCTGTTTTAATTACAATTGCTTTATAGTACAATTTGAAATCAGGTATGGAGATTCCTCCACAGCACCTTTTATTGTACAAGATCGTTTTTGCTATTCTGGGTTTTTTGTTTTTCCATATGAAGTTCAGAATTGAACTTTCAATGTCTTTAAAAAATTGTGTAGGTATTTTGATAGGGATTGCATTGATTCTGTAGATTGCTTTTGGTAGGATGGCCATTTTTACTATGTTAATTCTCCCTATCCATGAGCAAGGAAGATCCTTCCATCTTCTCATGTCACCTTCAATCTCCTTCTTCAGAGTTTTGAAATTTTTTTCAAACAAGTCCTTCACTTGCTTAGTTAAAGTAACTCCTAGATATTTTATATTGCTTGTGGCTAATGTGAAGGGTGTGGATTTCCTAATTTCTTCCTCGGCAAGCTTGTCATTTGTGTATAGGAAGGCTACAGACTTTTTGGAGTTAATTTTGTATCCAGCCAAATTGCTGAAAGTATTTATCAGCTGTAGGAGTTCTCTGGTGGAATTTTGAGGGTCACTTATGTACACAATCATATCATCTGCAAATAGGGATAGTTTGACTTCCTCCTTTCCGATTTGGATGCCCTTGATCTCCTTTTGTTGTCTTATTGCTCTGGCTAGAACTTCGAGTACTATATTGAAGAGATATGGAGAGAGTGGGCAGCCTTGCCTTGTTCCCGATTTTAGAGGAATTTCCTTGAGTATCTCCCCATTTACTTTAATTTTGGCTATTGGCTTGCTGTAGATAGCCTTTATTATGTTGAGGAA
>OU015749.1:46664199-46704983 GCA_907169655.1 Acomys percivali
GGTATTAGCTCACCTTTGAAGGTCTTGTAGAATTCTGCACTGAAACCATCTGGCCCTGGACTTTTTTTGTTTGGGAGACTATCAATGATTGCTTCTTTTTCTGAAGCGGAAATGGGACTATTTAGCTTGTTTATCTGTCCTTCACTCAACTTTGGCAAGTGAAATTGATCGAGAAAATCGTCCATTTCCCTTAGATTTTCAAATTCTGTGGCATATATGCCTTCAAAGTAGGTTCTTATGATTCTTTGCATTTCTACAGTGTCTGTTGTTATGTCTCTCTCCCTCCCTCCCTCCCTCCCTCCCTCCCTCCCTCCCTCCCTCCCTGTTGTTATGTTGCTTATGTGCGATGTTTCCAATTTCTTTTTAAAGGCACTTAGTGCTATGAATTTTCCTCTTAGCACTGCTTTCAATGTATCCCACAGATTTGGGGATGTTGTTCCCTTATTTTCACTGAATTTCAGAAACTCCTGGATTTTTTTCTTTATTCCTTCCCTGACCCAGGTGTCATTTAGCAGAGAGTTGTTTAGTTTCCATGTACGTGTAAGCTTTTTGCTGTTTCTGTTGTTGTATTGCAGCCTAAGAGCATGGGGATCTGATAGGATACAAGGTATTATTTCAATCCTCTTGTATCTCTTGAGGCCTGCTTTGTGACCTACGATGTGATCAATTTTGGAGAAGGTTTCATGGGGTGCAGAGAAGAAGGTATATTCTTTCTTATTTGGGTGAAAGGTTCTATATATATCTGTTAGATCCATTTGACTCATGGCATTGATTAATGATGTTATTTCTCGGCTTAGTTTCTGTTTCAATGTCTTATCCTTCAGTGAGAGTGGGGTGTTGAAGTCTCCCACTATTAATGTGTGGTGATCGATGTGTGGTTTAAGGTTATTTTAGCAGATCTTTTACAAATGTGGGTGCCCTTGTATTGGGAGCATAGTTGTCCAGAATTGTGATGTCATCTTGGTTGACTTTACCTTTGATGAGTACGATGTGTCCTTCTGCATCCCTTTTGATTAGCTTTGGTTGAAAGTCTATTTTGTTTGATATTAAAATGGCTATGCCTGCTTGCTTCTTGTGACCATTTGCTTGGAATATATTTTTCCAACCTCTTACCCTGAGGTAATGTCTATCATTATAGGTGAGATGTGTTTCTTGAATGCAGAAGAAATGTTGGATCTTGTTTATGCACCCATTCAGTTAGTCTGTGTCTTTTTATTGGAGAATTGAGACCATTGATATTGAGAGATATTAATGACCAGTGACTGTTAAGAGTCTTAATTTTGACGTTGTTTCCAATCGAGTGTTTGTGTAGCTGTGTTTTTGCCATGGTATACTTTCTTATTTCCTGTGTAGTTTTGGTTGTAGCTTGACCCCTTTTAATGGAGCTTTCCTTCTAGTACCTTCTGTGAATCTGGATTTGTGGATAGGTACTGTTTGAATTTGTTTTCGACATGGAATATTTTGTTTTCTCCATCAATGGTTATTGATAGTTTTGCTGGGTAAATTAGTCTGGCCTGGCATCTGTGGTCTCTTAGGGTTTACAGGATCTCTGTCCAGGCTCTTCTGGCTTTTATGGTCTCTGCTGAGAAGTCGGGTGTAATTATGATAGGTTTGCCATTGAATGTTATTTGGCTCTTTTCCCTTGCAGCTTTTAATATTTTTTCTTTGTTCTGTATGTTTTGTGTTTTGATTATTATGTGACGGGCAGTTTTCCTTTTCTGGTCAATTGTATTTGGTGTTATGGTGGCCTCTTTTATGTTTATAGGTATCTCTTTAGATTGGGGAAATTTTCTTCTATGATTTTGGTGAGAATAGTTTCTGGGCCTTGGAGTCTGATATCTTCTCTTTCTTCAATGCCAATTATCTTCAGATTTCTTCTTTTCATGGTGTCCTTAATTTCTTGCATGTTTTGTGTCAGGAGTTTTTCAGATTTGGCATTTTCTTTAATGGTTGCTTCAAGATCTGTGATTGTGTCTTGTAGACCTGAGATTCATTCTTCCGTGTCTTGGATTCTGTTAGAAAAGCTCACCTCTGTGTTGCTCGCTTTCTTCTCTGAGGTCTCACGTTCTCATTTTCTTCTGTCTGTGTGTTTATCATTGAATCCATTTTCGTCTTCAAATCTTGAACTGATTTTTTTATTTCTTTCATATGATTGTTTGTATATTCCTGAGTTTCTTCCATTGCCTCTTTATAGGTCTTCAGAGCTTGAACCGTTTTATTTATTTCTTTCATCTGTTTGTATGCATTTTCCTGAAATTTTTCCAGTTCCACTCTATGTGCTTCTTTTATGTCTCTCACCTTTTTGGCTGCATCTTCCTGTATTTGATTACGAATTTTATTTGTTTCCTCCATTAATATGCTCCTTCTTAAGGATTTGAGGTCATTTTCTTGTATTTCCATTGTATTTGAGCTCTCTGGGTTGTTTTCCTTGGCATAGCTGGAAACTGGAGACACCATGTTGTTTTGAGTTTTTTGCATATGTTTTTATGCTGTCATTTAGACATCTTGCCGGCTTTGTTTTTGTTGGGTAGCTTCCCGAGTTGGATGGAGGGCGTCTGTTTTCTCACGATTTCCGTAGGCTGGAAGCTCTGATGCTTCACTGGTGTGGATGGCAGGAAGTTAGCCCTGTCTTTTTGGGTTCTCACAGCCAGTGATCTTCAGCTCCCCTGTGCTGTGGGTCCTGCAATCGTTCTGGGTCTCTGGATGAGCGTTGGGTCAGGCCAAGGTATCCACAGCCTTCCGGGTTCCCTGCCAAGTCCAGCCAGGGACAATGGGCCCGAACCACCCTTTGAGCTCAGCTAGAATCTCAGGGCCTAAACCGTCTGCCGAGCTCACCAAGAATTCTGGGCTCAAAATGCACCCAGTGTCCAGCCAGAATATTTCGGCTGGGACTGCGCACCAAGCTCAGCTAGGGGCTTTTGGCCAAACTGCGTGCTGTGGTAAGTTATTGACTCATGCCCAAACCATTCGCCCAGCTCAGCCAGGAATTCTGGATTCAAACTGCGCACTGTGTCCAACCAGAGTCTTAGAGCTGGGAATGTGCCAAAAGCTCTACTAGAGTCTCTGGGCTCAATCTGTCTGCCAACCATGGTTAGGTACTCTGGCCCTAAACTGCACGCTGAGCTCCACCTGAGTCTCCAGGGCAGAACTGTGCATCGAGCTCAGCCAGAGACTATGGACCCACACTGCATGCTGAATTCAGCCCAGGACTCCAGGCCTATACTGCGTGGATAGTCCAGCCAGAGTCGTGCGGCCGTCGAGCCTGTTTGCACAGCTCAGGAAGAATCTCTGGGCCTAATCTGCCCGTCAAGTCCAGCTAGGGCCTCTGGGCTGAATCTGCCTGCTGACCTCAGCCTGCATCAGTGCCCCAAAACTGCCCGCTGAGAAGAGCTAGTGTCTTGGGCAGAACTGCTTGTTGACGTGAGCTAGTGCCTCTGGTGGGACTGAGCTCTCTGCCCAGCCTGCCTCACAGCAGGTGAGCTTCGGCTGTGCTGAGCTGGCGCCTAGGGTGGAACTGAGCTCTCTGCCCAGCCTGCATCACAGCAGGGGAGCTGTGGCTGCGCTGAGCTGTTGCTTGCTGCGCGCTGAGCCAGTGTCTCCACAGCACTGCACACTGAGCTGTACCCGGGACTCTTGGGCTGAACTGTCTGCCAAGTCCAGTTTGGGTCACAAGGCACCATGCGACCTACAGCAACTCCCACCAGCCACCACACTAACTACCTCCACCGGAAGGCTCTGAGCTGCAAACCTCTGTTGCTGCCGCTGGTGCCGCCGGTGCCGCTTGTGCCATCACTGCTCTGATTGGAGAAAATCTGCACTCCTCCTGTGTACAGGGGCATGCAGGTCCTCCACCCCCTGGTCCTTCTGAACTGTGGAGCACTCCTGCTCCCGTGGTGTCGGGACCTTAGTGTTCCTGGCTCAGAAATCTGTGCAATTACCGGAATTGTTCACTGGAGCTTCCAAACATGGTCCATACTGCTCGCTGTCATCTTGGCTTCCCCGGTTTATTCATCTTTAAGAGTGCTTTAAATGAAGCAGTCAGCTACATATTTCTCAACATGCAATCATATGAATTATTTTAAATGTTTTAAAAATAGGTTTTGCCTTGGTTTTGCTTTGTTTAAAATCCCAGGCTTTGACGAAGGAACATTGTCCCCTTCCATTACATTTCACTTCACAGTGTTCATACCTTTTTGTTTGGCTTTAAGAGAGGAACATAGATTTTAAGAAATATTTTCATCTTGTATTCTTCTTTATCTTATGTTTAATGTAAAGAATTGGTGTAATAGTTTTTAATTGCCTTACACTCTCTGATGGACATTTTAGATGCTGTACTATAATCTTCATTAAAGCATTCAAATAAATAATGTTCTTTCTACTTCATTATTTAAAAAACAGTGTTACCTATTTTATCATTAAATAAAAGAAAGAGAAATCAAATATTTGAGTGAAGAGAAAAATTTTCCATTCATGGCACTAAGAAATACTTTTTACATGTTTTATAATTATTGAGGGTTTTAGCTTGATATAAGAAAATACATACTGAAATAACGAGTAAACACATTTTATTTTAAAACAGATAGATACTTCTTGTATCTCTAGATAAAATAATTGTTTAGAATACAGATTTTATGAACATATTTGATTATGTTTTATCCAATATTGTCACATACTTGCTAAGCAATTTTGCCACACTGTTCTCTTTACAGAAGAAGTAACATTAATGTATGGACTTATGCTGATGCCATTTGCTAATAGCCATCTAGAGCTTTCTAAATCTTATGTTTATTCAAAGTTTGTATGCATTATTAAAAGTTTTGAATTGATATTATGTAGTAAGTAATCCTGAGATAAAGTAAATTTTGCAGCCTCAAGTTTAGAGGAAAATGCATTTTTCAGCTGGATGTATAGAAGGCACCCTTATTTTATGAAAAGGTGCCAACTTTCTGAATTTTACTTCAAGATCTCAAACTACAATTTTTAAATCTATTTCCTGAAATTTGTCACTTCATAAATATATACTGTGCATGGGTTCTGTAGTGAATCTGGCTAGCAGAAATGTTTTATGCTTTCTATATCCATGACCTATCCTACAATATCAAAAGCACTTCTGTCATTCTATGTAAACTGTTTTTGGAATGAAAATACTTATTCGGAACAAAATGTCTTTGGCTATAAGCTTTTCTAAATGTAGGCTTAGGACTTTCAATATTCGCTCTTCATTTTCTGGAAAAAATCAATAGTATATCCATTATTGTATTCTGTCACTCTTTATCCAATTTTGCCTTTTAAAAACTGAGTCTATTTCAATTGACAAAGGAAATTGAACTAAATTCACGCATAACACAAATGAACATATTGATTTCTTCCTAATTTTATGGGACTAAGAGGCTGTGTTACTATGTTATTAAATGCCTATTTGTTCTTACAACAGAAATACCTGGAACATTAAACTTAAGAAGAGGATTGGTTTATTTCTTATTATGGTCTCAGAGGTTTTATGCTACAACCAATCATCCTCACTATGGAAGCATTTATTAAGGATGTACATCATGGTGGTGAATGCATGACAGTGCATGTTGTACGCCTGTGTGTGGTGTCATGGTATGCCAGAGAAAGAAAGAGTATAGCCTGGTCTCAATCAGCCTTCATCGTAAAATCCTGTTATGCCACATGTTCTGTAATTCAAAGTTACACAGCTCCGCATTGGAATCTAGACCTCCACTCACATAAATTGAGTATTAATTGCTATGACTTTTGGACTAAAAAGATGGTGTGGATGATAAGAATGCAGCTTTTCTTCCAGAGGACTCTAGCAGGAATGGTAGACCTCATATCAGGTGGATCACAACTGAGTTCAAGTCCAGTTCCAAAGGCCCTAATGTCCTCTTCGTACTCATCTGATATATATATGTTTAGCATTATATATCTAAATAATAGAATGTTGGTAGTAGGAAGATTTTGTGTTGAAATTACCTGTTAATTCTGATAATAGAAAGTATGAATGGTGCGAAAAGAAATCCTCTATACCCATTATTTTGTTGCTAGTAAAGAAGGAATATGCTTCTCTTCAGAGCAGAGGAAGGGGGAGAGATGATAAAGGACTATGGGACAGAGATAGCTGTCTCAAAACTGGAAAACCAAGGGTTGCACAGTGAACAGAATTCATTCTTGCCTGTGGTGTCTTGGGCAAGGTCCTGGTAATAGGACAAAAGCCAACACTGACTGCCTCATTCATGTCTATTCATGAAATGTTGCACTGTCCCACTCAGGTGAAGAGTTTGTCCAGGCACAGAAACTTTACAAGTTCCTGAAAGATTGGCAAATACCTTTCAGTTATAAACAAAATGAAAATTATTCACCTTTTTGATCATATATCAAGGGTATTAATCAAAATCACCTATTTAAAAGGGTAGTAGTCATCAAAATGTAATAAGAAAGACTACATTCTAACTCATGTTGTTCAAATTTCAAAATTTTATGGGTTGCTAAGTTCTGATTTCATCCTGAATCACATAATTAAGGAATGAATGAAACTAAAGTCTACATGTGTAGCTATGATACATAATTTTGAAAAAATACTACGAGTCAGCAGATTGTTGCAACTAGAGTAGAGGATGAATATGACTTTCAGATTCATCTTTCAAAACAGTTATTCAAACTCTAGCTAAGTATTTTATGAGAAATTGAAATACATCAGATTTCGAACTAAAATTATAAAATGTTTTATTTATTTTTCTTTGTCCCAGGACTTGAGCAGAAGGCCAACTCTCAAAGCTGAGCAAAGTAGGCATAGATTTTCTTGACTCAGCCATAGACTGAGATGGTGGAGTAGTAACATCAAAATGGAGTTGTAAATGCAGTTCAGTACTGTAGGTAATGTGAGAGGCAGCACAATGAATCACAGCTAATTTCAATGATTTCCTGAAACTTTCTAGTAAAAAATGATCAATCTTCACACATTCAGAGTGAAATAGTAAATACGTATACATCACAAATTCTCTATTAGCAGCCAGTGTCAAACTGACATAGATTCATGGTCTTTGTGGTTCCTTACAAATAAGGTTGAACATTAGGATATATCTGGCTCCCTTGGCATGCAATGTACAGAGTGCACGCTAAACACCCTAGTAAGCTAAGTTCAGAGAAAAGTTTCCCCACTTACATCTCAGAAGAGACTATGAGCAATTCCTCACTTGTTCTGAACTGCAGAAGCAAGCATGGGCTTGGAATAAAACTAAGAGCATCAAGGAAAGTATATGAAGGAGAAAGGGTAGCAGTGTGTATTTCTCTTTAAATTTTAACTTGTTAATTATCAGCAGGAAAAATGGTGATTTTACATTAACGAGTAACATTTTATTTGTGGATTAAGTAAATAATGTTAGGAGTGCATCTAAAATCTTATTTTGAAAGAAAATATAAGAGAAAGAAGATAACACTAGCCTGAGCAGTGAAAGTATAAATATAATTCATGTTGGGTTTTATCATATTTTCTTAACTTTGAATTTATCATATCTGAAATTAACAACATGCAATATATAATTAAATATATACTTAACAGAACATATTTTCAGAATATTATTTTTGTTTAAATTGATATAAGCCACTTTGTTTCCAAATAAGTCAATTTAACTGTGCTTTTCTAATTACACTCTTTCTACTTTTAGAAAAATCTCCATTCATGTAATAGATATTATGTTTACATGGAAAACTTAGAATTAGTAAAGGTCACAGCAAAACATAACATAGCAATAAAATAAACCAACCATAACATGAATATGATGCCTGTATTCCAGCAGATTTTGTGTGGGGTGGAAGAATTTAATCTCAGTCAATGTGGGAGTTTTCTTTCAGTATCAATGCAATGCAAATAGCATAGAACTCAGACATAAAATGCCAAGACAATACTAACCATATTGAGGCAGATATAACCTTTGCTGAGAACTCCAATGGCCACCTTTAAGATCCTTGATGAATTTAGCAATGAGTTTCAAGACACATTGTCTTCTTAACCTTCATGAAAATTTCTTACAAACACTTTATTCATTTTTTGATCAACATTAATGAAGACTTGATATTCAGATTTATTGTATGTGTTCTATTTGCATTCTGTGTGACAGGAAGACAGCACTGCTAAATTCATCCACTAACCTCAATATAGTTAGCTTTTATCTATCAGGAACATTAAAAGTTATATGAGACAGTTTCATTCCCTCTTTGTTTTTCACTTTTCCCTGAGAAAGATGATGTGGCTGGGGAGCTCACAAACAGAATTTAAATTAATATCTAAATAAATTATTCTGCTACAACTGAAAGTCATGGTATCATCTGAAGATAATCAAATACACATAGCAATGCAAGTATGCCTTGGTGGATACCTGATATTTGTCAAGAAAAATAAAATTCCTTCAAACTTGAGTGATTAGATTTATTAAAAACAAACACAAGCATGGCTTGGAATACATAATAGTGTTACTTGCTAATGTTACTTGATAACTGTAAAAAATTTTGATAGAGAATTCTAACCAATTTTTCTGTTATAAAATACTAGATTTTATGAAATACATTATATATATTATACATTTATTACATATGTTACAATGTATACAGATGATAGATTTCAGTGATGAATTAAATTTAGCAAATATCTTAGTTATTGTGACACACTTATTTAGAATGACCTCCATGTTATTCATAACAAAGAATTACTGCACTGTGGTCATATCTACAGCTTCCATGAAGAGTGAAATAGTTTGACTCACATTTGGAGAGTATCACAAGCCAAAGATGATGAGTAAGATACCAATAAAATAGTTTTTTTGATTTTTACAATTTCTCATTTATGTAAAACAAAAGAAAAGATAACATCAAGAGAGAACATTTAAATAACAATTAAGGGTCAACCCCAAATTTAAAAAAGAGACAAAAATCAAAAATCAAGTGACCATATGTGTGTGGATTTGTATCTGGGTCCTCAATTCGATTCCACTGATCAACCAGCCTGTTGCTGTGCCAGTACCATGCTGTTTTAATTACTATTGCTTTATAGTACAGTTTGAGGTCAGGTATGGAGATTCTTCCGGAGCACCATTTATTGTACAAGATCGTTTTAGCTATTCTGGGCTTTTTGTTTTTCCATATGAAGTTCAGAATTGAACTTTCAATGTCTTTAAAAATTGTGTAGGTATTTTGATAGGGATTGCATTGAATCTGTAGATAGCTTTTGGTAGGATGGCCATTTTTACTACGTAAATTCTCCTGATCCATGACCAAGGAAGATCATTCCATCTTCTCATGTCATCTTCAATCTCTTTCTTCAGAGTTTTGTAATATTTTTCAAACAAGTCCTTCACTTGTTTAGTTAGAGTAATTCCTAAATATTTTATATTGTTTGTGGCTAATGAGAAGGGTGTGGTTTTCCTAATTTCTTCCTCTTCAAGCTTGTCATTTGTGTATAGGAAGGCTACAGACTTTTTTGAGTTAATTTTGTATCCAGCCAATTTGCTGAAGGTGTTTATCAGCTATAGGAGCTCTCTAGTGGAATTTTGAGGGTCACTTATGTACACTATCATATCATCTGCAAATAGGGATAGTTTGACTTCCTCCTTTCTCATTTGGATACCCTTGATCTCCTTTTGTTGTCTTATTGCTCTGGCTAGAACTTCGAGTACTATATTGAACAGATATGGAGAGAGTGGGCAGCCTTGCCTTGTTCCCGATTTTAGAGGAATTTCCTTGAGTATCTCCCCATTTACTTTGATTTTGGCTATTGGCTTGCTGTATATAGCCTTTATTATGCTGAGGTATGTGCCTTTTATCCCTGATCTCTCCAAAACTTTAAACACATATAGGTGTTCGGTTTTGTCAAATGCTTTCTCTGCATCTAAGGAGATGATCATGTGGTTTTATATTTTCAGTTCGTTTATAATGGTGGATTACATTGATGGATTTACATATATTAAACCATCCCTGCATGCCTGGAATGAAGCCTACTTGGTCATGATGAATGATATCTTTGATGTGTTCTTTTATTCATTTTGCAAGTATTTTATTTAGTATTTTTGCATCAATGTTCATAAGAGAAATTGATCTGAAATTCTCTTTCTTTGTTGATTCTTTGTGAGCTTTAGGTATCAATGTGACTATGGCCCCATAGAATGAATTTGGTAATGTTCCATCCAATTCTATGTTTTGGAGTAGCTTGAAGAGTATCGGTATTAGCTCTCCCTTGAATGTCTGGTAGAATTCTGCACTGAAACCATGTGGCCCTGGGCTTTTTTTGTTTGGGAGACTATCAATGATTGCTTCTATTTATGTAGGGGTAATGGGACTATTTAGCTTGTTTATCTGTTCTTCACTCAACTTCGGCAAGTGAAATTGATAAAAAAAAAAAAAAACAAAAAAAAAAAACAAACGTCCATTTCCCTTAGATTTTCAAATTTTGTGGCATGTATGACTTCAAAGTAGGATCTTATGATTCTTTGTATTTCTTCAGTGTCTGTTGTTATGTCTCCCTTTTCATTTCTCATTTTGTTGATTTCAATACTGTCTCTCTGTCTTTTAGTTAGTTTGGCTAACAGTCTGTCTATCTTGTTGGTTTTCTCAAAGAACCAGCTCTTGGTTTTGTTGATTCTTTGGACTGTTTTCTTAGTATCTAATTTGTTAATTTCAGCCCTGAGTTTGATTATTTCCAGACGTCTACTCCTTTTGGGTGTTTCTGCTTCTATTTTTTCTAGGGCTTCTAGTTTTGTCATTAAGATGCTTATGTGTGATGTTTCCAATTTCTTTTTAAAGGCACTTAGTGCTATGAATTTTCCTCTTAGCACTGCTTTCAATGTATCCCACAGATTTGGGGATGTTGTTCCTTCATTTTCATTGAATTTCAGAAACTCCTTGATTTCTTTCTTTATTTCCTCCCTCACCAGGTGTCATTTAGCAGAGAGTTGTTTAGTTTCCATGTATGTGTAGGCTTTTTGTTGTTTTTGTTGTTGTTGAATTGCAGCCTAAGAGCATGGTGATCTGATAGGATACAAGGTATTATTTCAATCCTCTTGTATCTCTTGAGGCTTGCTTTGTGACCTACGATGGGATCAGTTTTGGAGAAGGTTTCATGGGGTGCAGAGAAGAAGGTATATTCTTTCTTATTTGGGTGAAAGGTTCTATAGATATGTGTTAGATCCATTTGACTCATGGCATTGCTTAATGATGTTATTTCTCGGCTTAGTTTCTGTTTTAATGACTTATCCTTCAGTGAGAGTGGGGTGTTGAAGTCTCTCACTATTATTGTGTGGGTATCAGTGTGTGGCTTAAGCTGTTTTAGCAGTCTTTTACAAATGTGGGTGCCCTTGTATTGGGAGCATAGATGTTCAGAATTGTGATGTCATCTTGGTTGACTTACCTTTGATGAGTATGAAATGTCCTTCTGCATCCCTTTTGATTAACTTTGTTTGAAAGTCTATTTTGTTTGATATTAAAATGGCTAAGCCTGTTTGCTTCTTGTGACCATTTGCTTGGAATATTTTTTCCAACTTTTTACACTGAGGTAATGCCTATCGTTATGGGTGAGATGTGTTTCTTGAATGCAGAAGAATGTGGGATCTTGTTTATGCACCCATTTAGTTAGTTTGTGTCTTTTTATTGGAGAATTGAGACCATTGATATTAAGAGATATTAATGACCAGTGACTGTTAAGAATCTTAATTTTGATGTTTGTTCCAGTCGAGTGTTTGTGTAGTTGTATTTTTCTCATGGTATAATTATCTATTTCCTGAGTAGTTTTGGTTGCAGCCTGACCCTTTGGGATGGAGTTTTCCATCTAGTACCTTCTGTAAAGCTGGATTTGTGGATAGGTACTGTTTGAATTTGTTTTTGTCATGAAATATTTTGTTTTCTCCATCAATGGTTATTGATAGTTTTGCTGGGTAAAGTAGTCTGGCCTGGCATTTGTGGTCTCTTAGGGTTTGTAGGATCTCTGTCCAGGGTTAGAATCGACAGCCAAACTCTCCCAAGACAGATTAAGCAAGCCCTAAATAGCTCCTGCCTCACAGAAAGCTCTGTCAGACATATTGGGCCAGAAGGCTAAAGTTGATGTTCCAACATTATAGAAAGATTTGGATAATTGTTCAGGCATCAAAACTTTCCTATTCTTTTTCTCATTGTGGAAGCTGCTTACCTGCATTTCCTGTCTACTCAGATAATTAATTTTATTCTCTCTCAAGTCTCTGATGGGGTTGAAAATCAGATGGTTTAGTTTTATAATTAAGCTTAGCTTTTTTGGGGTTATGATCATTTAGGTCTACATAGATGTTTCAAGTTTATAAAGATGAAAGATATGATAAAGGTTGATTTACATTCAGAATTTTAGACTCCCCAAGATAGGAAAGATGTTTTGTTCAAGGCTGCCAAACACAAATAGCCAAAACACTATGAGTGTAACATTTATATAATTCCTGATTGTTTTGTGGTTCTTCTTGCTGTAGGAAGTTTATTGTATATATGTGTAGTAATATAAATGTATATGTAAAAAAAAGAAAAATTAAAATAAAAAATATAATTTTAATTTATAAATAATTTTTTTTTTAGAATTTTTAACCCTGCAAATCCTTTTTACACCATAAACACTATATACTCAAGGAAGATAGATATAATAATGAATTTGGAATGCCAATAATTCCTTAAAGACAAAATTATCAAGCCCTTTAAAAGTCTAAGTGGAGTTATGACTCATTAGTTAAATCTATGTTTATACAAGAACTAAGAAAAATATCCAAACCCATTTTTAATTAATACTAAAATTTAGTGCATACCGAATTCAAAACCATAGCTCCAAACAACAATCAAGAGGGTGGATTAACAGAAAAAGAATAGAAGTTGTTTACTAAACACATGAAAATATAATTTATCAAAATATAAGACTTGTCATGTTGGAATTCTGATAGTAACTATATAAAATAAGAAAGCATTAGTAAGCTTACTATTATCACTCTCAATTTTTCATTGCAAACATCACCAACACAACTTACATTACACCCATATTACTCTTATACATATATGCTACTACAGGCATTTCTAACATAAAAATATATTAGTTTCTTAATTATAAATATATGGCTATTTAAATCACTACTTATTTTTATTTGACATATCAACATAAAATCTATGCCAAACCACAACTAATTAAAAGCAAATTATCCACAAAGATTGTATAATAGCTACAACAATTTGCTATACTCAAGAATGAACAAAGGTTTCTCTTTTCCATATCCTCCTCAGCATGTGTTGTCATGTATATTCTTGATCATAGATATTTTGTCTATTAAAAATTCAACCTAACCTTGTATTTCTTCAACTGATAAAGATGCAGAACACTTAAATAATAGGTATTTCTTAAACATTTTTATTTATTTCATACAATGGGAAAAAAGATAACATCTTCAACAAATTGTGCTGCTCTACCTGGATGCCTACATGTATAAAAATAGATCCATACTTATTGACTTGCACAAAACTAAAGACGGAGTGGATTAAAGACCTCAATTTAAAATCTGAGACACTAAATCTGTTAGAAGAAAAACTGGGGAAGAGCCTTGAATTCATGCGCAAAGCAGACAGCATACTGAACAGATGAGCAGCTCAGGCTCTAAGATCAACAATTAATAAATGTGACCTCATGAAACAGAAAAGCTTCTGTAAGGCAAAGGACACTGTTAACAGAACAAAACGACAGCCTACAGGCTGGGAAAAGATCTTCTCCATCCTACATCAGATCAAGGGCTTATATCCAATATATATGAAGAACTCAAGAAATTGGACACTATCATACCAAATATCCTAATTAAAAAAAGGGGAACAGAGCTAAACAGAGAATTATCAATAGAGAAATATTGAATGGCTGAGAAATACTTAAAGAAATGGTCAACATTCTTAATCATCAGGGAAATGCAAATCAAAATGACTCAGTGATTCTATCTTCCACCTATCAGAATGGTAAGATCAAAAACTCAAGTGACTGCACATGCTGACAAGGATGTAGAGAAAGGGGAACACTCCTCCATTGCTGGTGGGAGTGCAAATTTGTACAACCTCTTTGGAAATCAATCATATGCTTTTTCAGAAAATTGGGAATAGTGCCTCCTAAAGACCCAGCTATACCACTCATGGGCATTTAAGCATAAAACAAGGGCATTTACTCAACCCAGAATTTAGAAACAATCTAGATGTCCCTCAACCAAAGAATGGATAAAGAAACTGTGGTACACTTTCACTATGGAATACTATTCAGCTAACAAAAACAAAGACATCTTGAAATCTGCAGGCAAATAAATGTAACTAGAGACAATCATCATGAGTGAGATAACCAAGACCTGGAAAAACATGCATGCTACATACTCATTTATAAGTGGATGTAAGCCCAACATTGATGTCCTTTGAGAGCCTCCCCCAGCTTGGGATCTAGACAGATACTAAGACTGAAAGCCAGACTTCCCCTTGACTTGATTGCTTTCCGTTGGTGGAGAGGCCTGGTGGCAAACAGAGGAAGGAGAAGCAAGCTATCCAGATGAGATCTGATTGTCTGTGGCCACATAGTAGGCGAGGAGGTCCCCTTCTCTAAGAGGTCTATGAGAGGATAATAGGATGAAAGAAAGAGTGGGGTGATGGGAAGATACAAGTGAGATGTGATATGAATAAATTATTTAAAAACAAGAAAAAAATAAGAGTTGCAAATTGTATGGAAGAGATGGTGGATGGAAAGACCTGGAGGGGTATGTCAGAAACTCCACAAGGAGACTATCAATGCTGGACCCAGGGGCACACTAAAAAACCTGGTTCACCAACCAAGGATATTGTGTGCAAAGAACCTAAAACCCCTGTTCAGGTGTAGCCAATCGACAGCTCATCATCCAACTGGAGAAGGGGAGGGAAGAAGGGAACCCTGCCGCTGACATGAACTCTAGTGCCCCTGATTTGATCCCTGCCCCTTGGCAGAGAGGCTCATTGGGAACACAGAGGCAAGGGATGCAGCTATCCAGATGAGACTTGATAGGCTGTGGTCAGATGATGAGAGGGGAGGCCCCTGGAAGTCAGAGGTTTAGGGGAGTGGAATAGGGAAGAATAGGGAGAGAGCATGCAAGCAGGGCGATAAGAGCAAGGGGATTAAAACTGAGATATTATGTAAATAAATTATACTTAAAATATGTATACAGAAAGAAAATTCTTTCATCTTCTAAGGACTTTTTCCATCTTTTCAAGGATTTGAAATTTTCATTGTGTGTGTTTTTGTTTTTGTTTTGTTTTTTTGTTTTGTTTTTTGTTTTGTTTTTTTTTTTTACATTTTTGGGTATGTTTAATCAAATATAATTTTGAGACTTTTATAAAAGGATATATTTTTAATCTCTTTCACAGAATGCTTGTTATTGATATGTAGAGAGTAGCTTTTCTAAGTTGGCTTTTTGCTGCTATTTCCATGAAAGTATTGATCATTTCTGAAAGTTTTTTCATAATTATCTGTACTTTTCATGCGTAATGTCACATTTTCAAGTAGGAATTATTAGACCTCACACAAGTGGACTAGCTCTCATTATACCGGTGGATGCTATGCAAGCTGCAAAGAGAGAAATGTATTCATAAGTCTGGAATAGTTTTTAAGAGTGTGTACCATAATAATGACAGAAGATCCAAGATATCCTCAGTTCTGTGATAATGTAAGTTAAATCTTGAACATAACCATTAACTATATAACTACACTTAAAGCCTGACCATTAGGTGAACATTCATAACTTGTACTGAAAAAAAGAGTAATTACTTACCCATGACTCAAGAAGTACTAGTTACTAGAGCAGACACAATTGCTGTCTTTTTACTTTAGGCCTCACTATTTAAAAAGATTATATATATGTATATATATATGTGTGTGTGTGTGTGTGTGTATGTGTGTGTGTGTATACATGTATCCCTACAATGAAGCTTAGGGAACATTGCAGAAGTAGTAAGATACTTTAAAATCAAGAGACCTACTATAAGACACTGTCTTCTGCACATGGAAACAATTCTACAAGTATAAATCTCATTAATATGGATTCCTAAATAAGGCATTGTTAATGACCACACAAGTTAAATTACCTATTGGCATGATGGAAATTTCTCAAGGTCTAACTCGTATGTGTGGAGTCATAGGATATGAGTGTCTTCTGAGAGATTTATACAGGTATGTGTTTTCTGACAGTTTATCTACTTTCAAGTAGTTATCTCTAAATATACATGAGCAACACTAAGTCCATTCAGCTTTGTGTATATATTATATGCATGTACACATATGTACTAATAATATTTATTGAATAAATCAAGAACATGAGGAGGAGTTCATGGAAAGTAAGCAAGAGAGGAGAGGGTATAATAGAAATTACGTAAATGTAGTATAATCATAAAATTATCAAAAAATTAAAAAATACTTTCTATGGATTATAGAACACAATACAAGGCAGCCAGTGAAAATGTTAGACACATATTATAGAAATTCCTTTAAATGACTTTCCTGGCATTAGAGGCAGGTTAAAAATTATGTTTAGAAAGCCATCATGAATTATTATAGCTACCTGTGAAGTGTCTTGTTAAATTAACTTTCTATTCTTAATTTAGTATTTTTAATTAGATTTTAATCTTTCACAAAGCTCCTGGAACTTTATGTGAGCTTTTGCTTATGTATGTAATATTCTGATGGACAGATTTACAACATCATTGAACTGACAATGAGGGCTTAATTGCCATATATATATATATATATATATATATATATATATATATATATATATATGAAAGTGCTTCAGCGACATGATAAATATTTCAGGGCACTAGATTGGTATAACTGCTTAAGAGGAAAAACGATGTTGGGGCAGGGATGCTAAGTGGGTAAAATGCTTGCTGCACAATAATGAGAAGATGACTTAGGATCTCTCACATCCACACAGATATCTGGGCTCCATGGCACATGCCTTTATTCCCAACACTGTGAATGATTATTCAGGCAAGTATCTGGGGATCCTGGCCAGCCTATTTATTTGAGTTGGTTAACTAAAGTTCCAGCAAGAGACTCTGAAAAATATGGTTGCAAGTAAATAGTAAGAGACAACCATAATCAGCCTTTTGCCACTATAGATATGTGAATAGGCAAATGGACTCACACACATATATTACAACATAAGGAAAGATCATAGTTTTCACAACCATGATCAAACAGAATAGTATATCTCATGAAGTTTATACATAAGTACATTCTGTTAAGGGCTATTTGACAGCTAGCATGGAGACCTAATGCTGTAAGTGCATCCTAAATTATGCATACATGAAGGAGATAAAAATGAAATTACCAAATAATGGGAGGAAAAAATTCCAACTAGACATCTTTGTCACCAAATGACTCTTCCTGTACCAAAAATTTGCTATGTCTAACCGAGTTGTTGGCCTCCAAACACCTTAGGCTGTTGACAAGATGGTAGGTTGTTCTCCGCAAACTGATGGCAAGTCCCACTTGCTGAAAATAACACCTACACAAATTATTGAATATGGAGAAGTTGAGCTAGTACCTATGTTCTAAGGTTTTGGTACAGGAAGTTACTCTTCATGCTACCAAAGAAGAAATGTAAACATCAATCCAGTCAAAACTCTTTATCTACAAGAGTGCCCTGCCTGAAGTATATGTTAGTCCCATGGTGGCCAAAAGCTTGGGGGAATAGACAGATTTGATTTAAGAACCATGCCCATCATTGGTAATGTTAACCAAGAAAAAATAAATCTGGAGGTTAGATAGATCACAGATGTATAACAAAATGACATACTATTGTTCTACTAAAAGAATTAAATGACTCCTAAGGACATTCTCCTGTAATCATAGTCCAGTCCTTTGCACAGCCAGTACAGCAGAAGTTTCTTCCTGCAGCAGATGGGAACAAACACAGAGATTCACAGCCAGACATTATGGAGAGAGTGAGAGACCTTAGAACACTTAAACCTAAATGAGATGTCTCCATCATACCCTCTCTTTTTACTGTTCGTATTTACCTATTTTTTTATTTACTTATTTTTAAAATGAGTTCTGGTTCAATGTTTTAAAGGATCCTGAATGTTCAAATGATTGTGTCTTTGAAACTATATATGTTTCTTGATCCTTTGTTTGTTTGTTTGAATGTGTTTTGTTGTTGTTGTTGTTGTTGTTTTGCCTATTCCAATATGTGGAGCTTTGTTCTATTTAATTTGTTTATTTTTTATTATAATTAAGAATACTGTTATTTTTGTAATGAGACATAGAAAGGCAGTGGATCTGGATAGTGGTGAAAATGAGGAAAAACTGGGAGGCCTAGGGGAAACCATAATCAGGATATATTATGTGAGAAAAAAAATAAATGTTATTCAAAGTAAAAATGATCATCAAACAACCATAGATACTTAGTGACTGCTAAAAGTATGTAAATTTGCTTTTCCTAGAGGTAAGCCATCTAATTAGTTATTAAGTACAAAGTTGCCATCCCTTAAACCACAAATGCACAACATTCATCAATACATTTCTATTTCTTAAATTATGCATAATTATCAATATGTATAAAAATAATGATTAAAATAGTATATTAGAACTGGAGGAATGGAAGGAGTTGGAGGGAAGAGAGTTGAGGGATTTTGTTGAGAAAATGAAGGGAAAGCTGATACAATTACATTTTAAATAAAATATATGACATAAGCTAGAAAAAATATATTAAAATATTGGCATAACACAAGTAATATAAGATTGTGTTTGTGCGTGTGTGTATGTTCATTTAGCATAACAGTCAAGTAGAGGCTTGTATGTGAGAGAAAGCACAGAAAAAGACAGAAAAATGAATGCAAAAAGAAAACAATTCTGAGATTAAAACTTTAAAAACTATGCAGTAAAGAAACTTCAGGAATAATACATAAAAGAAAAAACTAAGGGAGCTTGTAAGAATTGGGAATTGCTAATGATCAAAATCACTAGCTACACAAGAAAATGCAATTCAGACAAAAATTTTCTGTCGATTGAAATGTACAATTTTCTAAGATTTGATTGAGCTTTTAGTTCCAAATTTTGTGGGATTATATTAGATAATAAAGGTAATTTGCAAAGTTTTCAGGATTTCTCAAAACCTAGTCATATACATTTTAATTGAAAGACATAATTAGATTTATATTTACACATCTGTCAGAGAAAATTAGAAGAGTGTAGGCACCTTTAGAATTCAGTGTTTACTTCAGCAAACATTCTAACATTCCCTTGCAAGAATTCCCAGTATATTGCATAGTTAAAGAGGATGCAGGGGCCAGAAAGACTTTGCTAAGGTGGGCTTTCTCCTCCAGAGTTGAAACATTATTAGGTGGAAGTACGTACAAATGGCTTCTCATGCACAGCATCACAGAAGTACATACACATGGTTTCTCATGCACAGCTTCACAGAAGCACATACACATGGTTTCTCATATACAGCATCACAGAAGTACATACACATGACTTCCCATGTACAGCACTACAGAAGTACATACCCATGACTTCTCATGTATAGCACTGCAGAAATACATACACATGGCTTCTCATGTCCAGCTTCACAGAAGTACATACACATGACTTCTCATGTACAGCACTATAGACGTACATACACATGACTTCTCATGTATAGCACTACAGAAATACATACACATGACTTCTCATGTCCAGCTTCACAGAAGCACATACACATGACTTTTCATGTACAACACTGGTTTCAGTTAATTAGTACAACATTAAACTTTAGATAAATGCATGTCTTTAGCAGGGATTAGAAGTATTTTAGTAAGTTCTTTACTGTCACCTACAACTTTCCAGGAGAATTGTATTCCTCATTTGGTTCATCTACTGTTTCTGTTGATCTGTTGATTAAAACATTTGCATGATATTGGACCCAAGTTTCAAACATTTCCACTGAAATAATGTTCAAGGAGATATTTACAATATTATTTATAGATCCATTAATGCTGGAAAGGATAGAGCATACCCATTCCATGTATACTCATATTGCAACAATGGTAAACATATCTCACATTACTATACACATTAGTACAATGAGCCATACATTTTCAAAACAGTAAGATCACATTTGGACAGAACTATGTAAATTTTATTTTGAATTACTTGAAATGCTCTTATCTATTTATTCTTCAAAGCAGTCAAAGGCTTGAGGTGCAAGCACAAAGCCTGCACAAAAGCATCTGAGCTGGGAAGCAGTGAGCTTGTCCTGGGCCCTCATATTCCATTACATTTCTAGATTTTACTTGTTTAAATTAATTTTGTAATTCTTTTTCATGTAATCTACTTCACTGTTTACATCATAAGTACAATAATACCAAAACCATTTTTAAAAAGCCAACAAGTAAGTCAGTGCTGACCCAAGTCAGAAGCTGCACCTATAGATTCTCCCCAATTTCTTAGGAAGTGAAGAAAGAAAGAAACTACAGAAATACTCAAGCAAATAAGGAAAATCCCAAGAGATGTCAACCACACACAGTCAGCCCTTGGAACATGCATACAGCTCACCTTATACTGATAGGCAGGTTGTGTAGAACATATATGTGTATACATACAGATATATTCATAGGCTTATAACATATAGGAGGGTTTGAAGTGAGCAATGACAAAAATAATTTAACTATATTATAGTCACTAATAAATGAAATAATAATAAAATAATTCTGTAGTGATAATATCAGCTTGCCGTTGATGATATAAATTCAGAATATCTTGTGTTAGTGGCTCCACATATGTTAATGTCAAATATCTTGAAGATTTATTATGAAGATTTTATACAATACAAATATGTACTTAAAAAGAAAAAAGAGATTGAGGTTGTTGTTTTGTTGTTGTTGCTGCTGCTGTTTTTTTTTTTTTAACCAATTAGGGCATGTAATTGGAGTGATCACCCAATATCAGTAGCTTTAAAATAGCCTGAGCGACACACACACACACACACACACACACACACACATACACACACACACACACACACACACACACACACACACACACACATATATATATATATATATATATATATATATATATGTCTGTATAGCTGACAAAAGAGTAATATCCAAATTACTTAAAGACCTCAAGAATAAACATCACCAAACCAAGTAACCCAAATGAGAAATGGTGTTCAGAGTTAAACGGATTTTATGATCAATGTCCTTAGTCATCAGAGAAATACAAATCAAAACAAATCAAACATTCCATCTTATACCCATCAAAATTTCTAAGATTAAAAAACTCAAGCCATATCACATGCTGGCAAGGATGTAGAGAAAGAAGAATGCTCCTTCTTTGCTGGTGGGAGTGCAAACTTGTGCAACTACATTGGAAATCAATCTGGTACTTTCTCAGAAAATTGGGAATAGGGCAGCCTCAAGACCAAGTACACCACTTCTGGCCATATAATCAAAAGATGCTCCACTATACAAGGACATTTATTCAACTATGTTCATAGCAGCCTTATTTGTAATAGCCAGAATCTGGAAACAACCTAAATGTCTCTCAGTTTAAGAATGGATAAAGAAACTGTGGTACATTTACACTATGGAATACGACTCAGCTATTTAAAACAAGGAAATCTTAAAATTTTCAGACCAATGGAAGGAACTAGAAATGACCATCCTGAGTGAGATAACACAGACCCAGAAAGACACACATGGCATATACTCACTTATAATTGGATATTAATTCAACATGGATGTCCTCTGAGAGTCCTCACTCAGAGAGGCATTGGAACAAATGCTGGGACTTGCTGTTGAGACTCCAGGTGAGAGTGGTACGGAAGAATGGGGAGACAGAAGGACCCAGAGGGTGCAGGAACCACACAAGAAGAACATCAGGGCTGGTGTATCTGGACCAGGGGGCCTGTAACAAACTGTTGTACCAACCAAGGACAGTGCATGCAGTAAACCTAGACCCCCTCATTCAGATCTAGCCAATGGACAGCACATTTTTCACAGTTGTGTGAAGACTGGGGACTGACTCTGATATGAAATCTGGTGTCACCTATTTGACCAGTTTCTCTTAGTTTGGAGGCCTGGTGGCACACAGAGGAAGGGGAAACAGGCTATCTGGATGAGACTTGATATGCTGTGATCATATGGTGGGGGAGGAAGTTTCCTCTGTCACAGGTCTAGGGGAAGGGAATACGGTGAAAGGGGGGCATGGAATGGGAAGATACAAGTGAGGGGATAACAGTTATTAAAAATATGAAAGACTATAGAAATGTTTACCTAGAAACTGTTGCTACTTATAAATATAAAAAATAAACAGTGCAAAATGTGGGTATTAAAATTAAGAAAACATTTTATCACTTTTTTTAAGCAGAGTTAGCATTTACCATTGGTTAATACCTCAATTATTGTTCAATTTTAACTCTGTATTTTAACCTACACTTTGGGGCTCCATATTCTTTGAAAAGTGGAAGCTATACTAGTATCTGTGGTGAAAATGAATTCTTTCTTCTCTTTCAATTGCAGTTCTTTCAGAGCAATTGTTACAGGAGAAAAAGTCACAGGAACCCTGAATGTAGAATTGATGAAACACAGGAAGGTGAGGTGGGAACAGGAAGGTGTTAGATCTGAAAGAATAGAGCCGTGCAGCCTTCTCCCAGTGTGTGCTGACTTGGGTAAACCTTATCATAATTTCATTTTTGACAAAGAAAAATGTAACAATGTGTTTGACTGCATTTGACCCCAGCATTTTACTACCCTTTGTTAAAAAACAAAGCAAATCACTATCCATTATTAGAAGTGATGAAGACAAATTTAAATTCTCTCTTAAAGAAACTGTTTCCTGTTTATTACATTTCCTGGAGAAATATTAAAGAGGAGATATTTTAATTGTTCAGTAAATATCAAAGAATAGAGCCTCTGAGATAGGTCAAGAGTAAGTGTGATTGATACAAAGCCAGACAACCTGACTTCAACACCTAATCAGAACATAGAAAGAAGATAAGTTTCTCTCTGACCGTCACATTCATGTTGTGTCACAAGTATAAATAGGTGCTCATAACAACATAATCACATGTAAATATGCAAATACATACACACACACATGCACACACACTGAATATTGAAAAGTAACTATAGTGCTGTTGTAAGAAAGACATAAAAATATAGAGTGGAATATATGGTGTGTTAAATGTATTCAAACCAAAAAAATTATGGTATACTTACAAAAACAAAAACAAAAGAACAACAAGCAACAACAACAACAACAAAACCACTGTGCATGGCATTCTACATATTTGTGTGTTTGTGGTTGAGTTAGGGCTTACATGTAATGAATGGAGCTACTGGAAAATGGTATTTTAGGTAGTACATTCACTAAACTTTACATTGTTAACAATAATCATAGATTTTGTCCATAAACAACATCATTCTTTTGACTTTGAAATAATTGCTATGGGAAATCTGTTGGACTTGGTGTCTACAATGACACTGCACTGATTTTCCTTTCTCACCAATTCAAAAGGGACTAGTGAATAATGACTCCTGAAAATCATCTCAGGATTTTGTTTGAAGTCTCAGCCAGCCAATAAGCGTGAACATTAAGTTGGCTACAAAATTTAACTGCTAGAATTAGTATTTAACTAGTTATCCCTAAGGGCCCATTGAGGTTTCTGTCTAGTTCCTATTTCCAGAGACTGTTTTAGCACTTATTTCTAGCTAATGATATGGTGAGTCCTTATAATTGGCTTAATTTACTAAAAACTGTTACTTGGCATTCGGATGCAAGTTAAATTAAGTTCTGACATTTACTGCTCATTTTACCTTGCCTTAAATATGATTAGTTTTTAATAACACAGCATGTCCATGGTTCTATTAGTTTCTTTCACACAAGGCTCAGAAACCTAATGGCTTAGTATTGGGCCCAAAATGTTCCAAAATTTAGCTATGAAAATAATGTTTATTAATCTATGAAAATAGCTTTAATCATTTTTCCTATCAAAATTATTGATATATTTTTATGTTATTCATTAACTCTGTTGGCCTTATTTTTATTTTTGACATTATAATTACAACATTTCCCCCTTCACTTTACTCCTTCAAAATCTTCCAAAATACCACTCCTGACTTTCTATCAAATTAATGGCTTCCTTTTTAAATGTTATTACATGCATATAGGTTTATGTATACATATATATTAACAAATATAATCTGTTAAGTTCATTTATGTTACTTGTATGCGTGTTTTAAATACATTAAAAGAAGTTCTTGTTTATAATATCTGAGAAATGTCTTGACTTCTTTATCGTGATTTTCTCTTTGTAACATCTTTACTTAGTCTTGGACTAGTGCAAGTTTGCATAAGATATCATGTCCATGTTTAAAGGTCATCATGATCTTCAAACTGATGTGATAAGCAAGCAAAAACATGGACCGAAGTTGCTTCACTTTTTGAGAACTGTCCCCAATAATTCCACTATGTTACTCAATTGCAGACAGAAACATAAACTTATTACCCGCGTCTTCACCACCATATTGGTCTTTGTCATATGACAGTCCTTAGTTACAACAATATTCAAAAATTAAAAATAAAAGAATAAATAACATTCACAAAATATGAATATGTCTTTCTATAATGAACTGAATACTAACAACTCAGGCAATGCCTAGATATTGGTTCACATTATTAAAAATGAAAGGTACAATCTTCTGAAATCATTTCAGTGGTGTCTATTTTCACGTCCTTACGTCAATCCAAATTAACCCAGAAGCTATTTATGTACTCTAGAAAGATATACACAAATATTATAGAGTTGGAAATATTTGTGCATAGAAATGACCGATAACTGAATAAGAGAAATAACCAATGCTTCCTGTACAATTATCAAAAATGAAAAAAAAGAAAGCCTCACAACTTATCATTTCACAGATGTCATATTGAAAAGAATGGAAATATTAGGAAAACAAGGATGTTATGAACAGCTTCTGAGTCCTTACTTCTAATATGGAATTATTGAAAAAGTAAAACATATACTGTAAGCAAATAACTTGCCAGAACAAAAGTAGAATTGGCTAGAAATGTGATTAGTCCCATGATTTTCTAAAACCTCATGATATGTTTTCTTCCTAGTAAAAGCAAATGCTCTATTGTGTAAATGAACTTTATTTACGGTCTTGACATTTTTATGACCAATACATATGTTCTTAAATTGTAATATATTCAGTTAGATCCTTTTAGAAAGATGAATAAATTGTACAAAACTGAAAAAAATTCAAGTTTACTCAAAAATTATTGCAAAATCAGCCTCCCATTAAAAAGGAAGAATTGTATATTAATTGGTTTTCTTTGTGTAGAAGATGACAAAATATTTCTTGGATGACTGAGGTTATTATGAACATACTGCTTTAGAAAATAAATTCCTATAAGTTCACCATTTCTCACAATATAATAATGTAATATATAAACACTGAAAGAAATACTAAAAAACACAAAATTATTAAAAGAACATGTAGGCCCAAGATGCTCCACTGAACAACAATGGCATATCCTCAACTATGTTCATAGCAGTCTTATTCATAATAGCCAGAATCTTGAAACAACCTAGATGTCCCTCAGTCAAATAATGGAAAAAGAAAAGATGGTACATTTATACTATGGAATACAACTCAGCTATTTAAAACAAGGAAATCTTGTGCAGGCAAATGGATGGAACAAGAAATGATCATCCTAAGTGAGTTAACCAAGACCTAGAGAGACACACATGGTATATACTCACTTATAATTGGATACTAGCCTAAAATGGATGTCCTCTGAGAGTCCTCCCTCAGCAGGAGACTAGGACAGATGCTGGCACTTGCTGTTCAGACTCCAGGTGAGAGTGGTATGGAAAAATGCGGAGATAGGAAGACCAGGAGGGCCCAGGAACCATACAAGACCATCAAGGTTGACAGATCTGGACCGAGGGGGGCCTGTAACAATCTGCTGTCCAAACCAAGGACAATGCATGGATTAAGCTAGACCCTCTATTTAGATGTAGCCAATGGACAGCTCATTTTCCACAGTTGGGTGTAGAATGGGGACTGACTCTGACACTCACTCTGTTGTCACCCATTTGATCTATTTCCCCTTGGTGGGGAGGCCTGGTTGCACTCAGATATGCAGGCTATCCAGATGAGACCTGATAGGCTGTGGTCATGTGGGTGGAGGAGGAAGTCCCCTTCTGTCACAGGTCTTTAGGAGGGGAATAGGGTGAAAGAGGGAAGGAGGGGTAACAGTAAGATACAAGTGTGGGGATAACAATCATGATGTAATCTGAATAAATTATTTTTTAAAAAAGAAGGTATAGGTCAAAAGTATTTTGTTCTTAACAACACTCTACTATGAAAACTAAGTACTAAATAGCCACAGAAACTTGGTAGTGAAGACAGAACTTGTATCAAGATACAACTTTTTCTGTAGTATGCTTCCTCATACTACAAATATTGGTAGGGCCAAGTTATCTTGAATTGTCATTGTATGTATATGTATATGTATATGTATAGACTATATATTCCTAAATATATATCTGGCCCAGTGTTTAGTTTTCAAAGGATGACATTTTAACCTTTGGCGCATATACTTATTTTATTACACATAAATGAAAAAATTACATACACACAAGAAGAACCATGAAACAATCATGGATTATATGAATGTTACATTCATATTGTTTTGGCTAATTGTATTTGGCAACCTTGTAGACAACATCCTTCCTATCTTGGTGATTCCAAAACTCTGGATGAGAATCAATATCCATTGTACCTCTCATTTCTGTCAAATTAAAATAGCTATTTAGCCCTAAAAATATCTTAATTCCTAAATAGCTAAGGTTAATTCTAAGATGAAACTATCTGATCTTCAACCCCATCAGAGACTTGAGAATAGGTGAAACTTAGTTACTTGAGTGAACTAGAAGTGCAAGTCAGCGGCTTCCAAAATGAGAAAAAAAAAAAAAAAAAAAAAAAAGACAGAGACAGTTTCCCTGAAAGGTCACCCAAAACTCTCGATTATATTGGACGATCATCTTCAGCCTTCTGGCTCTATATATATACAACAGAGCTATTTTCAAGGCAGCAACCACTGAAGACTTGCTTAACCTGTATTGGCAGAGTTTGGCTGTTGACTCTGCCTTTATCCAAGCTTGCCAATTTTTAGGCAGAATTCTATCTGTGGCAGAAATGAGGACATTTTGCCCAGTAGCTGGTTTGTCACATTTGAAGCCATTTTCACAAGGAGTTCCTTTGATGATGATCATCTTCTTGAGATACGCTGGGTGTTGCCAGGAGTTATCCTGTCCTGTCAGTGAATCTTTATTGATTTACATTCAGAATTTTAGATGCACCAAGATATGAAATGTATTTTCTTCAAGGCTGTCAAATACAAATAGCCAAAACACTAAGAATGTAACATTTATATAATTTCTGACTGTGTCATGTATCTTCTTGCTATAAGTAATTTATTGTATATATGTATAATAATATAAATGTATATGTAAAAATAAAAAATGTTTAAAAAATATTAAAAATGTCTTTAAATGTAATGTTCTGTGGGTCTCTAAGACTTTGAAGACCTTGTCTAACTATTTTACCTTATCTGTCTATAGGATCATATCCATAGCCAAACCGAGGATGTATATTCCTGTGATAAGAACAGATTGGTAGACATGCTTGGTGTACACTCACTCATAAGCAGATATTAGCCACTTAATTCAGGATAGCCATATTGTACTACAGAGACTGATGTGCCAACCAAAGACCATTAGGATGCAGACCTAGACCCTAGGCTCAGATATAGTAGATAGGCAGCACAGTCTCCTTGTGGGTCCACAAATAGAAGAGTGGGAACTACTTCTGATATAGACTCTAGTATTTCAACGTTGATCACTTCCCCCTGGAAAGATGGCCCTGACAGGCCTCAGAGGAAGAGGACACAGATAGTACAGATGAGACTTGATAAGCAGAGGTCAGATGTTATGGGAGGAGGGCTCCCCTATCTTAGGGTGAGAGGATGGAGGGAGAGGAGATGAGGAAGAGAGGAAGGGGTAGGGAGGTGATGAGGGAGGGGCTACAATCGGGATGTAAAGAATTCAAACTGAAAAATGAGTAGGTAACTTATAGTGCTAAACCCACTACATGAGAATAGCTCTAAGACTGGTTGAGACATGAGTGGACATGCATAAACAAGGCTTCTTATTGGTCACAGAATCCCTGTGTCTTATTATTAGGTGCCATTCTTCATATGGCATGAGTAAAAATTAGTATTAATTCTTTCTTCTTCTCATACAAAGAGCAGAGAAGAAGTCTTATTTGTTCTGTGCATCATGTACACTTTATATAGTTATAATTTTAGGACTGTATAATGCTTGTGGGAATTTATGTGTTTTCAGAACATAAGAACTGGACACTGAAGCTGGATCAGACCTGACAGGATTCATTCCTCTCAGCATGCTGCATGCTGACATCCTGCATCCTCCATGTTCCAGCCCCAAGTGCTTCAGTTGCTGTTATTCAGCAAAACAGGACAGCTTCAAAGAAAGCTTCTGATACAAATTGGTCAGCATTTCAGACTGTCCCATACAGGACTACTATTAAGTCTGGAATTTCTCAACATTCAGAAACAAATGTTATTCCTGGCTTCATTAACCATGTTCCCTAATTTTATCACAACCCCTACAAATGTACTCTTTACCTGAAAAGAGGCAGAAAAAACCTTAAGAGAACAATGCCCCATTTCCCCTAAAGGGGTTTGGGTAGGTTTTTGTTTGTTCTCTTGGGCTACAGAGGCTTTAGGGATTGCTTATAACTTATAATTGGCCTTATTTAGAGAGAAAATTGGCACAGTCTTTATATTGTCACTTTTAAGTATTTTATCTGTGCTGAGTCTTTGGTATTGGTTTAATTACTTTTAATCAAGTTCGTTTGAATGACATATCATTTCTCTCAGAACTCCAACTTCTCCTACAGTGAGCACAGCTGCATGCTATTTACAGTAACTATGATCCTCTCCAGGCATCCTATACATGATCTGAGACTGTCTCCATCCAGTGGACAAGCCCTTATATGGAAATACCAAGATCCAGTAGTTTCTTATTAGAGATTCTTCCTCTTGATACACATGAAAATCTTGGCAGTTGATTTCTGGTAGAATCATTTTCTTCCTTATTTTTTTTAACAGGAAGGCAATTTTTGTTTCATTTCAAATAATAATGTTACTTTATTTCCCACATGAATTGATCTTTCTTATAAAATTGAAACATGGTGTTTTAAAGATATCACTTCCTTACCTTAGGGATTATGCTGGTCAAACTTCCTTGAATGTTTGTGTTGTAGAAATCTCTTGATCCTAGAAAAATTTCACTGCCTGTGAAGCACAGGAGCTTTTTTAATTGATACTCTTTGGGACAATAACATGTTCTTTTTTTAATAAAGGAAGGTCTTCTAAACATGCCTTCACTACCTAATGAAGAACACACTCCTTATATATAGCATACTCTGTTTGCACTGGTGGTTTGATGTATACCATAGGTGGTCAAAGAGCAAACAGATTGAAGTATTTAATATGATGGATTGTTATTTGGGATGAGAATATTTATGGAGTCTAAGAGTATAAATGAAAGTCATTATCATTAGGAAAATATTCACATGAATCATTATCTCATGCATATCATCCATGACATTTCACCAGCAAATCTTTGTAATAGTTTAGTCACCTGGAGGAATAATATAAAGAGTCATGAAGTTTAATGTTAAAGAGTATTGAAAACCTAATATGGAAATATTGCCCTCTTTTTAAATTTCTGTCCATCTGTCTTCAATCACAGCTTGAAATATGCCCAAAGTTCTCTTCTTATATTATATTTCTTCTCAAGGCTCATATTTCATAAGATGATATCAAGCCCCAGAAGTAATATATCTGTGGATTCCCGTATTCTATGACTTTTTCAGAATGTCATTCTGGTTTGTAAATTGCAATGTATATACCAGTAAAATGGGGGAACTGATGCAGTTTCTTAAATATTCCAAGTAAATTCTGGTTCTTCTTCATCTTAATCCTCAAAGGAAGAACTTTTAGATGCTGTTGGGTAAAGAATTGTGATATGAAGGTTAAATTACATCTTCCAGGAAATCCTGATATGAAATCCTATATTCTTTTACAAAGATGATGTACATTAATATTCATATAGATAAAAAATGAAAGCCATGTGAAAGAGCAAAAGAAGGCCAAGAGAAATGTAGCACTGTTTTAAGGTGTACTGCAATGTACAACCCTTATTTATTGAAGTTCAAGCCCTCTAGGATTTATTTCGTATTTGCCTATTTGTTTGGTTTTTGGAGACATAATTTCAAAAGCAGTAATTACACTAAAAAGGTCTTTATAGTGAGTCCTAAATAAGTGGTGCCCTTAGAAGAAGGGGCCTTTAAAATACACAAAAAGAGACATTGGTAGATGCATGCTCAAAGATTAAGCAATGTGAAGAAAAAGCAAGAAACTAGCCAAAACTCATGAAAGAAGGAAGCCTCTCTCAGAAGTAATCAAGCCTGCTGTTTCTTTAACTTTGACTTAATTGATAACAAGCATAAGAATGATTTTATATAATTTCAGCCACTCACCAGGAAGACATTTATTATAGACACAAAGGCTGGCTTACACATATGGGCTATGACAACTGAGGAAATGGTTAATAGTAAACAAATAAACAAAGGCAATTTCAATATTGAAAATAAGATGCTACTCAAAGAAAGAATAAGCAGGCTATCAAGATGAGACTTGATAGGCTATGATCAGATAGTGGGGGAGGAGGTGCCCCTTGGTCTTAGACCAAGAGAGGGGAATAGAGTGAAAGCAGGAGGGAGGGAGGATCGGAATAATACAAATGATGGGATAACAATCTAGTTGTAATCTGAATAAATTAATAAAATTAAAATTAAAAATAAAATAATATGCTACTATTTAATCTATGTCCTCTGAGAGCCTACCTATATATTTCTAACACCTTGCATTCTTCACAATGATACCTTGAACCTAGGAGTGGACACATGTCTTCACTTTTAAACTCTCAAGGTTGTGGTCATTGATTAAATTGTCCAGATCAAGCTACAGTATCTTATGTGGCAGAAGAAGACCTAGGAACTCAAAAAAGGAAATAGTGCTTCTCAGATATCTAAGGTAAAGACTAGGCTGGCTGTGATAATGTTATTCTCTGAACTCATAGTTGGCATATATACCCTAAATTACAAGAGAACCTCGTCAGACAAGGCACAATATATGGAGTCTTTCAATCAAAAATTTTAAGATGCAAGAATGAGTGCAAACAAGGATACCCAATTAAGAGTCTGACTACAAAATTTTTATCCAAATGTGTGGTATATTGACTAAGAAATTCAGATTCAGGTTACACAGAAAACAGGGATTGCTGAGACCTGTGACAGCACTGACATCATGCAGTCATGGCTTTTTATCATGACAGCCTCTGCATACAGCCGGGGTACTTTGGCAGTATTCAGGCAATGTAAGTAATAAGCTTTAGGAAAGCAGCATTTTACATTATGTACTTTCAAAGTGTCCTTCACAATATGTTTGACATTTGGACCCTTGACTTATTTCCCTAGTAATACCTGGTGTCTTCAACACATTTTTTACTCTATATTTTTTCATTTGACTAGTAAGACTATAGTTTCTATTTCTTTTTAAAATTCATTATGATACTGTGCTTTCCCCCATATATGATGGGTTGTGAGAAATCACTACTGTATTTTACATGCAGAATTCTGCAGGCAGTTGATGAAGTTTCCAATTTCTATTTTCTATATTTATATATAGCCTGGGTAACCTGGACTAATTAAAATGTTCATGGATAAATAGTTTGAACAGGGGAGCCATACTAGTACATATGGGCATATAAACGAAAACTGCAAATACATATGTGCATGCCTACAAATATTTAAATACAATATGTAATCTACTGAGATGTTGAGGATATTTACTAAAGCAAATAAAATAAAAGGAAACAATTTACACTATATCTTAAATAGCTCTATCCTTTGTATTCATGATACATAAGCTATTTTAACTTTTAACCATAAAACATTGAATTAGTTGATTATACAAAATGTCACATTTCATGAACACTTTTCCTTGTAATCATTGTACTTTTAAAAGTACACTAAAACATGTCTCAGCTTATAGTGCAAGGTATTCACTATGAGCATGCCATAAACATACTTTTTAAATGTTTACAGGAAAGGAGAAACTTGTCACCACACCTGGAATCACTCACACTGACTCACTTTCTATAAAAGAAGAAATATTCACTTCATTTAATGCAGCCTCCTTTTATTTGGAGATAAGGGTATGCTGAAATTACTTTTTACATTATGTGTGATATCATACAAAAGAAACTCAAAGTTGAAAGTCAATAATCTCTAATCCTCAAATCTCACCATTTTCTCTATATTAGTTTCTTCATAAGTGGAAAGATGACTGACTGCACATGTACAGACAGACATGTAGATTTTGATATTAATCATGTTATCTGTATAATATACTGAAATACAGTCATAAAGGTGATGCTGACTGGCATATTTCTCATTATTTATTCCCAGTGTATTTGTTAGTGTTTACAACTGAAACAAATAAAAGGACAGTTGAGAGAAAAAGGTAAGAGAGATGTTCAGGAAGCCTCCAGCAAAAAATTTAGGTTGAGTTTCAAAAAAGCAGAATTCACAGCAGAGAGGGAAGATTCAAAAATGCTAGCTCTGATGACTTCATTAGACACACAGTATATATTTCCAGAACATCTTACTGCTTTCTTCAAGGTTATTCAACTGTAGTTGGATGCAAATTGTACAGCCTCTTTTCTGACATTGAAGTCTCTGCACTGGTGTTTCCAGGAGCCTGTAAATTGGATTTTATGAATAACTCAATCCTTTTTGATTCTGTCATATTAACACAAGTTTTGAATAAGGAGATATAACAGAAAGGCCACTTAATATATTTTTACCCGTATATCAGTTAAAGTAGGAAATCCAAAAGAGACTGAAGAACGGACTTCAAGCAAATTCTAAAGAGACTGAACTGTTTCAGGATTCTTTAAATCCGTTTGACCTTCATGGTTTTACACTTACAAATAAATATGTGAACATCTTCTGCTTCTGACTTCAGTGAATAAATACTAATGGTTTGAAGAGCTGAGGAGTAATGCAAATAATAAACTTTGTATTGTTACTTATGTGATTATCTCACATCAAACACTGTAATAATTTAAGGAGATCAAACATATCTTTGTTCAATTGTTATTTTAAATATAGTTTAAAAATGAACATTCATCCACTTAAAAAAATACAGGTTGCAACAACTAACTGCAAATAAGTTACTGCTGAATGTTCAGCCCTTGAAGGAACATCTTTATCACTACCGCAAATGAAAGAATAGGCAGTAAATAGAGGCATGGCGAGGTTCAGTTTTATTCCTCAGTCTTAGCCAAGTAGATAATCTTGATAAAATAAATAACATCCCACCCATGCTCATGCAAGTAGAACGTAGTGGACCACAAGCAAACAATTAGTGAAAATAGGGTGATATAAATTATGTCCCTTTATTTAAAAAGAAACAGGGGGAACATGGCTAGATGATTTCACTCAACTACTTTGAATAGATGATTTCACTCAAAAACTTTGCCTGAAGAAAATGTCAGGGAAATACTTAAACTCAGATTTCTCCTTAAAATGGGCAATTAGCAACATTAGGCTGACTGGAGACATGCTTTAATCAGTGACTTGGACTTTAACATGGGTTAAGCATTTATAATCTAAATTTCCATAATGATCCTATTAGGCTATCAACCTGGTTTTGAAGTGTGTAATGCACAATATCTGCTACTGCCTATGAGATTTACAAGTAAAGTAATTGATTAGTCTGTTTGTATTTCATCTCTAATAAGTAAAATGTCATAGGATAAAATCTCATTTGTAGGTAGAAAGTAAAGAAAAATCATAAAGGCCTTTTTTTGGGAAATTACAGATAAATGTCATCATTTATTGGGAATCATAGTACTGTTCCTTCACTCTGGAAACATTTGGTTCATATGGAAGATTCTCATCTTCATGATTTTGGAAAGCATAACTCAGCATCAAATATTGTTTCCAAAATATTTATTATACAATTGATACTACATTTTTGCAGTAAGTATGCAACAAATCACTTTTTATAGGTGGACATACTTATTTGATGCTCCTTTGAGAGATAATTTGAGATGGGCCTTTCCTATGAGGAAGTGTCAGAAGCTTCTGTGTCAAACATCAAGTATGGTTCTGAAACAAACAAGATTGGAGCATAGGTCTGTCCATCTAGGATAGATACACACTTTCAACACTGATCACTTTAATAAGGACAACCGCGTCTTTCTCCAGGGAAATATTTGGGAGATTTGTCATAGGCTTATAGAGACTTTGCTTTTCTCAACTAAGAATCTCCCAGACTTCTCTGCGCAGTAGCCATTGTAAACTATGACCTACTTAGTTTATGTCCTCTTTTGTCTCTTGTGAAACCCTGTAAAGTTAACTTGTTATCTTACAAGCAGGGAACAACTTCACCTCTTTTTGTATCGCTCCTGCTGTGAAGACTAATAAGCTTTTCTTTAAGTATTTTTAATTAATTTATTTATTCATTTTAATTAATTTATTCAGATTACAACTCAATTGTTCTCCCATCACTCAAATCCTCCCGTTCCTCATACCATTCCAGCCCCACCCTATTACCCTTCTTTAGGTCCATGCCTGAGGGGGATCACCTCCCCCACTTTATGGTCACAGGCTATCAAGTCTCATCTTGGTAGGCTGCGTATGTTTTTTAAAAATATATTTTACTAATGCATTCATACTACATCTCAATTGTTATCCCATCTCTTGTATCCTCCCATTCCTCCCTATATCCCATTTTCCCCTTAATCCTCTCCCCTATGACTGTGACTGAGGGGGACTTCCTCTCCCTGTATATGCTCATAGGGTATCAATTCTCTTCTTGGTATTCTGCTATCCTTCCTCTGAGTGCCACCAGGCCTCCCCATCCAGGGGACATGGTCAAATATCGGGCACCACAGTTCGTGTGAAAGTCAGACCCCACTCTCCACTCAACTGGGAAGAACGTCCTGTCCATTGGCTAGGGGTAGGGGTTTGAACTTTACTGCACGTATTGTCCTTGGCTGGTGTCATAGTTTGTGCAGAACCCCTGAATCCCCAGATCCACCCATCATAATGTTCTTCTTTTAGGTTTCTAGGGCCCTCTGGATCCTTTTATTTCCCCATTCTCCCATGCTCCTCTCACCCAGAGTACCAATAGGATGTGCTCCCCTCTGACCGACTTTCCTGGTGAGTGAAGACTTTCTGCGACATGGCTCTTGGGCTAGTGTCCATATATAAGTGATTATATACCATCTGACTCTTTCTGCTTCTGAGTTAACTCACTCATTATGATCATTTCTAGTTCAATCCATTTGTCCACAAATTTCGGGAATTCCTGGCTTTTAATAGCTGAGTAGTATTCCATAGTGTAAATGTACCACAGTTTCTTTATCCGTTCTTCTACTGAGGGACACTTAGGCTGTTTCCATGTTCTGGCTATTATGAATAAGGCTGCTATGAACATGGTTATGCAAATGTTCTTGTGTGCTGGAGCATCTTCTGGGTGTATTCCGAGGAGTAGAATAGCTGGGTCTTGAGGAAGCCCTATTCCCAGTTTTCTGAGATAGCCTAGATAGATTTTCAAAGTGGCTATCCTAGTTTGCATTCCCACCATCAATGAAGGAGTGTTCTTCTTTCTCCACATCCTTGCCAGCATGTGGTGTCAATTGAGTTTTTGATCTTAGCCATTCTGATGGGAGTAAGATGGAATCTCAGAGTTGTTTTGATTTGCATTTCCCTGATGACTAAGGAGGTTGAGCATTTCTTTAAGTGTTTCTCAGTCATTTGATATTCTTCTGCTGAGAATTCACTGTTATGTTCTGAGCCCCATTTCTCAACTGAGTTATTTTGTTTGGTGGTGTTTAATTTCTTGAGTTCTTTATATATTTTGGATATTAGACCTTTGTCAGATGTAAGGTTGGTGAAGATCTTTTCCCAGTGTTTAGGCTGTCTCTTTGTTCTGTTGACAGTGTCTCCTGCCTTATTTAAGCTTCTCAGCCTCATCAGGTCCCATTTGTTAATTGTTGACCTTAAGGTTAGTGTTCTGTTCAGAATGTTGTCTCTTGTGCTAAATGAAAAGGAAGACATAACAACAGACACTGAAGAAATATTTATTCACTTTAAATCCAGATCATAGTGTCCCTGCTCTCCTCTTAATCCCACCCTTCCTCCTTCTTCACTCCTCCTATTCCTTAAAAATGGGAGCCTCTCCCCTATTAATCTCCCTAGCCCCAGTTGCATCAGGAGTATGTCCTCTCCTCTTGAAGTCTGTAAAAGTAGCCCTGCCTGGAGGAAGTAATCATAAACCAGGCAACAGAGTCTCTGTCAGAGACAATCCCTGCTCCTCTTATTAGGGGACTCACATGAATACCAAGCTTCCCATACACTACATGTGTGTAGAGGGTCTAAGTCCAGTCCATACATGGTCCCTGGTTGGTGCTTCAAACTCCACAAACCCCTCTGTGTCTTGGCTAGTTGACTTTGCTGGTCTCCTTGTAGAATTATTGTCTCTTCTGGGTCCATTTATCCTTCCTCACTTTTCCACAAGATTCTTTTTGCCTTGCCCAAACTTTCACTGCAAGTATCAGCATCTGTTTCAATCTGATACTGGGTGTCACCTTTCAGAGAACAGCCATGTTAGGCTCCTGTTGGTGAGCAATTAACAGTACAACTAATAGTGTTGTACTGGGATGGGTCTCAGGTTTGGCCATGCATTGCTTGGACATTCCTTCCATTTTGTTCTATCTTTACCCCTGCCCATCTCGTAGGTAGGGTACATTTGGGTCTAAGTTTTTGTGAGTAGGTTGGTTTTTCCCTCCTTCTACTAGTCATGTCTCATTAGAGGGTATGTCGGTGACTCCAAATGAGACTCCTAGTAATAAGGTTCATGGGTACTAAAGAGAAGATGGCTTTGAGTCTTGATATGCATCCTTATTTACTTCATGGGAAAGCACTGGGGACAGCTTTCCATTTTCACCCAAGAATCCCACAGCTATTGACAGACTATTGTAATGAGCTTAAACTTTCTCATTTCTGAAATACTACTTTTTTTTACGTGAACATTTACATAATGTCTAATATGGCCTGTGATGTCTTTTGAATATCAAAATGTTTACTAAAGAACATTTAAAATCTATTTATCAGTATCAGAATTTATCAGAAGTAGTATTCTGTTAATATATAGGATTTAAAGATTTTTAGGAATAAAGGCAGATTATAGTGAGTAAAATTTATTTAATATGTTTTCACCAAGAGAAATGGAAATAGCTATCTTATTTTGATGGTTTCCAGGATTTTCTTAGCCAACAACATATAGAGAGGTATCCCATGCCTGGTACTGAGCTTTTGTTAGGTAGTCTATTATTCTTTCAGGAATACTATTAGTCAAATGGCATATTTAATTTATTAGGTATTTACATATATGATATATGTATTTTAACACACATAAAATCGCATGCTTCTTTGTGAATCTTTCAGTCAACCTTAGTATTCTTCATCTATCGTTTCCTTCCCCTGTGTTACTCCTGCTCCCTCCACAGATAAAACCAACTCTCATTTTTATTTGTTTCCTTCTTCATAGCAACAGGACACCTGATGCGGGAAAGAGTTTTTTGATTTGACAGGGTGCTGCACCATTGAAATTTTACTACCACCTGTATTGCCTAAACAGCATTTTCTGATTTGCACAATGACAACTTGGTTGATGCACTGCTTTTTTTGTTTGTTTGTTTGTTTATTTGTTTGTTATGATGAATGCCACGAACAAAGGCAATCAAGGAATAAAAGGTGTCGGTGCCGCCCCCAACCAGCAGGAAAGACACCAACACCGGGAACTCTTCTTGTGGCAGTTTACTCAGGATTCTTGAATAACGGTTGACCCCGAGGACTGCACCCAGAAAGCCTTTATAGTGCAACTGCTCCAATCAGAGCCTGCCACGTTGTCACTCACAATTGGTGCAGAAGGATCATGCCACCAAGGGTCATACCATTGCACATGCACATAAGGGGCTCATTCAAGAGTGCCTTGCGAATGCGCATTGCTCTGGGGAAGCAGCAGGGGGCGCTGCTATCTGTGGCGCTCCACAGTTCCCCCTTATTTATTAATTTTAAGCCGAGGATCAAGATACCTTTGCCCCAAGACTTTTGATCAAGCTGACACAGGTGAGAGAAACTCCTCAATGGGAGTGGGCATTAACCAAAGGGTGGAAGCATTGACCTGATCCTCCTAGGCCTCGTTGGCCTGGCATGATGTCTTTTTTAGGAGGAGAGGAGGGGTCTTGATCTGCTGCCTGTGGGCATCCCCATCATGCATTGAGCAAGACAAGTTCTAACATCAACCTCTATGCAATCAGGTATACTTCCGGGGGACTCAGAGTCGGACAATTGGGTCCTCCCCCTGCGGTTTCTGGCCGTCACCCCTCACAGGTGCCCATGCCCTAAGGCAGGCAATATCTGAGTATATGCCATTCTCACCCTGCCCATGGGGCTGGGATCTATATCATCTCGGCAAAGCAGCCCAATTTAAGAAGGTCAAAATATAGACATAATGGCCAAACGGCTATCTATCCAGCATACTTAGCCACACCTGAGGAGACTGTCCAGCCTCCAAAGCAGCAAAAGCCTGCACCACAAAAGCTTGGGTGCAAAATCGATGAGCACGCATCCTACAAATGCACCAGAGTGCTAGGCAACTGACTAGAACCAGGCACACTGCCAGGGCTCCTATTCCCGCCCACTCCCTCAGATGAGAAAAGGCCGTCTGGAACCACTGCGCTCTTCCGGAAACCAAGGTGGTGTCGACCCGGGTAGAATTGATGTGCACTATAGAGAGTCGCAGGTCCCTCAGGAGTCCATCGAGGCTTCTTCTCCAGTTACCTGCAAGATTCTGGGAGAGACTTCTAGACAAGTTAGCCACTCTACTGAAGTTATGGTAAGTTACTGAGGTGACACATAGTCCTGGAAATCTCCATTGGCAGCCAAGCTGCGTAATTTCCATCAAAATGTCTATTTGTTCTTGAACCAGGTCAATAAGCTGGTTCACAATCATAATTCCTCCTTTTAGTTGGCTATTGATGGAGCTTTGTAGATCCAGGGCCTCTAGATAAGAAGGCAGGCCATCGGCCAGAGGTCCAAGTGGCATTAGCCTGTTGTGGTTTGTCGCGCCAGGGGCGATCAAACCAAGCGCCTGTTTGATTGTATAATTGTACACAATCACTGCCTTCAGATATGTTGTTAATAATCTGAAAACATAAGCTTCCCTTAAGGGGAAAGCCCATATTTTCTGTAACAGGTGCAATCTCTTTTGTAAGGAAAGGAACGGGAGTTGCAACGAAACATTGGTGGTGAAAATTCTTGGGAAAATTGCGGCTGTATGTGATACTGGTAGTGGTTTTGGAAAAACCGACAAGATTCCCCACCTATACTCAGGCTGTGTCATGGAGCCCGGAATATTTCCCACCATTATCAATTCCTATTCCATCCCTGGGCTACCTGCATCACTGCAGCGGCTAATCCTGCATTCGATAATGGCCCTCCTATCTCTCTGCAGATCTTCAGCCATACATCCAAAGATTTGTGTTTGTATGGATTTATGGCTTGTCTACACTCCTTGGTACATTGCTCAAAAATAAGTTGTTTGATCAAAGGCATTGTAGTATCTGGGTCGCCGAAGATCTTTCCAGCGGCATCAACTAATCTGGCCACAAAGTTGGCAAATATTTCATTGCCTCCTTGAATAGTTTTAGTGAGATTTCCAGATACTTCCCCTTGTTTAGGAAGGGCTTTCCATGCCCTTGTGCCAATAAAATTAATTTGTTCAAAAACTTGCACCGGATATCCTGTTTGTTGGTTAGCGAAACGTCCCTGCCCCATAAGCATATCCTGGTCCCATGCCGGTTGTCCGTTAGCTGCATTGGCAGCTGCCTGCTCACCTGAGAATTCAATGTAATAAGCTTTCCAATCTAAATATGTGCCAGGTGAAAGGCAGGCTCGTGCTAAATTTACAAATGCTGCAGTTGTGCCATAAGCACGGACAGATTCGGCTAACCTTTGAACTACTTTAAAGTCCAAGGGTTCATGGTACCGATTTCCCTGTGCATTTTGAAAAACTGGGTAGCAATGTGGAGCATTTTGTAAATGAAATTGTCTCCACACCTCAGGGCAAGCTGATCTACCTCCTCCTTTGGCATAGGGCAGGTGCTGTGTTCGGCCCATAGACTCTGATGAATCTGGGTCAGGAGCCGAAGGTTGTACTGTCTTAGCCCCTTTTTTATTAGTTATCATCATGTGTTCCATCTGATCAGCTAACTCCTCTAATTCTTCATCCTCGGGGCCAGAATCGTCCCCTTCAATACTTCCTCTGTCTGATTCTACCGATCGTTCCTCTTTCACTTTCCCCAAAATATAATTCCCCATTTTGTCCGAATCCCGGAACTTTATTGTCTCAAAGCCTGAGAACCTAATAATTATGTCCCATTTACCGGGAACTTTATTGTCTCAAAACCTGAGAACCTTAACAGTTATGTCCCATTTACCGGGAACTTTATTGTCTCAAAGCC